>CM023959.1:6370075-6392001 GCA_013407115.1 Glycine latifolia
GGCATAGATATCATATACAGGCGTTTTGGTATCCCTACGTTTTGGAAGCTATTCTTTTTGAGCTTTTCTATACATTGTTTCTTTGTACCTCTTGTACAAAATAGTTTAGATGAACATTTATGGTTCTATTAATATCCATAGATATATAATTTGTCTTAAAAAAAACTAAGACTACAACCAATCATAATTTATTAGAATTTGAGTCACATCTTATTACTTTTAATGATTTTTTATGCATGATATTAGATTTGATTTGATGGTCGATGATAAAAAAAATATTAAAGATAACTTGATATTATTTTTTTCCACTCTTTTGACAAGTTAACATGAAATTTTATAATTTATTTTTATTTTTAAAAAGCTGATTTGAATTTATACACAAACTAATTTTACTTTATGAAAAAACTATTATATTTTTTTATTAAACTTTTTTATAAATATTTATGGAGAAATTTATCTAAACGGATGCAACATGTTAAATTTTTAGTCACTACTTTACACCACCCTATTTCCAAGTTGTGTTTTGAAAGTGGAGGAAGTAGTTTTCTTCTTCATGGAAGTAGCTTTTTTCTTATTATCTAAAACTCCCCTTATCCCATTGCAATTTTTGCCAACATAACACAATTCAAAAGACACCTATTCTCTAGTTATTGTACAAGTCAAAATGAGGCAAATATATAGGGGTTGTCATAGAAAGTTAGAAACCATGTGCTTCATATGAAATGCTTTTGAAACCATGGGGACCATTTCTTCCTGGAGTCCAACCCTACTCCCAATCAGAGGATTAATAAATATTAATTTGTACAAATATAATTCAGAAGTCATGAACTTGGACAATTAAGTCTTCAATCCTATTCTCCCCCTAGGTTCTCAACCTAACCAACATTGTCGCACTTGGATTTGTTTAAAAGGCTATGCTTTATTTTAAAGTTAATGATGGTCTGCATGGACTTAATACATAAATTAGTCAATCTGCAAATCTTTACCCTCTTTGTATGTAGGTACTCCTTCGTCTCCTATTATAATTATCTTTTAAGCTAATATATATTTCTAAAAGAATACTATTAATTACACAAATTACGATAATATAATGATTTTTTTAAAAAAAAAATCCTTAATAGAAAAACTTAGAATGTAAATATTGCACAAAACATCATAAGGTGGATCAATATTTGCGGATAATAAAAAAAGATAAGGTGGATTGAGTCATCTTAGTCCGCCAATCTGCCTGACTTATCAATTTGGTGGGTCAAAGACAACTCAAGATAGGTTGACATGCCTTTTTTTTTACCGCAGTAAATTGACGTGTTTAATTACATTTTCTTCTTGTTTTAAAAACTTAATTGTTACTTCAGATTTATTAGAGCTTTTTTTAAGTGAATGCTAGCATGCTAATACATCACTTATGAGCCATAGATCCCAACTAGGTTGAGATTAGGACTATTACCAATCACAATTTATTAGAGATTGATTCACATTTTTATTGCTTTTAATGATTTTTTTCTTAATAATTTGATATTTTTTACTAAAAAAAGAAATATACATTATAAAAAGTTTATACCATCATTCAATCACAACTTCTAATAAATGATAATATTATTGATTTTTATGATAATTACTTTAAAAGACATATCAACAATGATTTATGATCGAATAAGAATATAAAATTATTTTATTCCTTCAATGCATATCATTAAACTCTTTTTTTTTTTTTGCAAGTTAACCTACGATTTTATAATTTACTTTCATTTTTAAAATTTTTGACACCTCAATTGGCTAATCTACTCATAAACTAGATGAGTTATATTTTTTTTTTTTGTGTATAATGATTATACGATTATACTGTGGTTTGTAACTCATATATTACTTAAACTTCACCACTAGCTGGACATTCAAAGTGAAATAATATGCAATGGAGAAATTTCATCTCCAGCATATGTATGACATGTTAAAGAGAGACCCCAATTCCTCATCCTCACATGCACAAGTAGATGCATATAATAAAGGCAGGCTTGAAGCCCGAGGAGCCTCTAAAAGCAGTCAGTTATAAGAGCGTTTGTTATAGTCACCTGAACAGCTGGAGGCAGCGCCAAAATATATATAAAATAAAATAAAATAAACTTCGTGATTCCCAATACTCTATTCTGTTCTGTTTTGTTTCACTTATTAGTTATTATTATTTTTTATAGATCCGAAATATTCATTCTCCAAGAGAGTTAGTATTAAAAAAGAAAGAAAGAAAGAAAAGACCTACTTCTTCTATTTTAATAGGCCATGTGCACAGTAGAAATGATCATTGCATTTCACATGAACGCTTTTGGTTTTTTTCCTTTGGCTCTTTGTCCCCTCATTGGGCAAAGACGTGCTAAGTTGTGAGACAACTTCACCTGATTCCTCAGGCAGTGGCAACTGCTACCATAGCGTTGAAAATGTTTCACAGAACCAATGTGAGACATTTGCACTATTTTTCACAAACTCTTACTACTCCTCTCTCTCCAACCTCACATTTTATTTGGGACTAAACAAGTTTGTGATTGCACAAGCAAATCATTTCTCTGCAGACACTGAGTTCCTCTCCCAGGACCAGCCTCTTCTTATACCTATTCATTGCAAATGCATAGGTGGTGGCTTCTCTCAGGCTGAGTTAACCAAAACCACCATCAAAGGAGAGAGCTTCTATGGCATTGCTCAATCACTAGAGGGCTTGACAACTTGCAAGGCGATTAGGGACAACAACCCTGGTGTGTCACCTTGGAATCTTTATGACAAAGTGAGATTGGTTGTTCCATTGAGATGTTCCTGTCCATTTTCATCTCAAGTTAGACCACAACCAAAGCTTCTTCTTTCTTATCCTGTAAGTGAAGGTGAAACTGTATCCAATTTGGCCTCAAAGTTCAATATTACTAAAGAAGCTATTGCTTCTGCCAATAACATATCATCATCACAAGGCCTTAGAGCTAGAAGTAGTAGTAGTCTTGCACCCTTTACCTCTGTTCTCATTCCACTTAATGGTAAACCTATCATTGGTCCTTTGGTTAAGCCCAAGGAACCCAATTCTGGCTTTCAGACAACTAGAATCCCACTGACAACAAGTCCACACAAGAAGTCACCAATGTGGAAGACTGAATTGTGCATTGGCCTAGCTGGTGTTGCACTTGGAGTCTGCATTGCTTTTGCTGCATTCTTTTTCTTCATCAGATTGAAGCACAAGAAGAAGGAAGAGAATTCATGCAAGGAAGGGGACTTGGAGCTGCAATATCTGAACCAAAGTGTGAGAACCACCTCAACTAGTGACAAGAAGGTTTCCTTTGAAGGGTCTCAGGATGCTCTTGATGTGAAAATTGTGGACACCGACGCTGCCACGCCGCGGAGGAAGTTGTTGCTGGATACATACACCATTGAGGATGTGAGAAAAGCAACTGAAGATTTCAGCTCAAGCAATCACATTGAAGGGTCAGTGTATCACGGTCGTCTGAATGGAAAGAACATGGCAATCAAAAGGACAAAGGCAGAAGTAGTAGTGTCAAAGATAGATCTTGGCCTTTTCCATGATGCAATTCACCACCACCCTAACATACTTAGGCTTCTTGGAACTAGCATGTTAGAAGGGGAGCAGCAAGAAGAGTCATTTTTGGTTTTTGAGTATGCCAAAAATGGTTCATTGAAAGATTGGCTCCATGGTGGATTAGCCATCAAGAACCAATTCATTGCTTCCTGCTACTGTTTCCTGACTTGGAGCCAAAGGCTCAGGATTTGCCTTGATGTGGCCAGTGCCTTGCAGTATATGCACCATGTTATGAATCCAAGTTATGTGCATAAAAATGTAAAGAGCAGGAACATCTTTTTGGATGAAGAATTTAGTGCCAAGATAGGGAATTTTGGTATGGCTGGTTGTGTTGAGAATGACACTGAGGACCCTCAGTTCTATTCCACTAACCCTGCATCTTGGAGTCTTGGTTATTTGGCACCTGAATATGTGCACCAAGGTGTGATTTCCCCAAGTGTTGATATCTTTGCTTATGGGGTGGTTTTGTTGGAAGTTTTGTCCGGTCAAACACCTATAAGCAGGCCTAATGAGAAGGGAGAAGGAAGCATTTGGCTTACAGATAAAATCAGGTCCATTTTACTGTCTGAAAATGTGAATGAACTAAGGGATTGGATAGACAATGCATTAGGGGAGAACTATTCGTTTGATGCAGCTGTGACACTTGCCAACATTGCAAGAGCTTGTGTGGAGGAAGACTCTTCTTTGAGACCAAGTGCAAGGGAAATTGTTGAGAAGATATCAAGATTGGTGGAGGAATTACCACAAGGGGAACATGACGTGTTAATGTGTGAAAGCTCTAGCAAACCTCTGGTCATGGCAGTGGAAAACAATCTTGAATAATCCACTGATCCTAGTTTTGTCCATCATACTACATCCTTGTTGATTTCAGTGCCTAGAGGCAATTCCTACCTAAAAATTTCTATTGCTCTTAGCTCTTGCCATGTACTTGGTCCTTTTTTTTATGTATCTAATTACCATAACAAATCAGAATAAGATAGAAAACTGTGTTCTTTATCATTTCCAGGAGATCAAAAGAGATACTATGTAACAAAATTATTTAGTCAGAGAAGTATCTTTCATTTTCCTCTATCTCAATGTTGTTATATACTCCATCAAAGACACAGCTAGTTTAACTGATTCAACCAAAGATTAGCAATTGTAGATCGAGAAAGATGAGAAAACCTGATTAATATGTAAATTATACTGGCATTTTTGCTGACATTTTTGTCATTATTCAGGATCTTGGTATAACTCTGGAGGCATAATTTACTTGACCATGTGAACCATATCTACTTATGAACATAGCTGCTATTGATATCATGTATCTACTTATGTAGTAATTAAATTAAATTAATCAAGCTGAAGTGTTCATATATGATTGGAATTTGGAAAACGCAATGCTGGCCAAAAGCCTGATGACCCTCTAATCTGCAGCCCTTTCTATATATGGGAAAGTTATAGCATGAATGCTATAGAATCACACTCTAACAATGTCAATTTCATTATGCCTTGCCCATCATGAATGAAAAGAAAATCTAACTCATCAAGAGTAATACTGAGTTTGGTAGAGAGGGATAAAGAAGAATGCAAGTGTGAGGAATAAAAAAGAATGAAAAAGTGGGAAAAAAAGTGGAAAGTAAGATTGTTTGATTGAAATAAAAGAATGTAAAAAAACACGAAAGATTTGAATTAAAGTGGTTAGGTAAGTAAAAAAATAATTTATTGATTAACCAAATTTTCATTTTATTCCAACACAAAAAAAAATGTTTCGGTGACTCTTTGATACAAAAATATTGTTTTTACAAATTAAAGACATATAATCCATTAAGCATATGGCATAATCAATTGTATACCTTAAGCAAAGGGCATCAAATAGAAATTTCCAAACAAAGTGAAGGCATAATAAATTATAGAGCATAATTGATTATGGCACAAATTTGCAACTCGATTTCATTCTTCAGTGGCCATATAAACGAGGGGGTGATGGTTAATTTGGGCAACCCATGATAAAAGAGGTATCAAACTTACTTTTTATTGTTTTTCCATACTCTTTCACCTCTTTTTTGAGATGAAAGTGGGGTGACTCAAATTCGTGTGAGGCTCCATAATTTTTAAAATTTCCAACTTTGTGTTTCTCTCTAACAAACACCTTTCTCTTTCATCTTTCAACCATTTTCATTGCATACTTCTTTCACCCTCTTTCATTCATCAAAACCTTACACAACATAAGACTAATAACTTCAAGAATCCCAAAAGCCTTCAAATAGATCACATTCTTCCTCAATAATCTACATTTTTATTTAGGGACTACAGTTACATACATCATGAATAGCACTAAATAATTTAAAAAATGTTACTTTTCATTTATACTTTTGAGTAAAGTGCAGTAGCATAGGAAGATCACATGCTGAGAGTAATGCCTAGGCAATCAGCATGATTCGATAACCAGCAAGAAAATGGGTATGAGAATTGTCTCTTCAAATCAAAATTTAAATTTATTTCTCCCACTCTTTCATTTTATTTCCTCTCAAACAACCAGAGCTAAAAATTAATTAATAGATAAATAACCAATCACTAGTAAAATTAAAGAATAGGGGAAACAAATGAATACACACATTATTACAACATCATGACCTTAAATTCATCGAAAGTGAGCACCCCATCTCCATCAAGATCAAATCTAGCTATCATAACTTTACACTCATCTAAGCTTCTAGATTCACCTAACCTACTAAGCATCCTCTTAAGACTCCTCGGTGTGATGCAACCACTTCCATCCATCTCATACCTCTTAAAAGCCTCCTTCAAGTCATATTCTTTCTCTTCCTCTTTCCCCTCCTCCACAAACCTAACAAAATCATCAAACCCCACGAGTCCATCACCATCCCGATCAAGCAATGTCACTGCCGCCTCCGCGTCCTTCTCCGACAACTCCCCGCCCATGGCCACCACGCATTGCCGGAGCTCTGACGGCGATATCTTGCTGTCTCCATTCTCATCAAATTGGTTGAACACACGTTCATACTGGCTTAGCTTGTCCATAATATATAACCTTACAATGCAATTTTAGAACCAAACTTATAAAACATATAGACATAAATATGTGTATAATAATATGTAACCCTAGTAATCAAATTATTATATGTGTGATTTAAAGTTAAAATTATTGTGATGCACATTACAAAGTAATTCAACGAATAAAAAAAAATCTGATATTTTTATAAAAGTACTTCTGTCAAAAAAATATTTTTCACCTGATTTCTAATCATGCACTTGGATGTCATAAGAATATCTCATGATGAAAGAAGAAAAGAAGGAGCATGCATCAAAGAAATTAAATCAAGGGTGCTTGAAAAGGAGGATGAAATGAGAGAAGGTATATATATTTGTAGTAGGGACCAATGCCGCGTGGCGTGAGTTGACCAAGTAATATATAACTTGTACGACCAAGTGAGAACAATAGAAGATTCTGGGCACTTACGTAATTAGGAAATACTTATGAATATGTTTGTTTATTTTTTTTCCATTTGCGTGGGACATGAGGAGCCGCCTAAGACTCTTATACCACACAACATGCATAAAAACGCCAAAAGTCTATTTATGTGAGAATTTGGACGGTTTATTAGGGAAAGTTGATAACCCACTTTAGAGAAAGTTTCTATGGAAAATAACTTTAGTCCTGCTGCCTATTCCCGTACGTACGATTCATAAAAGATCAAAAAAGTCCTTTTTCGCTAAGAATTCAGAGACAATTTCACATATGCCAGCTGGTCATTATTTATTTAAAGTCAATCCATAAATTACATAAGACTCATATAAATTATTAAAATAATTTTATCATTTTCTTGTGAAAACACGAACACCATATTAATATTCTCTTTTCTTTTGCTTTCCAACTCAAGCCAACGGATGTAGAACTTGAGTTTTCTTTCTTGTGGCCGGATTTCTTTTGTTGCACGTTTCATACGTTACAAACAAATCTAAAAAATATATACTAAAAGATAAAACCTTTTTTATGATGTTAGCAAAATTAAAAGTGGAAAAATATTAAAAAATAAGTTTTGTAGTTTTAATAAACTAGATATGATTTAATGATTCTTTTACTTTTAATTTCTTAATATCAATCTAAAAACTAATGTTAATTAACAAAATTGTTATATATTTCGAGTATAATTAATAGCAATTGACAACATTAATGGGAGTTGTCTAACAATACTTGGTGAAAGTAAATTAAACCTATTTCTAGATTCAATAGAAATCCAAAGAGGTGAATTTAATACGGTACTAAATAATGAAAGATATGTAAAAAATAGGTTCGATTACACTTATTCCTAATCCTAAATAAAAATAAAATTTACTAAGGAAGACAAACTTTGTGTGTAATATTAGGAATTTGAATCTTAGAGTCATTTCAATAAAATTATATAAGGAAGAGCATCGGATAAAAAAAGAAGAAGAAAGATAGAAAAAGTCATATATTTGAATTTCTCCCTTTGGGCACAACTTGCAAATAACTTTAATCTTGAAAATGTTTTAAAAAGTTCATTGAGACATGTTTTAATAAGTGTAAACGTACCTTTTATATTTGACTTTATAAAAAAATTTAAAATTAATTACTGTTTTTTTTCATGCATTTCTATTTAAAGTTTTTCAAGGTGTTGAGTGCGGAAATATTCTCGCGCCAAATTTGACATTCTCAAGTACTAGTATTTAATACGACCGTCATCAGATGACACTAAATCATTTAAGAAACTGCATGTAAAGAAAGATTCTATTGCGTTTATAAACAAAAAAAATAAAATTGTCCTCCTATTGATTAATTTACTATGGTCGTCGGCGCTTTAATTAATAAGTCTTTGCCCCAGAAAGATTGGAAGACTTCTGCAATCAACACGTGAAGATTCCGTGCAGAAAAAATATCATGTCTATGCTATAAAAATAGAATATGTTAAATAAAACTAACTAAAAAAGTTAATAAAAAATTGAAAAGTTAGTTGATAAAAAAAATTAAAAATTTATTAAATTATAAATATTGGATAAACTTAATTATTAAAATAATTGAAAAACATAAAATAACATAAAAATATAAAAATTATGATTTATTTAAAAATATAATTATAAAATTTAATAAATATATTAAGAATAAAATAAAAAATTATAAAAAGTTAAAATTTAACATTAAAAATATTACTTGAAGTTACATTTAAAAAACGTTAAAAATTACTAAAAAATTTATTTATTAAACCATTAAACAAATTTTTCAACTCATAAAAAAATAAAAAATTAACAAAAATAGTTTATCAATCATAGTATCTTTTAATCTTTATTCTACTTTTTTTTCTACTCTTCTTTAAATATCAAAACAATTAACAAATATTTCTTAATCAATATTGTTAGGAATTCGATTTGATTTCAAGTAAATGTCTAAAAAGATATCCATCTGAAGATGCCAAAATCTTAAATATATTTTATTACCTTAAAAAATTAATTCTTAGTTTTGGGTTGGCTGAGAAACACCTATCCCTTATTCACCCCAAAAATTATACATGGTTCCATGAAGGTAAAGGATAAGATCACAAAAAAATTTAAATTATTTGAAAAGTTAGAGTAATCGTAATTTTTTTTTAATATCCTTAAAATTTTATTTTTAGTTATATTTGAATATGATAATTCACTTACTACAAACTCAAGAATTATGCATGGACATATGAAAGAGAATTCAATAGGAAGTCAATACAAAGGGAATAAGACAAGAAATTGAAACAAGCGTTCAGGGGATAACCTCTCTAGTGTTTTCAACGAAGGTAGCAAGCATTAAATGAAGAATCTTGCTTTATTTGGTTTCAGTCATATGGATATAGACAAAAGAATTTTACTTGTTTAAGCAACATTCCACGTAACTATAGTAATTTATTACAAGCATCTTTGCGTTTGCTTAGTCATCGTGTGTTTAAAAATACCTTTTAAAATAATGATTACCTAGTTAAATTCTAACTAAACTAAATCTTAATTTAGTTATAATCAAATTAAATCATTAAAATCCAACTAATTAAAGTAGTATAAATAGCCTTGCATTCAGAAATATCTGCACGTAACTCTCAGCTCACTCTTTGCATTAAGTCCTTTATTTTCTATCACCTTTGTTTGCTTAAACCATAGCTTTACTTCTATCGTCTTATATACTTCTATTTCTTTTTTCCTTCACGTAAAAACTTTCTACCTTAAAGTTACTCCAGAATCCACCCTCTACTCAGTTTATCAAACTTACTTGAGGTAGGCTAGACTTCAATCTATAGCTAAGTTTTTGTTTAAATTAATTTATATGCTTAATCAGGTAGTCTTGTGCTTATTATTTAGGTTGAATATTTATGATTTTGAAAGCTATTTTATGATGAGGAAACGTTGTTTCTAACCACAGGATAAGTGATAATCTATAAGTTGAAATATTAGTGATATTGGAAGTCACTATTGATGATTTTTAGAAGTAATTTGATGATATGTAAGAAGGGTTAATATTAATTTCTGGAAGTAGAGGTTGAATGGTATGGAGACGAATGGTTCAAATGTTTGAATATAAAATTTGAAGATGTAATATAAGGTGGTAAGTGATGATTTCTTTATTTATGAAAATGGCGGAAACCAGACAACCTGGTCACAACTATCCAGGATATATGTCTGTCCTATCTTCAACTCACCATAATAAACCCGGATGCGACTATGTAATTGATAACAACCCGTGTGAACATACTCGGCCAACCTGTACACAATTATTTGTTATAACCCTTTAGGTTGTACTCATAAGTTATATCTTTCCAGAATTTCACTCATCCTGACAATCCGGCCACCCTGACAACCCAGATACGGCTATATAAGTTATAATTATCCAGAGTTCCACTCACCCAACCATCCCAGTCACCCGATTAACTGGATACAGTTATATAAGTTATAACCACCTATAATAAATCACACCCCGGACATCCCGGATACATTACCCACTTGGTAACTATCCCGGATGCAACTACTTATGATACACCCCTCCAAGATAAACTTACTCCGGACATCCCGGATACACTACCCACTTGGTAACTATCCCGGATGCAACTACTTGTGATACCCCTCTCCAAGATAAACTCACCCCGGACATCCTGGATACACAACGCAAGTTATATTCATCCCGGATACACTGTGTGTCAAAACCATTTAGGTTAACTCTATCCCGGCCATCCCGGATATAAACATACCCTCCAGGTTCCACTTATCCTAGCCTTCCCAGATCCCTCTATCCATGTTAAGTATCTAAGTTAAACCTCATCCTGGCCATCCCGGATATAATTACCTCAGTACAACCACAGGTTAAACTCATCCCGGATATCTCGATTACAAGCTACACAACCTTTGTTATACCTATCCCGGATACACGTTATAATCAACCCGGATACCTGGTTAGTGTTCTTCCATATAGATAACCAGCCCTGGTTAGCACATTCCAGCTATACCAAACCGGCTACCCTGTCAATCTCCGTCCTTATAGATACCAGCCTTATGTAATCAATTAAAACAGTCAACATACTTTTATTATAACAGACACCCATATATCCTTAAGAAAGAGGAGATGTATTATGGCTTATTAGTTAGATTACTAATATGAATTTTCGTAGCTTGAGAATATTTAATTGACCTGCCCAAATCGGTAGGATTTTACTTGAATAAGGTATGGTGGTTTAACCATCCTTCTAGTACGTTTGATGAAATAATTGAAATATTTTCCATAAGATTATATGTGAATAATGGATTTTGATGTGTAAATATGATTGATTCATGTTTCCAAGTTCAGTACGAGATTTGTGAAACAAGATTTATGATACTACCTCTAGTACAAGATGTAGAGACCAGATGCAAATACATGGAAAGACATGCATGATTAGCGTAAGACGGCCGCAACATTCCTACATGTAGTACGAGATGTAGAGGCCATGTGCACCCTGGAAATATTCATTTCATGCATTCATATAGTTGCATAATTATTTTATGGATTCATTTGAATATATTGATGATTTACTAACGTACTAAAGTGTTTGATGGTTTAGATTTTGCCTACTGAGAAATTTATTTCTCACTAGATTTGTCCCATGTTTCATTTTAGATGATGTCAATTATCCTTTTCCTTGATGCGCTAGAAATCGGATGGTATATTGATGAGGAAAGAAATTGCTACGTCATAATCATGCACCCCGTCCTACATGCACATATTTATTTTGGAACTCACTTTCCGGTCTCGGTGTTTAGTGGAATGTTTAATTCGCACGATCACTTTCTACAATTTGCTCCTGTTTACCTAAACTCGGCCATAGATCCAATAATCGTGGTCAACGAAGAGGAGAGTATTGGGGAAATTGTCTGAAAAAGGGACATGAGTTGTAAACTTTGTAAATAAATAATAGTGTGACCGAATCATTACTAGTAGTTTAAGGTCTCTGGTGTTTTCAATATAATCAAGAAAGAAGATGTATTATGACAAATGAAAAAAAAAAAAATATATATATATATATATATATATATATATATGTGTGTGTGTCATGTTCTTCACTTCTATAACTTATATAATTTATATGCTTTAAGAATTTTATAGTAAGATTTATACAATAAAAATAAACTAATAATAATTTAAGATTCTTGAAAATTTAACTCAAAGCAAATATATTATTTTAGAAGAAAAAAATTTAGTTCGTTACATTTTTCATGGATAAAAACTGTTAGAATGGAAAGACATCTAATATTATCAAGATAGGTGACTAATTAGATGTTAGGATTGTTGACAAAGGTTTCGCTAAAAAAAAATTGTCAACAAAGATCTATTCAAAAATTATTACACAAATCAAAACTACAAGTAAATTTATCTCATCGCAGCTACTTAGCTAACTCTTGAATGATATGGGATTTTCCTAAAAAAGGATAGTCCTTGCCTTAAAAAACAAAGAGAAATATCCTCTGAGCAATATTTTAGTGGCATTAAGGAGAATCAAACCCGCATTTAGGAAAAATATGATAATTAAATCTACTTCATTAACTATATTCACACAGAATGTAAGAATTAACCTTAAATTTTTAATCACTTGTATCAACTCATTGGTAAAAAGTAGTTAAAGTTGGGCCAAACCTTTAATAAAATATGTTAGTAGAAGAGTAGTTTTTTTTATAGTTTATGAGAAGGATCTTATTTAAATAATTTCTCTTCAAAATTATTGAGGTCTAATTGATTGAACATGAATTATTGTCAATAATTCGATACATTTCTTTAATTTATGTGGATAAAAAAATCATCATCAAATCCCACCACAACTTAAATGTTTTTACTTTTTTTTTCATTTTCACTCATTTTCCAGTTTGAGCACCTCACCGGTTTCGATCTCCATTAAATAATTATCATATACTTTAGTTAATTTTAAATTATGTTTATTTATTGTAAAGTCTTAATTTGTTTTTAAATTACTTATTTCATAAAATTTAAAATAATTGATTCAAAAAATAAAATTTAAAATAATAATTTTAATTTTAATTTTTATTACATGAAATAAAATAACATTACTGAATTGAGTAAATAATATAGTTAATTAAAAGTTAATATTTTAAAAGATTTATATTTTTATTCCTTAATTTATTTTATATTTCACATTTTTTATCTTAAAATTGTAACTTGTAGTTAAGCTTTTGATTTCTTAATTACACCTATATATTTATTAAATAATTAAACTATTTTGAATATCTATTAAAACTATTGGATTCTGTTTAAGTAAAATTTTTAATCTTCTAAAAATATATTGAATAATAACATAGAAATTTTAATAATTTTTTTTCTTGGAATTTTTTTTGTTAATTGATACTACACTTGAATTTATTTAATTAATAATATATATATATATATATATATAACATTTTAAATAATATTTAATGTTAATTTTTATTAATTAAAATAATGTGATATTTTTTAAATAAAAATATATATGTTGAACTTTTGTTATCATTAAAATAATTTTACATAATATTTTTTTATGAATACATTTTTTCATTGAGTGGGAGCATTTGTTTTAAAAGATTTAAAAATGACCAAACAACTATTAATTTGAAAGGAGCTTTAAAACTAAAAAAGACAAAATTATCAAATAATTTCTACTTTTCTAAAAACCCTTAATCCAGGCTTTAACTTTAAAATAAATTATGTTGTAAAAAAAATTTAAAATAACTTATTGTAGCTACTATAATGTTATGTATTTCAGATATTAAATTAGGTGACAAAATGAGATTTTTTTTACACAACTGTACCTTTAAACATTTTTATCTACCAAATTATTCCTCCCCTAAAATTATATATGGGGCAACCCTGTAGCAAGTGTGAATTCGAGAATGGAGACCCGAATTTGGAAATGTAGCAAGAGTGAATTCCACACACCTAATTTTTAAACTATTTTTGCACCTTCATTGAGAATTTGGTAATCCCAAAACGTAGAGAGAATATTTTTATTCCCAAAACTTAATTCTAAATGTTTTTTTTCTTTTTTTTTAGTAATTATTTTCCTTTAACTTTTTTTAAAAACACAAAGAGAATAAAAATAATTAGTAATACATTTATATTATATTTAAAAATTATAATTAATTATTATAATTGTCAAATATGAACATATAATATAATTAAATAGTAAGAATAGTTATTGGTAATTACTTGTAGTTAATTATCTCCATCCATTGTTTTTGGAAATTTTTTATGGGTTTTTAATTCCCGAAAATTATACACTCGACTTCATCAACATAAAAATTATAGGAATGAAATATTATTTGACCCTTTTCTACACACTTGACTCACATAAATGGTAGCCCCTGATCGATTTAATTTTTCCCTTTGCTTGGTCACATGTGTTACTTTTTTTTTTTGTCATTCGTTACATGTGTTCCTGAAGACCTAAACAACTCAGCTACATTCATAAATAGTTCCACACTTCATTTGTGTTAATTCCTCCTGGTCTGGTTCATACGCGTTTTCTAATCCAGCCAACCCATATGGCATTGAGCTATGTAGACATGGAGAGAGAATTGTTATTGGGGACTACTTCCTGAAGGGGTTGTCTGTCAAGCATGTATCTGACAATGAGTTTTCGGCCAGGTCTTTAATTTTGAATTAAGGACATTTTTTGGAAAAAAAATTAAAACGGAGGTACATTAACAAAATAGGGAGGTTTATATATTAATTGCCTATCTATTTTCTCTCATTTCAAGCCCAACAGGCAACAGGTGAGATTTCACATCTCACATGAACAATTGGATTGAGGATTATACTAGAGACCAATTTTCATCTAGTTCATTTGTGTGAATAGGATGGGTCATGGTGTTAATGAACACCCCAACATCTTAAAACCTTAAAATAAAGTTTTATATGAATTAAAAATAAAATTTAATGTTTCTGTATTAATAATATATAATAATTTTATATTATCATTTAATTATAAATTATTATTTTTAAAAAAATTATATCTTAACAGTAAAATTTTTATACATTTAAGGTAATATATTTAAAAATAATATATTTTAAAAATCATCAAATTTATCATATATCATAAATACTAAAAAAAAAGTAACAAAACGGAGAAGAGAAACTGGACAACGTCGGAGCAGTGGTGGTCTGTGCGGCTACGACGATGCAGAATGGTGGCGGCAGTGATAGTTACCCAGATCGAGTTCTCATTTTTTTTTCTTAAATCTGGCTCTGTTTTTTTTTTATCCTCTTCATGTTGTAATGGTTCTGAAATTTCAATTTGTTTGCTTAATATTGGTTGTGCAACTTCAATTTTTATGGTAAACACTGATTAATATTGCTTCTATTGATATGCTCCATTATTGACGATGGTTTTTTACCCTCTTCTTTGTCAGTTTGTTGTGTTGGTTGCTGTTAATTTGCTATTTTGGTGAGTTGAGGGATGTTACTGAGTCCAAAGGCTACAAGGTTTTTGCATCATAGTCAAACATACACAACACACCAATTAATTCTGAAACAATTGCAACACAAACTTTTCCCCTGATGCTACTAATTTCAGCATGTCTCACTAATCTTAGTACCTTGTTTTCTTTCTACAACATTTGAGCCTTGGAGTGCACAATTCCCAGACATGTGTGTCTAACTTAACAGTCCATGATAACATCATAAGGGAATTAGACTACAGGTTCAGAATCAAGACATGGCAAGGTGGAATGGGATCAGTGTCAAGTCTGAGATTCAAGAACATCCAAATGGAGAACGTTGGAAACTATATCATAATAGACCAATACTACTGTTTGTCAAAGAAAACAAAAAAAAAAAAACTTATTATTCAGTGGTTTATGTCCAGCCTACACCCAAATTATCTGCGCCCTTCACTTAAATGCTAGTAAATCTTAACGGTAGAAGTTAGTACGCACGCTGCAACCCTTTTAAAACATCCTATTCGCACGGTGCGTACCTTGTAAGGGGTTCGCACGCTAGCCGAAGTCGTGTATTGGATCCTACCATTTCTAGTTTTTTACTTTCCATTATTCTTGGTCTCTCTTTTTGGGATTTTATTTTCGTTTTTTATTGGTCACATTTTTTAAAATTTGAGATTGTTTTTTTAATTAGTATTTTGTTTTCTCAATCTGAATTTGCTTATGTTTGCGCCATTGTTCTTTTAGTTCAAAAAAACAAAAAGATACCCTAAACACAACAGCTTAACCCAGGATTTCTTCTATAATTTTCGGTTATCATGGCAGGCCAATTCATTTTGATCCCATGATCAATTGACATAATTGAGATCAATATATATTTTTTAATCAAGTGTTTAAATTCTGATTGATCGAAATAAATCACGGTAATAGAGAATATTCAACTTGTAAATGCTTACATTCCGTAAAGATTAGTCCCTATTTTTTTATAGAATTAAAAAAAATGATTCCCGTCCCATCAACATGTTTTGGAATTAATTTCATATTATTTATTCACCATCGAATTTGTTATTTGGGCTTTTGCCTTTTGTTGGTTCTGAAGGCCACCACGATGCTTCGCAATTTGACTTTTTTCTCTCTTTCTTTAGAGTAGGAAGAATTTAAATTTAAAAAAGCAACAAAGAAAAAGAAACAACGGTTACTGGCAAAGTCGTACGCTACGTGGCGGGCGTTCAAGCATTTCGCTTCCTAAATTCCTAGTGTCCATCCACGTGTCCAATTCAGAAGCCATCAGCTTCCGAGATTTCAGCTTCACATGTATCTTTCTTCTCCCAACAATAACCCAGCCGGCTGCCACCTAATGGAGGGGCTCAAATTCTAGGATCTACCATGATTTCCTTTAGTTTAGTATTGAATTATTATATCTATTATGGAGATTTTAGAGATTCATAATATATACTAGTACTAAACTTTTTTAATTTAGATAAATATTTTTATAACATTTCTGTACCCATAATATAGTCTATTTTAAAATATATTATAAAATATTTTTTATCTTAATATATAACATTTTTTAATTATATCATAAACTAAATTAGTCTCAATGTTACTACTACTATAAAAACGAATTTTTTTGTGTAAAAAAAACAAAGAATTTAGTATGAATTGAAATAGTTTATTTCATCTTCTTTAAAAAAAATTAAAACTATTTTTTTTATCTAAAACCAAACCTAAAACATAATTAGGTTATTTTTAAAGAAATAATTATTTATTTTTTATTAAAAATCTCTAGGAGCTGATAAAATCAGATAATTATTTTGTAAAACTAAACTAAACATACGCTATACTAACCCCTTCACTTTATTTGAAACAACATAAAGAAGAAAATAATAAGAGAGGAAATGAAGAATGTACCCTTCTAATAATGTACTCAGATCATCGAGACATGGTTTAACGTCTTCATACGCTTAGTTGGTTTCGATCCCTAAATATCCAAGAGAGCAGAGTGGTCAGGTTGCAATAAAAGGTCGTCATCTTGAAATGAGACGATATGTTAGACAAAAATACTTTACTTTATACTTTAGATTAGATCGTTTTGACATAAGAAAAAATCATTTAATACATGTCATTGATTTTTTTTAAAAAGTTTCAATTAGGTCTCTACATCAATGAAGTTAGTAAAGCTATTACAATTTACAAATATTTTAGTATTTTATTTTAACCGTTTTAAGCCGTCATAAAATAATTCTAGTTAACACGGATCCATTCAAACTCAAATTAAAGCCGTTGCCACTTGCCTGCTACATTGCCATTTATTTCTTTTTACTATTCATCGCCAAAAAAAGATACTCCAATAGTTCAATGACGTTAAAAGGATCACAGTGATCTCGCACACACCAGATCCCACCCCTCCCGCGTAGCAGTATATTAGTATCCATTTCCAATTACTACTAGTGGCAAATCGCTCTCGCTCCCGCCACGCGCCCGCGAGTGGCACTTCCGTAATTTCACACCACAAACAGTGGTATTTATGTAATAACCCCAAAATAGCAAAATACCCTCTTAAAACCTCAGGGTTCTCTCTTGCTCTCTCGCGCAGCCATTCCCATTTTCACTCTCCCAAAACCACAACACAAAAAGCGTCACCGCCACCGCCGCCATGGCCGCGATCACACGACTGAGGACCGCAGTTCCACCGCTGAAGGCCTTCCTCCGGCCGGAGCGCGGGTTCGGATCGGCGGCCGCGGTCCAGTGCTACTACGACGACGACGAGGAAGAGGAATGCGCGCCACGTGGCATGCTGGACGCGCAGGGTTGCACGCCCGAGCGCGGAGTGCAGTGGGTAATGATAGGAGAGCCCGGCGCCAAGAGGCACCTCTTCGCTCAGAGACTCTCGAAGCTTCTAGAAGTTCCTCACATTTCCATGGCCACGCTCCTCAGCCAGGACCTCAACCCTCGCTCCTCCCTCTACCAGCAGGTAAATTAATCAATTCTTTGATCTCTGGGGTTTCTAATTGACTTTCATTTCTTCATAGTTCTTTCCGTCCCATTATAATTGTAATGAAAATAATTGTCATCAATTACGTTTTTCCACTTATATCTCTTATATATTAATGATAAACTTCAAAATTTAGAAATGAAAGAATTAATGATGATGTAAGTTTAATTTTGTAAAACTACTACTACTACTACTCTATGTCATCTATTTTGGGGACAGAGGGAATATTAGTAGTAGCTATTTCCAATTCTTTCTTTTATCGGATTTCTCGATTTAAGGGAAGAGTATTGTTTCTTTTGAATTAAAATAAGTTGTAAGAATCGCGTTAAATTAAGGGAAAATTAGGTAATCACTGTTATGTAAAGTTTCTATCAGAGCCTGGAAATGAAAATTTTACACGGCTTACATTTTAGACCGTTATGGGTGTTGTAAGAACGGGTCTGTTTACTTTTTCTTTAACTTTTTTGTGATTACCAAATGTGTTGTTGAGGAGGGGAGCGGGGGGTTAAAGTTTTAGTGAAAATTGGAATTGAATCCTTCGAAGTTATACTGATCATCATATTAATTGCATTTTTAAACATTTTGGTCGTCAAGTTAGTTTCTTAAATAGTACTAGTATTTTTCTTCTGCCCAGTTTTATCCTCTAAATGATTTAGTGGTTAAACACTGGAAGCAAAAGTTCTTATTATTAGGAATTTAGTTGAACTTATTTGATTTCAGTTTATTAGAAAATTAGTAGTTATTGATTGAATAAATAATACATACACTTATATTGTAAAATCATTATTACGCTGGTTTTTATGTGACTTTTAAGATTTTTTTTTTGACCGAATATGACTTTTAAGATAATTTCTGTAAAAATCAACATATCTACCAAATATTATGAATTGTGATTGGTTTTTTATACTGTGTCATTTATTCTTTTGATTGGATTTTTATATTCTCATTTATTGTGAAACAAATGAATATTTAAATGTTACACCTTTGGACAAAATGGTTCAGAGAAAAGAAGATGATGAAGGGAAGAGAAAATTTTGAAATTTAAATATAAATTGAAGACCAAATAGAAGAAAAAATTGAACTTTTACGTTTAAAAATAATTTTTTCTCTTTTCTTTTCCCTCTTTTCATTCTCTTTTATTAAACAAAAGAAAGTACATCATTACTCATCTCTTTTTCCTATTTTTTTCCTCTGCTCTATGTCCAAAAATACCATTAGGGTAATGGGTAGCAAAATTATTTTCTTAATTAATATTAGTGTGACATGGGGTTCTTCCAATGCAGATAGCACATTCCTTGGATCATGGAAAACTTGTCCCTGAAGATATTATTTTTGGGCTACTATCGAAGAGATTGGAGGATGGATACTCGAGAGGCGAAACTGGCTTCATTCTTGATGGATTCCCTCGAACAAGGATTCAAGCTGTAAGTTGCTTCATTTCATCTTTCAAAATCATGACACGAACTGCTCATAATTTTTCAATTTTATTCACAAAAAATGTCATGATGTTTCTCAGGAGATTCTTGACCACATTGCTCATGTTGATCTGGTGGTGAATTTCAAATGTTCAGAAGAGGAGTTAATGAAAAAGAATCTAGGAACTCGAAAATTTAATGCTTACCAAGAATATATTCTTATGACTAGCTCCAGGACAACAAAACAATTGCAGGATGATCATGACCGAAGTCATGCAGAGGAGGTGACTATATATTATCTCTCTCTGTCTCTTATTTCCAGTTTAGCATGTGTTTGGTTTTGTTAAAAAAAAGAGATTATTTTGCTGAAAAACAATGTGCTTAGAATATGCTGGTTTTTGATAAACTTTATCGGCCTTTGTTTGTTTCTAGAGTATACTAGTCATTCTGTGCCCTTATTATTGGTACTAATTTTTTTGGGGGTATCTGTCACTTGTAGTGCGAGCTGTTGGAAGATTACTACAGGAAGCAGAAGAAGCTTCTTAACTATGAAGTAGCAGGTGGGCATGGAGAAACCTGGAAGGGACTTCTGGCAGCACTACATCTTCAGCATATTAATGCTCTTAGTTCTTCACAGAAGTTAACTGCGTGAAGAAAGGCCACAACTGCGTTAAGGGTTTATCTTCAATGGCACCAATCCATTGTCGGCATTCTAGTATATGTGAATATGAGAGCTACAATTTCGTAGAAATGTGTCGGTGTCTAAATCGTTGATTGTTTTGCAAAATTTTGAGAATGCTAGTTTGTTCTGTAGTACAACCGTCCAAGTATGAATGAATCAATACGTATTGTATGGTCCTAAATCCCTATAGGTATTGTCTTTTTTTGTTCAATGGCCCCAATATAGTCTCTTTTCTAGTTAGTTTTTCCTGGTCTCAGAATCATGTTATAGGAACCATGTGATGTTGTAAAAGATTACAAGTTACCAAAAAATTTCTGCCAGGTTTCTGTGGCTGTCTTAAATATCATAGTATTTCTTTTGGTGAAGCTGTGTCATATTTGACTACAGCCAATGAGATTCTCGCAAAAATTGTGGTCATTTGGTCAAAAGACCAAAATTGTTTGCATTTCTTCATTTCAATTCTCACGTGCTATTAAATATTGTAATCTTCAAATCTTTCCCTTTTCGAGGCGAGTTGTACTTGAATTTCTTTGGTTTTCCGAACTCGGATTCAAACCCAAGCAAAATCAGCATTTGAAAACCAATCACATAAATAAGCAACTCAGATATTAATATTATATGACCTTAATTGTACGATAAACGCAAAGATTCGTACATCATTATTTATATGCATGCCATTTGCACCATCTCGTTTTTCAATACTTTTTGTTCTGTTAAACCTAGAGTATATATCTTTCTTTTTACATTGACACCCAAGAAATGCTACAAGAAAAGGGTGAGATCTAATTTGTGCAAGGTCATTCACTGTTCATCCAAACATCCCTGAGGAGTTCATATCTGATGGCAGATTCATCGTGACTGTCTTTCCACTTCCAGTTGGAGTTTGTTGAAGCTGGTGAGGATGAGCCACTATTCAATATGGAAGATAATGGATAGTTTAGTTCATCGAGCTCATCATCACTGGTGTATGACTTCCTAACAACAGAAGATTTGCTTCTTCTTAGCTGAGATTCACTTCCAATCTCCCCAGTAATGTTTGTAATGGTAGCTGCTGGTGGAGGGGAATATGCAATGGGAGCTGCATTGCAGGGGAAGTTGCTGATAGACTCATTTTCATCCTCAAGATCACCCTGCGTCAAATTAAATACAAATCTAGAGACCATAAGCCAAATTTGTTGGAGTTTCTTAATCAATTAATCATAGAACATTGTACATCAAATAAACAACTATAGTATATATATATATATGAGATGGGATCCTTTTACACCGGTGTAAAACTTGATAGTTTTACACAATTTAATAACTTTTTACTGGATAAGTATTTTACAAAATCCACCGTTA
>CM023959.1:6392401-6426521 GCA_013407115.1 Glycine latifolia
TGAAGATTTTCTTTACAAGCATGAAGGTACAGCCTCGAAAGGCGCCGGGCTGGGGCATGAACCTTACTCGTGGAGCTTCCATGCTCAGCAGCTACTGAATATAAAGCAGCCTCAATAGCAGCAGCTTCTCTTAACTCTCCTTCAAGCATCTTTATCTTGTTTTCCAAGTGCTCAATCTTGCGGTCTAAAATGGCATTTCTGGCTTCCCTTGGATAAACCTTGGCATCTTTTCTGTCACTGCTTCTAATGTTGCCTCCATTATTTTGGGCATCTCCATTAACACCATTTTCCTTTACCTCAGTGAGATGATTGTTACCAAGTGACCCAATAGACCTAACTGAGTCTGCTGATGACCTTACAGACCTCACATGCTTTAATCTTTCATTTTTCGGAACATTGCCTTTCATACCATTATCTGACCCACCTAAAGAATATGAATTGCTCCTCAAATTAACTTGATCTTTCACACCTTGTGCCACCGATGCATCTTCTACATGATATTGCTTATCAGAATGAAACATTTCATTTCCATGCTTATCTTCAATGGAATTGTAATATTTATCGCTTCCTCCCTCCTGCACACGACTTTTGTCAACTTCCTTACAACTCTCACTTAAGTTGTCTTTGGTTCCCAAACCAAAGCTTGGATTCTTGTCCACGAGGTAATTACTGTCTAGAGATGCAGTGTTGCTAGAATAGATGTCAAAATCACTTTTGTCATTGTTTATTCGAACACCTGTACTCATATTTCTACCATTGGAAACTTTTTCACAACCCTCCTGATCCAAATTTTCATCATCACTGCTTATGGACCTGCTCTTAGAATTTTCCTCCAAGGTTGGGGAAGAAGAATCAGCATTCAAAGAAGCAGCCTTCTTTGGGGTTGTTGCTGATCTATGATTGGGAGTGCTTGTAATAGAGGTATGAGCATTTACTGGACTCCCAATTTTGGAGGACACATAGGATGAACTACTCTCCAGTCTGTCATATGCATCTTGTTCCATCTCATTCAACTTCTCAACTCTTGTCTCTAAGGCCAAGGGATGCTCATGCTCCTTGTCATTCCTACCACTGTTTTGAGCTGGTCCATTTGGTCCATTCTGCAATTCAGTAGCAATTAATACATGGCTTCATGAGAATTTTCTTATATACTATTATATTTAGATACACCCAACAAGCAAAAAGCAAGCATAATCATGCCCCTTATAGAAAAATAACAATTACTAAATGGCTTGACAAGAATTTTCTTAATGTACTATCATATTTAGATGTACCGAGCAAGCATTACCATGCCCCTTATAGCAAATAGAAATGTGTAAGGAAACATATAATTAGATATGGATAGGAAACTGGGATTTTATTCTAATCACACTAGAGATCCCTTACTTCCATAGTACCGACCAACTATGGAAGAAGATGATCAGTAAAATGAAATGATAAACAGAAAAATAGTAAAGACTGAACATGCAGCACTGCCCTAGGGGCTGCAACCTCCCTACCACCTAAATCACTCTATTCATGCCCCACGACAGTTTCCTTCCTCTTCATTTAACCAACTCACTCATAATACACTCCCCTATCTTCTTTCTATTTGCACAATCTGTTATAACAAATGAAAAATAATCCCTATTCTTGCTCATCCCTTTTCCCACGCTTTTTCTCCTAGCTCTTGTGCTTTCTTCCTATCCTATACTTGGGTACTTGGGAAAAATAATCCTATTCAAGCATTTGATGGCAAGTTCTAAAACCCTGGTCAACAAGTGCAAACCATCTAAACATTGTGATGACTGCCTTTTCTCCTATTTCAAAAAGTATATCCATGGAATAAGGCTGGAGGACAATACAAATTGTTACAGACACTAACATGGTTAGAGCAAAAGAAATGTACATTGCTATAAATAAGAGAATGGAATGTGGATGAATACCTCTTCATGTTCGGGGGGCATACACACACTAGACTCAGATGAAGTAGTGACTGCGGCCGCAGATGAATGAGATGAAACATCATCATCAGTAGTAGAGGCAATCTCAGCTTCCTCAGCATACTCTCCATTCATCAATGCTGATACAGATTCACTGCCATTATTTCCCTTTGTCACCTCCTTTGACAAGCTGTCCTTCAAGGAGGACTTGGGGCAGCTCTTTTCAACAGGCTCAATTTGAATGAACAAAAGTGGCTGATCTGTGTTTCTGTAGTTCCTCTGGCAGTTCAATGGCGTACGAATGCTCAAGGTCTCTCTAAGTACGCCACAATCTGCCAAGTCTATGATGGCAGTCCCCAGCAACTGCCCTTTAGTGGTCTTATCTCTTCGAGTTTCATGCAAGTGAAACTCCAAGCAATTCTTCTGGAACACAGCAGCAGTACTATTTCGAATAGACATATCCCTTGACAGAGTTACAGGAAGCCTAAACGACTCATTAAACTCAAGTTTTCCCTCACCAGCAGCAGAATTAGGACCAAGCGAAGGCAAAACAACACCGGTAGACCCCGAAGAGCGTTCACCATTCTCCCATTGTATCAACACAGAACGAAGTGATCTGAGAGACTGTGATGGGGGCCACGGCTTAATCTCCTGAATGTGAATGAGGTACTCCATATGGACAGCACCACCACTTCTCCTGTTCTTTCCTTTCATCGCTGCTGCGGCAAAGATAAGGTCCTTTCAGACAAAACTCCTTACTTAAATGCAATTGAATATGTAGTTGAACAATCACAAGCCCTCTGAAGTGCAACAAACTGCAATAAATCAGATTGAGATTTGCAATTTACCAACAATCCAAGTCAGCTAGCAATGAGTGGTATTTGAACACACTAATTATTAAGTATAGTTGACTCAGTAAGGGGAAAGAAAACAAAAAGAGGAAGTTGGGGAAACAGAAAAAAGAGTAAAACTTTGCCAGTGAAGCAGCCAACCCAAGATTTGGTGGTGGTTTATCTTGAACAAACTTCCAACACTGAGGACACAATGTAAGGACAAGACCGTTAAACTATTTAAGACACTAAAATTTAACTTCACTTAAAGCAAGTTTGGTGCAGATAAATTGAGACCAACCATGACACACCAAACAAAAAATACAAAAAAAAAAAATAGAAAAAAAGAAGAAAAACAACAAAACATTGGACACAAACAGAAAGACTCAGATCAAGCAAGTGAAGGAGAAACCCCAGTAATAAAATTCAGAACTTGAAGGCAAATCCAAGTAGAAAAATGATAATGCAGAACATGGTGTCAAGTTAAATACAGAAGCAAAAGTGATGACAAGTCTGAAGTAGAGAGAATGCTTGAAATGTAAGAAGAGTGAGTACCGGGAAAAGCAGTGGCAGGTAAAATCAGAAAGATGCAACAGCTAGCTCGAACTGCAATAGGGTCACCACCGCCATATCTATGGAGGAGTCTCTGCAAGTGAATGAAAATGGAGAAAATGGAGAATGTCTTAAAAAGATAATAAAAAGAATTTATTATTTATTATTACTAGAAGAACATTACTAGATGAAGTATGAACAGAAAAAGCGCAGAATATTCACAATAAATAAAACTATTTTAGTCATTACTTTACTATTTTTTTTTTAAATTCAACCATTAAAAATTTCAACTAAAAAAATTCAACCGTTCATTTGATTAAAAAAATATTCAACTAAAAAAACACTCTGTCTTTTTTTCCCTTCTAAATAAAAGTATAATTTTTTTATTTCATTCAAATTAATTTTTAAAGTTTTTTACTACTTTTATCATAATATATTTTGTTTTTAATTTGAAGTTAAGCTAGTAATGATAAACAAATGAATATATTTTATTTTATTTTTATTAGAAAAATACAATTACTACAAATTTTATTTATAATGAATAAAATATGTAGTATAATCAAAGTTTAAAAATTAATTGAAATAAAATAAAAATATAGTACTTTGTTTAGTAGAACAAAATTTACGATCTTTATATGCATTTTATTTTTTATTTAATACTTTTTGCGGTTCTTGTTATGCGTGTACCTTTCTCGTGGATGGGAATATGAAAATGCAGAACCATAGTATCTTAGTGATAAAAGGAAAAGTGGCAAATTTTGTACCAATATAAGAGTAGATGATGATATGATGATTTTGGGAAATGCTAGTATTTTAGTGTTAAACTATCCAATATTCTAATTCATTGTTTATCAATTTTACAATATTTTATGAGAATTGATACTCCAAAAAAAGTGCGTGTACGGAGTTACCCCTTATCGTTGGACAAGAATAATTCATGTTAAACTGAAACGACGTCGTTTAGTGCAAGCCATCGAAAATAAATAAATCATGAGACTCGGTGACTGAATTATGATGGGATGCCTGGGCTGAAAATGTAGACCTCATTAAATTTTAAAAATAATAAAAACAAAGCTATATTTGGAAGTGAAAAAGTTTCCTCACGCGCATTGAAGGAGCGTGTGCCTCTAATATATTCTAAGCACTCTATGAAAATAACACTTCTAAACTTTTTTTCCAGGGTTAAATAAAATTTGTTTACTTGTAATTTAGTAATTTTTAATTTTCGTTTATTCAATTATTTTTTAATTCATGTAAAATATGTTTATTTATTTTTTAAGCATTTTAAATAGTTAAAAATTATTTAAAACAGTAAAAAATATTATCTAAAATACTTTAAAGATAAAAAATAAAATAAACACACTTTGTATGAACTAAACGAAAAAAATTAAAGAAATAAAAATGAAAAAAATCTAAATTATAGGAACAATACAGATATTTAAACATTTTTTACATTTAAAAATTTATAAGTTGGATATTGAGACTCACTAAAATTAAGACTTATGACAAATCTCAAGACTCAATGAATATTTATAGGGATACTTACATGTTATCTATATATCAATAAAATTTTCACATAAACAATAAAAATTAAACTATCATCATATGAAATATATGAATTTGTTCATGATTAATTAAATAAACTTGGTTAATACCTTTATAGTTAATATTACATATTTTATTATAAATTTTATATTATTTTAAACAATTTAAAATTAATTTTAATCAATCTTAAAACAACAGACCATGGAATTATAAAAAAAAAATATTTTAATTATCTAGTAATAAAATAAATAAATTTTATTAATTTAAAAAATTGAACTAGTAATTAAATACCTTAAAGAGTTAAAAATTGTTACTAAAAATGGCACAAGGCGCGTGAACACGTGCAACGCTAACTCAATGTGCCATGCATCGTTTTCAAGCTGGGCTGGCTATGTTGTTAAAGTGCCCACCGACACATAGTTGCCAACAATAATGTTAACATGTTTTCACAATAAAAAATAAAATAAAAAATGTTAAAAGACTAGCTAGTAGCAGCTTGTATGTTTTATTATATATAGTCCCAAGTAAATAACTACATTGATGATGTGGTGGTACCCATGACTCCTTTTGGGACCTTCACCACAGCATGAAATATATCGTGGCTAGGGTTGAATTCTTCCTACCATGGCTTGTAATCCCAACATTTTTTCAACGTCAATATGGAAAGATGTTTTCTCTAATAATAAGCTAATTTTATAAAATTGTTATATTGCTGTAAAAATTAATGTGTTTATGAAAATTAAGTTTGCAAATATGACTTCACATAATTCAAATCATGCTACGTTGTTGATAAACTATACATGCTTTTCTTATGAATGTAATTTGATTTAATTTTTGTCCTCTAGAAATTTTTTAGTTAGTTTTAATTTTCATAAATTTATTTTTAAATGACTCTTTCTTTTAAGTACTAACAATGTAATGTATCTAAACATACAACATCACATATCACCTCAAGATATATGTTAAGGAAATACTAAATAGTGACATAATTTTTTTAATTTTTTTTTACGAAGAACAATTTCCTAATAAATTTTTTTTAGGAGGAAAAAGATAAATTTATCATAACTATTATATTAAAAACATATTTCAAGCTGTGATCATAAAAATTTAAGTTCTTAAATTTTATGTAGAGTAAATATGTATTGTTAAATAAGGTGAACAATTTTGTTTCCTTGAACAACAATAATTTTTTTGAGACTTAAATATGTTAGTATTCTATGGTATATATTCGAATTTCGTTGTTGATTTCTAATAAAAAAATCATTTTTGCTTCTTGATATTTAAAAGGTTTTGTTTTTTATCCTATTGTTAGGATTGCTATGTTAGAGGGTGACAAAGCTGTTAAATTTTAAAAAAATATGATTGTGCTAGTTTTAAAAATGTTAGTATTGATTTTGAATTTTAAATTACAATTTTATGGTGGTTAAAAACTTTCATTATCAATTAAAGGAGGAAAAAAGAAATCTAGAGCCAAATCTAGAAGAGAAAGAGAGATATGAAAGAAAAATTGTCATGCACCAACCTCGTCCCCCTCCAATGTCGTGCACAACCCCACCATCCTCCCTTAACATTGTGCACAGCCTCCACCTCCAAATTTAATCCTACATGACCCTTCTACCTCCAAACACTTGCATACTTTCAACGATGCTAGCGCGACCCCCGCTAGCACCGTCACACATCACACATCGCCTACACCCAACCCTGATGTTGTCATGCCACCTACAACACATCATGCGTGTTCTTTCTCTTTTTTGTTCATCTCCTATGTTTCTATGTTCTTCTTTTTTGTTTTGATTGTGCATTGTGTTCATGTTGTTCCAGATTATCGATTGTGTGTGTTTATGTTTGATTTGAATTGAAACAACACGACGAAGGAGAAAACGAAATGGAATCAGATTTTTTTTCTCCTTTAATTGATTATGACAGTTTTTTGCCGCTAAAAATTATAATTATATTTTCAACATGAACATTGATGGTTTAAAATCATCGCAACTCATATTTTTAAAATGTTAATGACTATGTCACTAGTTAAAGAGAAACCTTAACAACAAGAATAAAAAATAAAACTTTTCAAATATCATGGAGCAATAATAAAGAATTTTTTTTTCAATATCAAAAATAAAATTCAAATATATATCATGGAGTACTAACATAGTTAATTTTTTTTTTAATTGGCTCATAAATGAATAGGTTAGGTTTCACATATTAACTTCTTTTATTTATGTGTAAATTACATTTTTTCTTATAATTTTATAATTTCTGAACTTGCCTTCTAAACTTTCTTTTGTCATTAAATTATTTTAAAGTTCAGGTTAAAATATATATTTTTAATTAGAATACAATGACAATCATCTGATTGTTTATCATATATTTGAACTTTTTAAAATTTTGATAATAATTACTTTAAAATTTATATATGGAATAATTTTTAGTTAGTTAATTAATTAACAATATTTCACACAAAAAATAGTTAACAGTATAAAAATAGTTATTGTAATAGTTTATTAAAATTAAATTAAAAAATATTACAATTATATAGTTAAAATTAAGATGATGGGCTTAAAACCATAAATGAATTAAGTAAGTTCGATCTAGTTTTTCATTTTTTCATTTTAATCTAAACTTCAGTTAAGTTTCATTTTTCTTTTTCTAGGGAATAAGACATATCGTGTCATTTTTCTTAATAAACAAGAGAATTAGGAGCCAGAGCCTGTACATCAATAAATGTTATTTTAACTCTTGCGACGCATCTTCACTTTGATGGGCTCCATCCAGACATTCAATTCACCTAATTTTCTTACTATAAAAAATGAAAAAAAAAAAACGTTTTGGTACGTGGACGCTTCTTTGAACTTTTAATTATAACTACAATATGTAGTGTTCATTTTACACATTATTATAAAATATAAAATGAATCAATAAAGATTAGTCCACTTATAGTAAGAAATTGATTCATATTTTTGTTGTTAACGTTAAGATGTTATTGATAAATAATTTTAAGTAATTTGATTAATACATAATAAACTTTAAGATTTGTCTTGATTCTAACGAACTTTCGTGATCTAATTCATTTAAATTTTTTCTTATAAAAATAATAAGATAAAATGAATAATTGTATTTTGTAACATTTAGAGGTATATTTTTAATATCTAAATAAATATGTATTAAAATTTTATTGGAATTTATTATTTAAAAATGAGACTTCCAAAACAATTATTGGAATTTTATTGGGTTTTAAATTATGATATTAAGAGGAAAAAATATTATTTATTTTTACTATAATGCTTGTTGATGTACAGTCTCATTTATTAAAAAATATCATGATTGTTACTCTAAATAAACATGATATTTTCAAAAGAAATTAAAGTTTAATGTAAAAGTAACCTCTAACGCTTTCTAGTTTTCAAACTGTCTTTTCTTTTGCAAAAGAGTGATTTCCATTTTAAGACTTCTGCGGATCTCAACCTTCAAGTCACCTCTTCAAGAAAAGCAACTTTAATAAACCACATGGTTTTTAGGTTAAGTTTGTTGATTCATTAACAAAAAATTCAATAGGACTGTTGAAGCTAGAAATAAAGTGAATTAGTTTCCAAGCTAATGAGTGTGCACACCAAGTGAAGCTCGAATGACTAAAGTTTAAAACTATCAGTTCTTCACCAATCACCACCAAACACTCAACACTCCTCGGCCTACAAGTTTTGGTGCAACTTCCATAGTCATAATAGCACAAGGGCCTATGCAAGGTGCAGTTAGCTGCTTCACAATTATAGCATGCACACAGGAATTAAACTTTATACAGATTTTTAGATATTATTTGTACTGTTCTCTAATCAATATTAAAATTTTACTTCGATAATATATATAATCTTTTGATGTATCAAAATAATTTATATAATTTTTTTAATGTAATTAGTATTTTAGAGATTTTTTTTACTATGTTGACGTCATATAACACATGCCTTAATCTATTAATCAAAAACTAATCTTATTTATAGTGACTATCTTTAGTCTAAGAAACTTTTATATACGAAAAAAATTAAACACGTGTTCTCTCATTGAATAAATTGTTCCATAATGAAATTTTATACAACTTTGTCAATCCTATAAATTTGTATTTTACACATCAATAAAATAAAACTCTAATTTTAATTAGAAAACAACACAAATAATACATATAAAATTGTATATAAGTTTCGTTTAATATATATAAGAGTTTAATGATTATTAGACTAACAGTGTAAAATATTTTTATATTATCATATAATTATAATTATTAATAATGTAAAATTTAAAATAATTATCATAAAAATTAAAAAACTTAATTACAATACATAATGAGTTTTAATTGAATAATAATATATAAAAATTTATACCTTAAATATATAACTATTTTTCCTCTCTATATAAAGATGGTATCAACATAATGGACTATGGAGCTTACCCCCTAGAAACCCTTTGAGTACATGTATATATTATAATTTATAAGTTCATTATAGTTTTCTTTTTTGGTAAGTTCACTTAGTAAGTTGGATTAATTTTCACCAAATTAAGAGGATAATGGCGTGGGTTGAGATGTCCATTTCCAGACCTTGATTCATGGCAGACTGAAGTAAGTAATCAACGTAAAATATTTTTCCTTTTCTTCCACGTTGGATATTTGGTTTATCTTTTGATAATATTATACATTGGCTTGAAGTTCTGGTAAGATTTGACAACAATAGATGTCTACAGGAATTCACCCAAAAAACAAATAGATGTCCACAGAACTCACAAAACACCTGAAAAGAACACAAGGCACTCATATTTCCGCTTCCTAAATCCTAATTGGTAAAAATTATTCCTGCCTGCAGATAAATAATTTTCTAAAACACTGATACCGATAAATAGTTTTGAAAATTATCTATTTTGGAAAAAAAAAAAAGTCGAACAACCATTCTCTGATATTATAGACCCAGTTTTGCGAACTCTATTATTCCCTTAATTTGTCCCTTTTTATTCAATTAATTCATATATTTTTTTATAAAAATAATCAATTTAGTTAATCAAGTTAAAATTATCAGTTATTTATATTATTCTTCCTAAATTATTAAAAATAGGTATATGGATGATTCGATCTGTTTAAAGCTTGACTGAATAAGATCGATCCGCGAAATAAATGATCTTTCTTTTTAGAATCATATCAGGTCCGCAAATTAATTAATTAAAGATCGTGTTGAAAGTGTTGGACCACCACCAGTTCATTCATGCTATTGACTAATTTTTATGTTCCATTTAAATTTAAGATTTTATTTATGAAGAAAAATCTTGATTACTTATTATATCGAGATTGATTGAGATTATAGATTAGATGATTGTTTAGGACTATCTAATAATTTGTTCCACTTTTATTTTAAGTGATAAACTCACTTTAGAGAATCATAATCCATTTGGTTGTTTTTAATATAACCATCTTCGAAATTCAAATACACTCACGACATACATTTGGCATATTTTCTTATACTTTTAATATAAATTGAGTGATTTAACTTGAATTTCAATATTTTTTACAAGAAAATATCAATAATTAAAAATAATAATATATCACAATATAAATTTTTAATATAAATCTAGACTATAATTGTTAAAAATATTTATTTGTTATAGATTTTAAATATAATACAATTATTTAGAAGAATTTATTTATTATAAATTTTAGTTGTATAAAATAAATATTTATTTAATGCAATATTGCAATGCAATGCTAAAATATTAATTAATTAATATGTTCTTCGTGTCCTTTTTGTCATAGGCATTCAATCAGTAATTTAGAAGCTCCAAAACTGAAAGCAAAATTGACCACCTCACGCGATACCTTAAGAGTAGGGTTCTTTGTAGCAGAAGTTAGTCATGTTAATGATTTACTTCATTGACCTGAATTGTTAACATAATTGCCACTTTTTCAAGGTACATGAATCCTAGCTTGTTCTACCAATCAAAAATTCTAGAAGAAAAAGAAAAAAGATGAGGAAAAAATGTATGTTAACAAATATACATTTGCCGTGAAGATTGACATAAGAGATTGTGATCTTAGTTTATAGAAGATCCTAGTGAACAATTCCTGCTTTATCTATCTGCTGCATTGTTGGAGAAGGAATGAACAACTTAAAGATTTAGTATTGTGCCTTCTACAAACTTGTACTTAGGATGTAGAATCTGATTTTTGTTCTGCATCTGCTGTGGCTTGGACTTGAGCTGCATACTGTAAGTTCCATAAGACATCCTCAAAAGAAGGAGGAGGTGAGGATTCTGGGGATATGCATTTGGTTGTGATGGATATTGCAATTGATAATGACTCTGGACAGCAAGTGGTCAACACTACAGGATCCACTATTTTAATTCTGCCATCTTGACTGTCAAAGGATGTCTGTAGTTCACAAGACCGGGTCTCATTAACAAAACTCAATAATGAAAAAAATAAAAATAAATATTTCATTGAAACAATAAATTTTGAGGATAGACAATAAGGGATTCCCTATGTATACTATAAAGTTAAATCATGAATTTGCTGCCCATCTATATTAAAATTCATTGGTTATATGCAAGTATATATTATCGGTTAAATATGTTTGTCAAATAGTTAATCAGCTACTACTGTCACATTAGCAGGTACTTGTTGATGCACTTAAAAGTGGTTTAACCAGCTATAAGTAAACAGTTTGAGAGTTAGTTAATCTCACATTTGAGTTGTTACTCCTCCAAAGAAAAAACAAAGGCAGGAGTTTTCAAAAGTTTTACCTTTTCATCAAGAAAATATTTCTCTCCTTTCTCGCTTGCTATGGGTCCAACAAGAGACTCAAACAGTATCAACCCGAAATTATAAACATCATCTTCTAATTTTGCTCTTTGGCTGCAAGTGAAAGAAAAGAGCAACAAATTGTTGGTATTCATCCATACAAAAATAATTCCATGTATAGCATATTGGGCATTTCATTTTTATAAACTCAAAAAAGGAGAGTAAATGTGGAAGAAAATAAGTGGTGACTGAACAAAACTTGTTAGCATAGAGGTAGTGGCACTAAGGTAGTGTGTGTGTGTGTGTGAGAGAGAGAGAGAGAGAGTATGATTCTGTACTATTAATGGTAGTCCTATTGAATCTTATAACATAAGAGTCTAAGACCCCAACAAGATACTAAAGAATCGACTTGCAAGTTGTTATTCTCAAGGAAAATAAGCTACCACCAGTATACATACCATGATTTTGGATTTTCTCCCTTTGCCTGTACAACACATACAAAGCAACGGAGTCATTCTAGGATCAAGCATAATAGACCATGTTTAAGTAGCTGGACCGAATAGCAACTACACATACCTCAAGGTATTCGATCTCCTCAGCAATCATGGACATACCATAGTCACTTAGTTTGGGAATGTGATGCTCATCAAGTAAAATATTGTTTGTCTTTAATTGGTTTCTAAAACAACCCGGTATAACTCCGGTATGTAAAAAGTGCACAGCTTTGGCAACTCCAATTAAAATTGCTAATCTATCAGACCACTTCAGTGCCTTGTCTGATGAAAATTCTGCATGTTTGAACAAAGATTAGTTGGTTGAAGCATTCTATGTCACAAATTGGTAATAAAATTGGAGGTTATGAAACATGATATAACATGTTATAAAATGATAACGATAATTATAAGAAAAGTTATCCATTAAACGTCCCCAAGGCAGACATTTCTACATGGTAATATCCAAGTCAAGCCTAACAGCATAAAAGAAGAGTTAAATCATCTGATTTCATTACATCCTAATGATGCATGCTTATTTTTCAAAAGCATACTTGAATGCAATAAATTTGGCTTTGGCAATAATGTAAATGGTAAATCAACAGAAAAATTCCTCCACATTGCACTAGGAGATAACACTCCTTTTTCGGTAGCAACTGATTCTATAAATTCTACCTAGAATAATTTATACAAAGTCTCATTCTAAGCAGGGTCTTCTCTATACAATTTCCAATTCTGGAAAGAGGAAATCATGGAAAACAATTATGATATCAGAGAGACAAGAACGGAATTTGGTGAAATTGATGCTTTTATTAATATACAAAATAATCATACAATCTCATACGAACCTGACAAATGGGTACGATAATTCCCATTCAGCACATACTCGTATACAAGATGAAGTTTGAGGTCACTGGAATCATCTTGTCCATCACCATCAATACAATGACCAAAAAGGCTAACCAAATTTGGATGGTGAAGCTTTGAGAGTAAATCCAACCGAGCTTTAAGATTTTGTATTGAGCATTTCTTTGACAGAACCACACGTCTTATCACCACATAGGTTCCATTCTCTAGTTTACCTTTGTACAGCTGAAATTAAGCAGAAGACATAAGAGGCCACTTATAGACCCAAAATGAGTGACAAAATTGCCTTGTGTATACTATTACTTGATATCAATATGGATAGAAAATCACTTGACCCTTTCACAATTCACATAGGTTTATAGACCCAAAATAGTTATTACACTCTTGAGAGGGACTTCAGAAATTGCAATCTATCAGAAAACTAAAGTAGTATGAAGGTGTTCTGAATAGTCTTAGGGAAGACCCCTTCTGATGAGTAGATTTACTAGTTATGCATGCTATCCACATCCAGTAACATAAAAGCATTCAAACAACGAAATAAACAAAAAAGAAAACCATGTATGGTGAATTATAAAGAATATCTAAAACACTAGAAACTATCCAATATCTTTCAAAGACTATTTTGTGATTGAAGGATACCTTTCCTAAGGAGCCTTCACCAATATAAGTTGACAAATCAAAGTTTCTTGTGACTTCTTTCAACTCTTCAATTGAAAATTGTCTACATATTGTAGTAGCTTGTGTCCCTAGCTTCACTGCCTGAGAAATGAATCCTGAAAAAACATATAAAATAAGACAATACAATTTTAGGTGTCCAATTAAATCTAGAGATTTCAGTTCAGCAATCTAAAGCCAATTGTTGATTCAGACAGCAGAACATTATTGCATAGCCTGTTGTGTACTTACTAGCACTGGCAAGGACTTCAGAAGAAACTCCTGTTATTGAGTTATCTTGAACAGCCTTAGACAACATCTGATGCCTATAGATCTTCCTTGAACGATATTTTCTATAAAAGAAAACTCCAAAAGCAGAAAGTACAAGAACAAGTACAATAATCATGGCAACTGCTGCAGCTATTTTCCATTTCCAGAAGTTCTTCCTTCCCAAGCTTGATACTTTACAATAAGTCCCTCGCCGCTGAGGTTGAGAATCAACAGCTAAACAGTTTCCACCATATTTAACAACTCTTTTACCCGATGTATTGGCCAAGCAAGAAGGCAGTCCACCATTTAACTTGTTACTAGAGATATCCACAAACCCAAGTTTGCTGCCACAGTTTAGTTTCTGTGGAAGGGATCCACTTAGCTCATTGCTGGCTAAATTCAAATAGCTAATGTTTGGCAAAGAGAACAAGGAAGATGGGGGCATCTTACTGAGATGATTTGATGAAAGATCTAGATGCTGAAGATGACTCAATCCACTAAAGTGATTTGGTATCTCACCTGAAAAAGAATTTTTGCTAAGCAGAATTGTGACCACTGCTTTAGGCATGACTGGCAGTTCAGAATCTAAATGATTTTCTCTTAAATCAAGTAAATGTAGGCCAGAGAGAGCAGCGAGATCAGGCAACCCACCAGACAACTTATTGTGGGACAAGGAAATATCAACAAGACTCCTAATTTTGCATAGTGAAGAAGGGAATGAACCCTTTAAGTGGTTACTCTTCAAACTCAAGACACTTAGATTAGACAAAGAATCAAACCAATCAGGCATTGTGCTGTTCAGATAATTGCCATCTAGTGTCAGTGTGTGAAGCTTGACCATTGCAGACATTCTTGGTGGCACTGAACCATATAAGAAGTTTAAGCTCATATCCAAAACTTCAAGCAAATAAAGCCTATGAATTTTATCAGGAAGTGGACCCCAAATCCCCAAGGACACCAATCTAAGGACCCTTAAGTTTGTTAACCTTGTCAATGTGGTGACAAAAGAATCAATAGAGAAGCTCAGTGACAGTGTCTGATTGGGAACTGCATGTCCATTGAACTTGTCAACCTTCACAGCTCTATCTCCCATAATTTTAAGCTCAGTTATTGAATTACCCTCACACTTGAGGCTCACATGTGCAGAAGGAGGAAGGCTACAAAGGTCTGCATTGTAATTTTCCCACATTTGCAGAGAGGTAGGGTACTCCAGATACTTTCTTAACTGTAACAGAACTTGGGTCTGAGCAAGTTGTAGTTCATGGGTACTGGGGATGGACAAAAACCAAGTAAGAACCACAAGATAGAGGTAAAAGTATCTCATTGAACCAACTCTGAGCATTATTAGGCACCAAACTTTGTGAATGTGAACATCAAACTTAGCTACCAATTTCAAAGGGAGAAAGGACACCTGAAAAGAAACATGTCATAACACTCAAAAAACTGCAAATATTTTAAAAGAGCAATAAAATTTTTAGAAACAAGAAAGCAAAATTATCAAATTACCCTGAAAACACCACTCTCCAAAAGAAAACTTTATTGAATTACAGATTAAAAAAAAATGCATCCTCTACTCCAGACCCTAGATATACAATAGCTGCCATGGTTTTTCATTCATGAAAAAAGGAGAGAAAGCTTGTTCTTATTACAACATTATTACTCAAGCTAGCCATTTAAAAAAAAACAGGCCTTAAAGAAGAAAAGAGAACATGGACCATTCAGTGTAACTCATGAAGCAAAGAACATAAAAGAAGGGAAAAAAAAATTAAGAATGACACACACCACACCACAAGGAGGCAAAGATAAGAAGCAGTAGCATAGGATAGAGTGAGGGACAACACTTTGGGAAGTGAATAAAAAATCAATAAGGAGGGGCATTAAAGTGTAAATTGCAACTTCAATGAAGGACACGCGTTGAATGAGGAGTGGCAAATGGAAGAGAGGTAGTTGAAAATGGCATAGTATGATGGACACTAAACAGTAGTAACATAACAAGGCACAGTAACTGCATAGAGCAATTAATGCATGCTGAGAAGAGGCTTCACTCACTGTCACTAACTACTTGCTATCAATGGAGAGAATGATGGGGACCAGTGTCCAGTGGCATGGTTGAGGAGACTTTGGATAACTCACAGAACGGTTTTGTTTGTGTTGTGGGAATAAAGAAGGTCAGAACAAGGGAAGATGGGAACAAGAGCGGCCTGGAATTTGTGTTGTTGACAAAAGGGTATGCGTGTTTCTTATCTCCAGCACTAATATATTCTCGTCCTTTGTTAGGATATGGTTCAATTTTTTTTTTATATATTTTAGGGTAAATACTTATACTCATTTTAATTCTTTGAGATGGTGACAAAATGATATTTTTAAAGATAAAAAAATTAAATTTAGTTTTAAAAAATACAAAAAATATGACAGATTAATTATGTCATTAATTCTATTATGTTATCCTTATATGCTTGCTTACATAACACATATGATTAATTGTTCACATGTGATTGTCACATGTTTTAAAAGTTAATTTTTGAATTTAATCTAGTGTATGAACTTAATTATTTATTAATATATTGATTCATGAACTTAATTATATATTATTATTTTGATTCTAGAAATTACTTTTATATTTTTAATTAAATTTCATGTATCATATAAATTATTAGCATAATTATCATCTTTGCTTTCATCAAATATTTCTTATATTTTTCACCTTCCTCTGTCAAAATTTATTGTTCACCTTGTCTTTCACATTCATCACTTTGCATGCAAAGTTTGTCATTTATTCATATAAAACATTAATTCTAATAGAAAAATAACACAAAAACATCTTTAAAAACTATTTAATTTTTTCTTAATGAACATTGTCTAGCTTATGTAAGAAGTTACATTTTATTCAATTAAAATTTTCAAATAACTTCTTCAACACTCTCAAATAACCATTATTATATTTTAAATTCTTTGATGTCTATATATACATTGTGGTAGTAGTTCATGAAAACAATTTTCATTATTTACATTTTCTGATATGCTTGTTTTTTTCAGTTTGAACATCAATCATGTTCTAATCGATTGCATGGATCATATACTACCAGGGACGGATCCAATAATGAATTAAAGGAGGGATTGATTTTTTTATTTTACATAATTATTTAAATATTTAAGTTCTAATAAATAATAAGTTTAAAAATACTTACTATTAATTTTATGGATAAAATTAGAGATATGATCTATTACTAGTAAAATTTTAAGCAAATATCAACTCAAAAATATATTTTTCTTTAATAATATTTTTTCATATATATACAAATAGTTCTGGGTAAGGGGGAAGGAGGGGCTCAGATTCGTCCCTTTATACCACCCCTCTCACTTACACCTTTTTCATTCTTACACCTCAAATGTGATCAAAAGAATGAAAAATTATATGTATTTCGTGTGCTATCAGAGGGTCATGTCCTTTGATACCAACCCTTGAATAGCAATGTGAAAATTGCAATAACTGAAAAAGACTAGGGACAAGATGTAGTACACTTGTCCCATCTAAAGAGTATGTAACGAAATGATCATGACATTTTCATTTTCTTCCTTTCGTAATCTTCAAGTTTTTTTTAATTGTATTTTTGTGGTTAATGGATTTAGCAATATCCTGAACTTAGTTGTGAACTATTGTTATGTAATCACTCATAAATTAGTTTCATATTTGTAGTATAATTTAAAGGCTTAAATATGTTTAAGATCGATAAATGATTGAATTTTGTTATGAGTCCCTCATAAAATTTTTCATTGTTTTTAGAACCTGATATATTAAAACTTTTATTTTAAGTTCATATCAATAATTAAGTTATAACTTATCATCTTACAAACTAATTTTTCCAACATTATCAATGATTGTCATGGTATCACATCATTACTTAACTGACGACAGAGACTCCAAATAATGGAAAAATTTATTAGGGACCCAAAACAAAATTCAATTATATATTGGGAACTGTAAACATATTTAAGTTTAATTTAAATGATAAAATTGGTAAGAGAAAAGAAACAAATATGATGGATAAAGAATAAAAGAAAGGAAATATAGTAATGTCTATGTTGATAATTTACATACAACATGATACCTAATTGAAAATTTGAAAGTGTTTTTATAGACCAAAATGATAGTACATAATTAAGTTAAGGACTAAAATAATAACAAATTATTAAGGTTATAAACTAAATTGAAAAATCAATTTTTAGACACGTGATAGACACATGACAATCATGTTGGTGACATGTGACAACCATCAACTCCCACATTATCATCAAAGGTGTCACTTTAAGGATAACAAAAAAGAGTTAATGGTAGGATTAAGCCGTCACTATTAATGCGATATAGGATATCTCTAAATGCAGGACTAGTTCAACACTAGATGAGAGTTAAAAATAATTTTAGAAAAAAGTATTACTTTTAATAGAAGTTATACATTAGGGCTTTTGTTATTATTATATGAAGCCTTTTTTGCTTTATAAAATTTAAGACTAAATAATTTTTTTGTTAGACCTAAAATTTGAACTTTCGCTTTTAGTTATTTTAGTCTTGAATCAGTCCTATCTAAATGTATATTTTATTATGATTAATTAGTGATGAAAAGAATAATATTTTAAGAAAATAAAATGTATAAGGAATAAAATCAACACTTAAAAAGTCTAAAAGACTATTTTTTTAAGACGGCATGTATGAGAGGTATTTTGTTTAAATCAGTTGAACTATTATTACGAGCATTGAAGCTTTCATCATAAGTATTTTAGACAGTTACATATTTTAAAGAATAAAATATTGGAATTCATTAATTAAGTTAAAACAATTTCACATAAACTCTTATCTACTCGTTCAATAATTATTACTAAATTTAATTGTACTTACAAACACTAAAAAAATCATGCGTAGTGATTCTGATGGTAAATCTGGGGACGCCATTGCATTCACATGTTCATTTTTGGAGTTTGGAGAGAGGTCCCGCACATCTGATGGTAAAATAGCACTTTATATTTCAATTAAAAAAAAAAAACTCTTTGTTTACACAAAAACATATTTTTTTCTGATTCCAATATAAAATTCTAAACAAGTAATAAGAAAAAATAATCGCTATAGTACGGTGGAAAATGGTTTACAAAGAAACTCGCAAGGAATTTAAGTTAAGCCCTAAGTATTCTATTCACTATTTATTTTCTTTGGGTGAAAAGAATTGGTCTACTTTTCTTTTATAGTTATGTTATTTTAGATTGAAGTCCACCTAATGTAATTTCTCCTAATCGTGTCTGGAAGAAACACCATGTTCCATTTAATCCACACAAATATCATATATAGCTAGGTTGTGGAATATATCCTATTAATTACTGTTATTTTTTGTTAGAACATTTATTATATATCATTCCAGCAGCTGAGAATAATATTGATCATAACTGAAAGAGAGTGGCTTTCTTAAATCCTTGTACTCCCCTTTACTATACTCCTCAAGAAATGAATGTCAAGTTCATGCTCACCTTCAAATTTAATAAGGAGAAGCTTCATTTTTGCTGGTACAGTTCATATAAAAGAGGGCATTAATAAAAATATATAAAAGGAAATTAATTATTTCCATAATGTTTGATAACTAAATTGGTGGTTATGGTCACATGAAAAAACAAACAGGCCTGCATAGTTTTCGGTGGTGGTCAATACCTAACTTGTGTATATATCTTGATTAATATCAAAGCATATTCCGTAATGCCATGTATTGAAATGCAATATCCCAAACAATATCGTTTTTGCGCAATGTTAACTTACAATGAGTCTACATATAAACAAAGTCATTAATCATTTCATGTGTCCAACTTGGGAAGACTTCAAAAACTAAACAATTCATATGGCTACGAAGGAAATCCTATCCTATATAAGTTACAAATGCAACGTGTTTATATTAATATGTGCTTATTGTCTCTTTCTTACATTGGATGAATACATTTTCTTTCCAATTTAACCTGTCTTAACTTAAAAATCATGTCATTTCTCGTGTCTTAACATATATCACGTCGTATCTCATCCTAGATAAAAGAAAACGAATAAGTCAACAATTTCATGATCATATCCTAGATAAAGTACTATCATGTCTTTATGCTATCAATTAATGATATGCAAGTTGATTACGTGATTTTCTTTTTTGAGATAAGGTTTAAAAATATATAAGGGGTAATTAAATTAAACGGGAAACAGAGTAGCACTTGCCCTATAAAAAGTTAAAATAAAACTTAAAACAACCATAGAGGGGGACCATTATATATAGTGGACAGGTTGTAGTGTCCCTCCTTAGGATTCCATCAAAATCAAAGTTTGAAATTGCTTCTAACCATCACTTCTTTTTGTTTTGTTTTGAGTAACGCATGCACCTTCTACGTGGGAATGGGATCCCTTTTTAGTTTTTATGTCTTGTTATTTTGCTCTCACATTTTTGCTTCGACCAAAAGACAAAACAAAAAAGCAATTACATGTGCACATCCCTTCTCTGACTTTCAGAGTGTTGATGGAATATATAGACAGTAACAATGTAGCATGTTGTACGCTATTCAGTTACTCTTATCCTAAGACGCATGTTGGACCACACTCACCATTTCTGTTTTTTTTTTTTTGTACAAAAAATTGAAAGTATGGGTAGTGCATTTCAAGATTGGTGTGCCACGCATAAGATTCGCAAAGAAAACAAAATCTATTTATTAACTATTTGTTGCTAAGTTTATTCCTATTAATAATAAAAAATTTATTTAATAATATTTGTATAACATGATATTGTATTTATAATAACGATTTATTTTGAAATATATATTGTAAAATATAACTTAGTTTAAATTTTATATTTTTTTATTCTATCATTTTTGTTTGCTATATTTACTACATGTGTCTTTCAACTTATTAAATAAGATACTAATCGCGTCCATGATAATTAATTTACTGACACAGAAATTTTATACACACAATAATTATACACAATTTCTTTCACTTTATTTTATAATTTAACTACACATAATATTAATATTGATATATTACCTTAATAAATCATGTTGATTCAATCTTGTCACATATATTAAGAATCTAATGATCAAAATATTACAAGTCTTGGTCGAATTAAGATTGAGTTCAAATAAATGATCAATCAAAATTTTGGGCTGGTATGTCCTAACTCGTCCTATGCTCATCCCAAATTTGATACATTATACTAATTTATAATTATATTAGTATATGAAATGATTTATTAATTAATTCCATTAGTAACATCTTGTTATTAGTATAAAGCATTTTAGTTTTTAAAATAAATGGACAATGTTGATATTAATTAACGAGTTAGAAGAAAGTGTATACGTCAAATGACAGATATTTTTTTTAGTAATATATGATGTAAAAGGTATATACACACAACAAATAATTTTTTTCATCCCTAAAAACTAGATATTCAGTTAACCTCAATGCCATTGCCACGGAGTTTTAACAGGTGAAGATTTCTATTTATGGTGTATTTATTTTGGGTTTTAGTAGAATTAATTTTCGAGGAGCTGAGTCTGGGTTTGGGTTTGGAGGAAGTAGCGGTGGAGTGAAGGGTTTCCTGGGTTTGGATCAAGGTTCTAGATCTAGAGTGTTTTTCTTTTTATGTTGAGGGAAACAATTTTTGTTTTTCTTGGTCCCAGAAAACGTAAGAAAATAAAATATTAATATAAATGATGTCACATATGCAATTAACGGTGAATTTGAACGAAAAGGACCAAAATATTGTATGGAGAAAAAGTTTTGGCACCAAGACCACTCTCCAAAAAGTTAAAAGAGCAAAATCATAAAATTTAAAAAAATTGGAAACTACAAATATAATTTACTCTTATATATGTGTGTGTGGGAGAGTGGTCATTGTGAGAATAAAAAGATCAATTACAACCATTATATTAAAATGAAAGGTCAATATTAAAATATTTTAAATTCAAATTAAAATTTTATTTAACATAAAATCTTTAAAAGATTTGCTAGACAGAAAATCAAATATTTTAAAGATTTAATTTACCACCACCATGACTGTTGTCACAATTATTTCCACCACCATCATGGCAGCAGCGAAGATCATGTTGGTGGCAAGGATGGTGGTCGTGGTGATGATCACGGTGGTTGCGGTGATTGTTGTGATGTCAATTATGACATAAATTAATTTTTTTTTATAAAAGATATAAATTAAATCTTTAAGATATTTGATTCCCCTATTTGGTAAATTTTTTAGATATTTTATGGTTAAAAAAACTTTAATTAGAATTTAATATGTTTTAATCTTGACCTTCCATTTTAATCTAACGGTTGATATTGGTTATTCTCATTCTCACATAAGATAATCATTCACATATGATATGCCATTTATCTCTCTCTCCATATAATTTAGAGAGAGAGAAAAAAAACACTTAAATGACATCGATATAACTTACACCAACTATTACATCATTTAATAACTTTCAATTGAATAATTTATTTCAAAATTTATCGTTGAATTGAAAGTTCATTTCATGTGAATAATATCTATCAAAATTTATATTAATAAGAAATTATTTGATAACTCAATTATATATAATGAAGTAAACATAATATATACTTTTTAAAATATATTCAAATATAAATTATTTGATCATCTTATTTGTGTTCGATTTCATAAAATTTGACACATATAATCAAAGTAATATATAATTATAATCCAATAGTTAGAATGATCGTAATCACATGTCACAAAAGTACAACTTTACCGCTATGTCAAGACCCGCCTTCATACATACATACATACATATATAAAACAGCCAAAACTTAAAAAAAAACTAAATAATATGGAATAGTTTTTTAAATAATTATTTAAAAATTATATATATGCCATAAAAAATATCTTAAAAGCATATCCAAATGTATGCATTGCATCTTTTCTTGTATAAGTGGAAGACAACAATATCAAATATTTAGGAGATAACCAACTAACCATGAGTAACAACTTTAACTTTACTCATTTTGCCTTAAAAAAAAAGCTCAAATATGTTTAAGATCTATGATAAATGATTAAATTTTATTTTAGGTCCCTAATAAATTTTTTTTATTGTTTTTAGTACCTAATGTATTAAAACTATTGTTTTGAGTCTTTGTTGTTAGTTGAGTGATTACATGACACTTTCATAATCATTAATAATTTTAGGAAGATTAGTTTGTAAGGTGATGCAACATCACTTAATTGATTACATGGATTCAAAACAATTTCAATATATCGGAGACTCAAAACAATGAAAAAATGTATCAATAATCCAAAATAAAATTCGACCATTTTTCAAGAAATTTAAACAAATTTAAGCAAAAAAAAGAAGCAATTTTAACGACATCTTGGATCAAAAGACTATATCCATGATCATCAGGAGGCTCAGTTGGTATAATTGTTTTTCAGAAGATTCGTTCTGATATGCTGCCTGCATTTTGAATTAATGAACTTCCTTCTCCCAATTCAAAATGGGTACTGTTGCATTGTGCAAGGTAATAATTATTACATTGCTTACAGATGCTGAATTAAGGAGTTAATTCAACAAATTTGGTAAATAGAAAGCATGCCCTTCCTAGTTCCTACATCTACGATGCTATTATCATTTATCAGGCACTGTGTTCTCTGAAGCAGAATTGAGGTAGGATATAACAAGATCAGCTGCTTTGCAGCCTGAGGCAATTGCTTTGCCAACTGAGAGTCCACCTTTGTAGTTACCTACCAAGTTCACAATAAGTAGCATGAGAATTTAGGGTGTATTTGGAAGAGCTTATGCACAACATTTTTGGCCTAATCTTATTATTATGACATAAGCACTTGTGTAAGTGTTTGAGAGTTAATAAACATAGCTTATGATATTTCGTAAGCTGTTTTCAACTTATTTTAATGAGGTTCCCATAATAGCTTACGAGAATAATTTATAGCTTATATGGAAATAATTTTATCCTGTTTCTTTTCTGATTATAGAAACAACTTATACATAAGTACTTATATCATTAACACTTCTTACTCCGGTCTCAAATATACGAAAAAAAAAAAAAAAACTGATTCACGTTAACTAAGAAAGTTAGTTAATCAGATTAGTTACATCAATCTCAATTAAAAACTAATTTTTACCCAACTTGTCCTTTATTGGAACTTGGTATTAGGAATAAAAGAGTCATTGGAACTAAAACCTCAATTAAATGAAGGGTATGTTAGAGATAGTGACATTTAATAAGGTAAAATTAGTTGAAATTTTTTTTATATTTGAGACCAAGAAAAAAATATTTTTTCTTCTTATATTTGATACCGGAGGGAGTATTTAATAAGACCTTAATTAAGTTGTTTACTCAAACACACTTTTAAAATCTATGCTATGTGCATGCTCTTATCTTCTTCCGCATAATCTCATCCCTTGCAGAATTGCATAAAAGAGGTCTGCACTTAACTTTAGCATTTGCAACTTTACACAACTTTACACGAATGCACAAGTGGCTTCATCTGACTTCAAGTGGAATTTAATAAAAGAAAAAAAGGCCCAAAAGTTACCTGCAAAGACAAATCCAGGAAGATCTTTTTCTATCTTATCAATTGCTTCAAGAACTGACCCATAGTTACGTCCATACAAAGGAAAGCCTTTACTCCAATAGAAATGGCTGCCATTGAGCATAAGTTAAAACTTAGAAGGATATAAAAGTAAAGTGTTGAAAATAAATTGAACATACTTAACAAATGTTGGTTCCCCCTCTGCACCCAATAACTTTCTCAGGTCAGAAGTAACAATTTTCTTAAGCTCATCACTGCAGTAAACAAGCAAACTAGTAATGAAAATGATATAAAGAAAAGAAAAAGACAAGTCAACATGAGATTATATATGGTTTTTGACAGTATATTGTTGTTCCGAATTCCAATGTATCTATTATTAACTTTAATATAACTCATTTGAGTAGGATTTTTACATAAAAATTAATTGAATAGTAGTGAAAAAAAGACATAAGAGAGTGACATGTTCTCATATGGTTCTGGTTCTGCTAAATATATGATAACAGCTACAGTAAAAGTACGTTGAAGCTTGAGCCAGTTCCCTGTTTTGAGTTCCGCCAATGAAGGTGGTATAGAGATATAAATCACTAGGTGCACGATCTGGGAACATCATAGAGGAAAAAAGTGTACCTGTTGAGCAAGATAATTCAGCAGTTACATCAGAAAAATAGTTTAACACCTTTTAGATATTTTGAGGCATAGACGTAGGGAAGCATTACCAAGGGTTTTTAAACCATTTTGTTGTTCTTTAGAAGGAACAAGAACTCCAAATCCCTCCAAAGGTCTCTTTACATTCTCCTTTTTGAAGGTAGTAATCATAACTGAGATTGGCACGTAGCTTACCTGCAACATGGGTTGTTGTGAGATGATGTTTTAAAGCAATAATTAATAGAAGGTACAATTAATTAGTTCGGTTTATTTATTGGACATGTTCTCTAAAGGACAGATGCTGCTCAATCTCAAATTTAAGCATGGTAAAAAACTGATTTTATGGCTATAGCTTTGTTTGATGAGCCCTTTTACATTCTGATAATTGTGCAAGAGTGTAAAATGTCACCTTATCTTTGCAAACAAATAAATTTTGAAGTAAATAATTGAACTCCAAATCAGGTTGAAATGTTGAATACCTCGGGAAGAAAATTAAGTGGAAAGGGAGTTCCCCTTTTTGTGATCTTGATGTCCTTGACATTGTATAGAGGAGCCTGTATTATTAATTACATTAATAAAAAAAAACTCATCAGAAATTGAAGTTATCGGCAGTAGCAACTATCAATGTGATAGAATGTTTCATTGAAAAAAAGTGTAAGCTTCAAAATAAAACTTCAGAAACTAACCCAACAAAAGGTTCATAACACATTTTTAGAAAAGGAAAATAAATGTTGCAGAACAATTCGCAGGAATAAATCTTTGACCCTGGTCTCCATCAACAGAGACTCTAGCAGAGATGTACCATATTTAATTGACCAACGCGAAATACCATGTCACATTAACATTGGTCTGCAGGAATTAGTATGCTACAGACAAAGATGCATTCAGATATATAGCAGTATCGCTTAATACAAGAACTTGAAAGTTCCATTTGAACAAAATTATCAATCTTTTAAGTGTCTTGGAGCAACCTATCCTCAGAAAAATAAAATAAAATAAATAATACATTTGTTTATTACTTTATTTGGTTTAACCTTTTTATGTCTATCTGGCAATTAGACAGCAAGAGCATTTTTTAAAATTCTCAACAGAAGAATAGCAATTGCAATGATAATGCCTTTTCTTTTTTTGCAGGAATCTTTCATTTTATTTCGTTTATCCTACTTTTTCTTCTAATTTATTTTGATCTGAAATTCGAAGTTTCCTTCACATCAGCATCATCACACATATTAGCCAAGTCTTTCCCTGACTTTGGTTCACTTTTTAGTCATATTAACATATTCATGCAAAATTTGCAGTAGCTACATCTACAGATTTAGGGAAAGAATAAAAAGGGATAAAGAAGGAAAACCACACTAACCGTCATGATTACTGCATCAATATCTTGTGTGCTTCGGTTAGACGCACAAGTAATAGACCAGTTATGTGAAGAGGAACTTCCATCATGACCATAAGCTAATGTCAAAACCTTTTCATTTAATTTAAGGTCGTCTTTGCCAAGCTCTTTGCACAATGTATCTGTCAGTGTCTGTGCCGGATAAAATCATATAATTGAGATGAAAGATATGTATTAAGGAGATCAATACAATATTCATATGCTCAATGTCTCTAATCAAGCATAGCAAAGCATTTTCTTGGAAGAGACGTATTTTCACAACAATTCAGTACCTGCATCCCACCCTGGAAAGAAAATGAACCACGCTTCTGTTTGTTTTTTCTTAGTGCAGCCCTATTTTCTCCAGTTTTGTCCCTTTTGGCAAATAACTTAGATTGCAATGCCCCGGCTATAATGGATCCAAACCTGAAAATATAGAATATCCACCATATATTAAACAAACAACTATAAAAAGAAATGATATCTTACATTTCTAAGGAGACTATCCCAAAACTCCCACACTCAAACTTTACTCATAAAGCTAAGTTAAGCGTAACGCTCAATTGTTTAAAGGGTGAGTCTCTCTGCCTAAACTTGCAATGGGATAGGACTGTTTTAACAACTTCTGAATGCAGCGCTTACCACTTGGCTAAAAGTTGTACTTGTATAGTTGTTCCTAATAGTGAAGACGCAATGATTTCTTAAGAAATAAGACACCAATTAATTTGCTAATAGTGGACAGTAAATGGACCTCCATAGTTCATATTATACAGATATCAAGTAAAATATCAACTGCAAAGAAATTATGATTTAAAAAGAATACAAACCATCAGCTAAAATACACTAAGAGTGCTAAAAGAAAGTTACAGGCAATACCTTTTCTCCAAATTCCATAGCTCTGGGAAAGAATGGCGCATCTGTTTGAAATAGATTAAATAAGGTAATTAATGACAAAAGTTAGGACAACTAAAAGTATTTATTGGCCCCAACTGGTTGAAGTCAAAATTTTCATGGGGAATTTTACCTCACTAGGTGGGTAGGAGGAAAGCAAGGGAAGGAATAGAGGAAACAAGGTAAAGTATAAGGGGAGACAAGGAATGTGAAAGAAGAATTAGGCATACGATTGAAGATGGTTGGCCTTGGAGAGCTAGCCTAGTTACTGTTTTTTTAAGTCTGTAGTTGTTTTCTAGTTACATTGCTTGTTTAGCTTGCTAACATACTCTAACTAAAAAACAAGTGTGTGAATGTTAGCAAATGCTTGTGGGGTTTGCTAACATACACCCACTTGTTTTTTAGTTGGGATACGCTAGCAAGTAATAACTAAAGATTATCTTAAAGTACACTAATGGTATAGCTTGCTAACGTACTCCATCTAAAAAACAAGTGGGTGTACGTCAGCAAATCCAATATATATATATATATATTAATTAGGTAGATATAGTGTATTAATTTAGATCATGACTAACATCTTGAAGGCAACCTAAATAAAACCAAAATTCAAATTTGAAGGCAAGAAATATTTTAGAAATAAAATTTTCAAGAATTAACTCACAGAGAGAGATTCAGGATCTGCTGCACTAGTGCCCCCAACAAAAGGATCAATCAAATAGTCCACAACCTTCAAATAGTTTTGTTAGAATAAGGCATAAAATACTCCAACCCCAACAATAGATATTAGGCTACATTGTTCATTTGGTCCCTCTTTTTTTAATTTGTTCAACTCGATCCCTTTATTATTAAAATGTTCAATGTGATCCTCTGAATGACAAAATATATGCAATGCAACCCTTTCTGTTTTCTCACTAACGAGTAACCACATTAGCCTAGTCTTATGTGGCAGTGACATGTCCACAATGAGAAAACAGACAGAATGGGCTACATTGCATATATTTTTGCAATTAGAGAACCACAATAAACATTTTAATAAAAGGTACCAAGTTGAACAAATTAAAAAAAGAGACTGAAAGAGTAATTTGGCCTAAATATTATGCTCGAAGATGTATATACTGTACATGGCAAGCATATAACTTGTTAGTCACAAGTAGAGAAAAACCCAATGAGTGACGCTATTGTAGTGTGACATATACCTCTTTCCCAAAATGACGTTCAAAGAACCTGCCTACACTGCAAGAAAGAAAGCAGAACAAAGGCTAAGGATATTACTTTTATGATATAGTAAAATATAAGAAAGAGCAAGGTTCTGTAGAACTGGATGCCATCAATTAAGGTTTATTGAACCTTTCCTCAGAATTTTCATCACACACATTAGAGGGGTCACTTCTTTTCCACATATATGGTTCAAAAATGAGCTGGATCTGCAAATTTAGAAAGTTAAGTGGGCAAGTTATCCTCTTAAAACTGAATGAAGGAATAGGTTTAATTAGCTACATTTAGAAGAGATAATAAATAGCATGAGAAAAAAGGAAAAAGAAAAGGAACAAATAGCATGAGAAAACAAGCTCTCATTTTCCTTAGACATGTGAGAAAGTAACCTTTGATTGTGCACAAAGCAGTTTACTCTTCAGTAGTGCAGCAGGATTTGTGGGTACCTGATTTAAAAATTACACATTTTATACTTATTAAGAGAAAAAGATAGCTGCAAAACATGAAACCCATTTAAAAAGTTCAAATAATTCAAATAGAAAAGCAACAATCAACATTTTAGAAAAATAATAAAGTTATAAGTATGATATACCAGAAGTGGTGCCCCATTTTTCACAATATAGCGCTTATGCTGTGATATTGGCTGTAACAGTAAACAAAATCTCAATCTTAATCACAACTAAAACAAATAATTAAACCCAGAATAGATCAGCAACCAATACTCTTAAACTTCCCATTATAACAATAAAATCCATATTATAATTCAAAGAACTAAGGCTCTGGCAGCTCAAAAATATTAGAAAGAGGTCAACAGTGGAAGATAAATGAAAGAAAATTGCTTTATATAATCAGAAAACTTAGTCTCTGACATTCTGTTTTCTAAGCTAAAATTCCTTACAAATTGCTGCTTTTCTTGAAGTCCAAGAGCATCAAGCAAACCTTTAACCTCAATTTCACTTTCAGTCTGCACAAGGTGAACAAAACTCAATATCAATAGTAAGAACTTCTGTTATAAGCATACACTGAATAAAGGGTAATTACAAATAACCCCCATGGTATTTAAGTCATTTTCAATTTTTATATATGAAGTTTATTTTGTAACACAATGCCTCCAAAATTTGTGTTAGATTGGAAACACAAAATTTTGTTAGTCTTTACTTCTCATTGGTCACATGAGAAACATGTCCTTAAAAAATATAAGAATGAGTAACTTGCAAGCTGGGTTGACTCACTTCTAGCCTTACCAATAGGATGTTAAAACTTACAAAATTTATTTTTCACTCTAACCCAAACCTCAGGTGGGTTATGTGTAACAAAATGAACTTACATGTAATAATAAAGTTGTAATATAGCTAAAACACTAGAAGGGCTATTAGAAAGTTCCCAAGACTAAGTTACTAATCCTCCTCCTCTAAATGAAGTGAACATGAATAATTTATTGATGAAAAAATCAATGATTTAGACTTTGGAATTTGATTGAATACTGATTCATGATAAACTTACCATTGTATTAGCTCCCTCATCCCAAATTAGACCATCCCGAGAAACACTTCTCAACCTCCCTCCAGCTCTTCCTTCAGCTTCAAATACAGTGACATCCAGACCATGTGATTTCAATTTGTAAGCCGCAGCAAGCCCACTTGACACCACCATAGCAAGAGTTAATAGTAATGAAAATTTAAAATCTTAGATACAACAAAGGTTGAGAAGTTTATCATGGAGGATGCAGGCACCCAATGCCCTTCATAAAATACAATAGACCATAGAATATAATCAATCATTATATTTCAGCCAAATAGCAATAATGAAACAATCTGAAATGACATTGTTTAATTGTTTCTTTAAATTCATATCCTTGCACATGCTTCAACTCAACATAAAACCAATGTTGATGGTATTAAAAAATTTCACAGCACATGAAGGGGCAAAGTTTCATGCTACCAACGACAACAAGTCTAAATCCAGCCTAGCCAACAATAACCATCCAAACTTTCAATCTGACTAAAATAGAATCTAACGTTTCCTAATGCTGAAAGGCTCCTCGCTATCCTAAGGTATGGAGGAGGGTCATTGTACACAGCCTTACCCTGGCATATGTGAAGATGCTGTTTCCGGATTTGAACCTAATGACCAACTGGTCACCATGGCGCAATTTCACCATCGCGCCAAATTAAAAGCAAATAAATTCAAGCATCAGCAACAAGACAATACCTAGAGAAAAAAGGAAGACAAAGGCAAATGATAGCAATACATTTTCAGACACACTCTTCTCAACACACTCTTTACGTGATGTGCACATAACAACACACAGTATATCAGAAAGAACCTGTTGCTGGCATTTCTAAAAGTTATATAGAAAGAACTGAATTTATAATATGAAGCATTGACCTCACCTTACCCCAGCACCAACAATAGCTACTCTTTTTACAGATCCTGCAGACCCAAAAACACCAAATTAATGTTTCGAAAATTTAAGGAATTTTTGACGCACACACATCTTAGTAAGCAAGAACTCTTTGTACTGAAATTATCACACATTCTCTAAGTTGTGCCTGGTTTGAGAATTGACATAATACTAACTGAACATGAAACTAAAGACAATTATTTTTAACTTTAATTTTAAGCGATGATTATAAGAAAATTAAGAATAAGGGGGATAAATTAGAGAAATGTGAGTGCTTTAGAGAAGCTTACTTGGGTTATCGTCTGTTGCAGCAGAGGAAGCCATAATCTCTTTCAGGCTATGCGCGGGGGTTGGTGGGTGCGGGATAGCGAGAACCGAGAAAAATATCTTCAAAACCATGTCATCTCTTCTTTTTTATTTTATTTTATTAGAGTATATTTTTTATTATTATCAATTTATTCTCTAAATTATTTTTAAAAATTCGATTTAGTTTCTATTTTTTTTCCAAGATTCAATTCAATTTTTAATTTTTTCAAGACAAATGCTATTAGTATTTTTAAAATTAATTAAGAAACTAAAAAGAGAATTTTTTTATTAGAGTACATAAAATTGTACACATGACTTATTTTATGTTTTCTTATTATTTTACAATAAACATTTTCTCTTTCAAGTTTTTTAATCAATGTCTTGAAAACATTAATTAGTAAGATTACTATTTTGCAATGCATTAATTTAAGTATTTTTCTCAAGTTGATGTTGTTAGAATTACAAATTTCAACCATTTTTGTTGACTGAGGGGTGATGGTGGCGATTTTTAACCCTTATTATATTTATTACTATTTTTAAAAAATAAAAAGGCACTAGTCTCGACCAAAATGTCAAAATTTTAGCACTTCCTTTTTCCCTTTTCCCGCTCTCCAACCCCACTCAAACTCGTCCCAAAAGTGGAGACACTGTGTCCCAACCTGGTGCTATAATAGGCAATAAAGTCTCGACCTTGTTATTTTTAGTTCACAGAATATGATGGCAAGTGAAGATGGTTATTTTTATTTCACATCCATCTTTTATTTTTCTAATGTAGATACTAAAAATAATTTAAAGTCTCCTTTTATTTTGAAAAAAAAAATGTATAATAATCAAGATACAATATCCTCTTTTTTAAATTTAATTTGATTTTTTTCATATAAACATATTCAAAAAATAAAAAAGTAAGGGTTTGCACAATTTTTACCAACTTTTGTAAAAAGGATAGAAGATGAAATATTAATCAGTTTTATATTATATATTTAAATTCTAAAATGAAAGATTTCATTTATTTTTTAAAATTACAATAAAAGGAAAAAAATAAAAACAAGAAGAATAACTATTTTTTAATAAGTATTTTCACCTATTTTAAAGTTCTTAAATAAAATATGCCATTTTTAAGTTTTCCTTCATTAAATTCACTTTTTTCATATAATTATTGCTATCAGTTTTATAAAAAAAATATTATTGTAATGTGATAATACGTGAAAACACGGTAGAGTTGTTTTAGTTGGTGAAACGGTAAACTTGATAATTGATATACACGGCGAAAGGTATTTTAAAATTTAAATTTTGGTAATTTTTAACGTTAATGTGAAAAAAAAAACTACTACAAATGATAAATGGGCTACACCTGGATCCCAAAGGAGACATCACCGTGGCGTGGCTCACATGCTTTGTGTTTCGAATTGTGTCTTCGGTCAGTTTCTGTGTCGATTTCGATGCTACTGAGAGGGAAGAAGAGTACTCCATGGTGTTGCTCATCTGGGTTCATGTGATCTTTCAGGTTCTCTCTCTCTCTCTGTTTCATTTTGCTATCTTAATGTTTCGAATTCGTTTTCGATGTTACTGAGGAGAAACGAGAGTATTCTTGATTGGGCTTCTAAGAACCCTTGGTGTTGCTCGTCTGGATTTGCGATTGGGTTGATGTGATTTTCCAGGCTCTTCTCTCTCTCTGTTTCATTCTGATTATGCTATCTTTGAATTTCTTTATAATTGATATGAGAAAATGGTGCCTTTCGTTAAGCAAATGCCACTCAGTGCCAAAATCGTCTTTCGAACAAATGTTTTATGGCAGCTTTTATGTTTGCGATTGTGGTAATTTTTTCTCTTCTCATTATTGATTATTCAAAACCGTTCTATTTTCTATGAACAACAGAATAACCTAAATTCTGTTGCCAGAACGAATTCTTTGTTTCAAACATTTTGAATTCTTTTTCGATGACCCTCGGCGACTCAAAAAATTTTGTGGCAAGAACGGATAATTCTTTGTGAATTCAATGACCCTTGGTGACCGGTGATAAATTAGTTGTAACAACAAACAAAGCAGCAGCTACTTCTAATCTTTAGTTACATTGGCAGTTAGTTATCTTGAAATCAAGCGCATCATTGTTACGTATTTTCACCACGGCAAGCGTACCGTTCTATCGCTGTAAGTTTCAAATTTATAAAAGTTCGTATCTACAGGGATTTGAGTTTACGTCGGTTGCTTTAATTTGTTAACAGTTTAATAGTTATATACAAATGAATCTTCGCTTTTCGTCATCTGTATATAACTATTAAACTGTTAACAAATTAAAGCAACCGACGTAAACTCAAATCCCTGTGGATACGAACTTTTATAAATTTGAAACTTACAGCGATAGAACGGTACGCTTGCCGTGGTGAAAATACGTAACAAGTTTCTAGCGTCGTTGTCAGGGATTTGATTCGTTTACATTAGTTGTTTTAAATTTCAGTTTTGTAGAGTATTTCCTTGTTCTTTATTTTCTATTTTTTTATATATTTTCTTGTTATTTTAGAACTCGGTGCTTAACAAAAATCTTGTAGTTTCGTCCTTTCTCTTTATGCGAGGTAAGTCTTCTACAGATAAACCTCTGTTTGATCCAGAAATCTCAAAAACAGAAAGGAAAAATCGAAAGAAAAAGAAGCAAGAATCAAAGCATTCCGAGGGAACTTCGTCTATTGATCTTTCTTCTCCCGAAAAACCAGCAGTAAATAATAACATGGCGGATCGAGGTAGGGAAGAGAATAGACCACCACCAAGAAGACCTCTAGGAGACTATGCTTATCAACAAGGTCCCAAGCACTATAATAGC
>CM023959.1:6436521-6523581 GCA_013407115.1 Glycine latifolia
CTAAGCTCGTCATCGACCCTCTCTTCGGCAGAATTTTCTTACACAATTCACTCTTCCTCACTTCCCTAAGTTCTACACTCACTTAGGAACTTAAATAAACAAGAACGAGCTGATGCCTTGGAGAGAAAAGAAGTGAAGAATGATGCCTCTGCCTTCAATTTTCGTCCCTATTTATAGATTTTGGGGTCCTGGCTGCTTTGGTCGCCCAGGCGACCAATTTCTTCAAAAAATAGGCGCCTGGGCGAGCTAAAGGCTGCTTTCTGGGAACTTGTGCTCGCCCAGGCGAGTGAAATAGGCACAATCTGGCCGCCTAGGCGAGTTTAAAACTTAGCCATGAAGGAATTATTGGGCCTTGGTGCTTTGTTGGGCCTGAAATGTTGTTTGAGACTTATTTCTTTGCTTAGTTCACTCCAGGCTCCTATTTTCGCAAGCTTGGTTCTTCCGTAACCTTCAGACCTAGCAAAATTGAGCCAATTAATTGGACGAAATCTTTTCGAAACATAAAAGCATGACTTACCTTTACATAATCATCATTTGACTAGGTTTCTAGGGTTATCTTGTAACTAAATCAATTAAAATAACGGATAAGTGCCATATTTGAATCCTATTTTTACTGAAATGTGGCAATTATCAATCATCTATTTCTTTTCCATACAAAATAGAAATGATTGATAATTAAGTGGTGGTTCTTTTCACTCAATGTTCAGGCTATAGCATCTGAAGGCCAGAAGGCTACTTTGATAACAATTATGTCCTAAGGGTAAAATTTATACTTTAAAAGCCATATCTGATCTTCACAAATTCATCTAATATTTTGTTTTAAATCCTCTTGTTTCTTTCTATGTATATGCATCTGCAGATTTTGGGACTAGGGGTTTGCGCTGATACTGTTGTAGGAAATGCAATGTTGAGCCATGAAATGTGTTACAAGTTACAACAGCTAAAATTAACCTGATTTCAATCTTGAAGTGTTATATTGTTTAGTCACCTGAAAATTGATTATATGTGAGATCTTTAATACACCTGTAAATACAGGGATGCTTGTTGGACCAGCTAAAGCTCTTTCCATGGATGAAATATCCCTCTGGTTTGGATAGCTCAACAACTTTTCTATTCATGAATTCACTCTAGCAATATGTTCACATTCTGAAAGGAACCACAGTCATCTCACCCATGCAGCCAGAACCAGAGACTTACAATTTTTTTAATGACATTATTCTACACGACCACACTGTGTATCAGGGTCCCTGCGAACACGTGTTTGAATTTTTCAAATCAATGGATTTTAAATGTACTGAGAGGAAAGGTGTGCCTGTGTTTTTTTTTTTTTTGGCAAGAAGTGTCCTTCTGTTTATTCTCTGTGAATAATCTGTCTACACTGATAAAAGTGAGTTTTATATGTTTTAGCAATTTTTACCATGAAAATTGTGTTGTTTCATGTGGGGAGAAACCTTGGTGAAGAACTTGCTAACTGAATTAGACAAGTCTAAGAGCCTCCCAGCTGCATTGGCATCCAAAAAGTATGGAGTGGGAATATTGGAGTGCTGTTAAAAGCTTGCATATCCAGAGAATATTGTCTACACCTTCAAGCTTTTGCCAAGTAGGTTAAGAACTGAAATGCAGTAATGCACAGAGATTCAGTGACTCATGGAAGCATATATGTGGGTACACTGTTACATGGTGTTGTTGTGACTTTGTTCAATTGATTGGCTGAACTTTCCATGGTGGTTTCAAGGCTCCCTGTTTTCTACAAGCAAAAGGGATTGTCTCTTCTTCCCTTCATAGGTATATGCTCTTCCTGCATGGATCCTAAATATCCCCATTAATCTTGTAGAAGTGGATGTTTGGGTATTCTTCACCTATTATGTCATTTGTTTTGAGCCATATGTTGCAAGATAAAACATCTATGTTTTTACTCATACTTAGCAAACTTGTGAATTAATGTTTTCTGCCTTGTCTCATTTTGAGTCAAATTTTGAGTCGAGTTGAGTGAGTTCCATGTTTCACATGCAAATTGGTGAGTCAGCAGGTGCTGAATGTAAAGCAGTATTGCAAGAAACTAAATCAACGCATTGAGAACAAACTTGTAACCAATGGAAACTGTATAATTCAACATGCAGGATGCTTATGCCAAATACGTCAAAGAGTCCTACATTGTAACCTTTGGTGTTAATGTAGTGACTTATGACCAGGAGTACTTGAAGAAAACTGCTATCACTGAAGACAGTTCTACTCGATTATGGTGGTTTCAAGTTTGCACTGAAGTTGCATACTTTCAGGTTGCTCAATCAAATGATTGTATACGCTCCTCAACAATTGACGCGAAGCAAGTTCCTCATCCTCACTTTTTACTTTATTTACTCTATTGACAGGATTCTTTCATCTTATTTAATATATCCTTATTACACTATTCTTTAATATTTTGGGTCGTTGATTATTTCCTCATACATTGCAGATACCATTTGGACCTTTGCAAAAATATCTTTGGAGAGGCATCTTTCCTAATGTTGATTCAACTAACTTATCTATGCCTGAATTTTTATTCTCCTTTATTTAATCATATATCTCCAGACCTTGTTGATTGTTATCCTGATTCCTGAACACAAACTAGAAAATCATTTTGAAAATGAATTTCTCTTTTATGATTACATATTTCAATCTGAACTATGTACATACCATAAAAAGTTAGTTTATTAAACATATATTCTTCAGCATAAAACTTTTTTATGGCATCTTATGTCTGGATGCTACATATTTTACATTCTATTTTTTTACTCTGAATGAACTATGTACAGGGACAGGTACCAAAAAAAATAGTATATGCAAATGGCTCACAGGATCCTTGGCGTCATGCGTCCAAACAAACTTCATCCCCTGATCGTGAGTTGCCATTTACTTTTTTCATGAATTCAGTTAATAACATTCTTTATTCTTGCCATCTCCATGGAAATATGTCAAAACTGTATTTCTCGAGAATCCCAGATGGATTATTTATTTGATGGCTTTCTAGTGACAAATGAGTGGTGGCTCATACTTGGTGTAAATTTTTGTGCTTGAATGTTAGCTGCATGATGTTGGGTTTGGCTCAGATGCGATCTGGTAGTATTCTTAGAATCTTAGGTTTTGTTTACAGATAGAGGAAGGGAGTGGGAAAAAAGTTCTTGATCATGCGATACAATCATAAAATATATAATGTTTTCCCCTCATTTTGCAATGCCATAGTATTTTCAATTCGTTCACTGAATACTGCCTAATTAATTTAACTGATAAATTAAAATATATATGAAATAAAAAATTGTTTCAATACAGTATTATTGGAAAAAGCTATAATGTGCTGAAATAGCAAAGCAAATTAAAACAATCAATAGTAAATGACAAGTCATAATTAAAAGAATTATTTTTAAAGCTAGAAGACATTTTCTTTGAGCTTCAATGTTCAAACAAATATGTTTTACACTGCATCTGCATCCTTTTTGTTCTGCTCAAGGCCCCTGTATATCCGTAGTTACAAACATTATATCGCCTATAGCTAAAACTAAATTTTGAATAAAAAAATACCTAAAATAAAATGGCATTTGCTTCCCTTTTGTTTTGGAAGTGGGAAATTTTTACTTCATTGTATGAGACCCATACCTCTTTTATTTTATTTTAATGGAATAAAAATTCTCTTATTTTAATGGAAATCAAATACACTCTAGACGTGTGTGTTTTGAGTGTCTATATAAATGGATAAGATTATAATGACATTAAGTGCCAAATTTTCTAAAATAATATTATAAATGTTAAATTATATGTATTGCAATATCAAAATTTTAAATATAAGATTATATAATTGAATACAACTATGGATGCAATAATTGTAAAACGTGCAGAACTCTAACATATGTAAATACCAAAAGAAAATCGTGCAAGTACCTTTATTTTCAGAATGGAAGTTTTTTTTATATATTATTATACCCATTAAAGGAGAAACATAAAAGGAATCTAGTTAAGTATGTACTTTCTATCGATAGATATGAAATGTTAATCTTGATATATGTATATAAAGAAAGTCGAAAACGTATAAAACGTGTAGCATATTTTAATCTCTTTTAAATTATTCAAATAGTCAAATTTCTTGCTATTGACCTATTCTTAAGGGCTCTTTCACATACTAATAAAATCCATGAATTCTATATATGGTGTGTGTCATGAGCTGTTTAAATTAATTAGTGATGAAGGATTTAGATGATTGTTAAGATAGTTCTAAATTTAAATGGTCATGAGGATGTTTTAATTAATTACCTTTGAGCTCTGAACCATCTTGAGAGTTGATACAATTGCACTGTCTCATTGGAGGCATGGCATACAAGAAGATGTGGGTTACGCGGACGTACCATCCAAGCAAACCTCATGCTCAGTGCCGAATAAACACACATCACTGCACTATATACGATTTATTAATTTACGAAATTAAATTAACTAAGATCCTTAATTATATAAATTATAAATTAGAAATAAAAAGACAATGGATTCAATCGCAAATTTCGGCTTCTCAAACAAGTTAATAGCAATCAACCTCCGGTCATATTGACAGATATCGTTTCCGGTGGTTTCTTTGTGTCCATTGCTGCCTGATAAATAATAGTCCCAGAGATATTCAAAATTAGTATAAAACCAAGTCAGATTTTATGACAGTTTTACTAGTACATTGTATTTATAAAACTGTCCAGCCACCAAACAATATTCCAATTCTAACGAAACTACACTTTCACCTTTTACTATTTTTTATTTATTGAAAAACGGACTCTTTTTTTTTCATCTTTTCTATTTCTCTCACTACCTACATTGCGGTGTATACTGTTATTAATAAGATATTTTACATTATAGTGACCCACAAAAGATATGTTTTGATTAATGTCACGATCTAAACTAATTTCATATTTATTTATTAATATTTAGCTACAGCTTAATTTAGTTTGCTGTTGATGGAGAGTAACAATAAAATTAAGTCCATATATTGTTTTGAATATGTAGAAAACAAAATTTAATTAAAAAAATGATAGTGTAAAATAGACAAATAAGAGCGACCTAGAACAAACACACTCCAATTTATTTTCAACAAGAGGAAAACAATTTGCAGCTGCAATAACAAATTATTAACTTGATTAATCTAATATAGTGCTAATTAAGTAACATTAATCTACCGCAAAAGGAAGGCTCCAGTTGAAGGCAGGACCCCAAAAATGAGTTGTTTTGAGGCCAGTGGGACTGTTCCAAAAAGAGCGTAGGATGTTCATCTTGATGTCAACTATTTTCAGTATTTTGCAGCCTGCATAGTCTATTGTATGTCATACAGCACCATGATTTACATGATAGCTTAAATTTACTATTTGCTATAATTAAAGTTTAAAGTTGTGAAGTGAGTTCTCCGCAAATTTTACTGAAGCGGATATAATCCAACATAGATAAGAATAAACTTATTATTTTGTCTCCACCTTCTAACTTGACCCTGAGGCGGGTCGAGGATGGGTAGAATCTAAACCTGTCCTAGACCCGCCTTTGTGGTCTCAAGCATAATAAGTCATAGTTTCACTATAATGGTTGTTTTAATTGATAAAATAAGTTGGAAGGAAATGTTAGTTTAGTAGTTGAAGAAGGGTAAAATGTGTTTCACAGATAACATTTCTCTTGTTATAATTTTTTTTTCGGTACAAATAACATGAGTATAGTTTACATCAGATATTATATGACAATCCTCCCTCCTTCCAAAACACAAGAAACCATCCCTAAATGAAACATTTTGTTTTGATGCATTGCATATATAAAATGAAAGGGAAATTGCATATATGTTCCCAAAGATTCAATCCATACATCTTGATCTGAGTTGATCTTAGTTACTCTATTTTTTCTGTATGATATCGTTTGTTAATTGTTTATAATTGCACAATTAGATCTTCTCATAGTTGCATATTGAAGAACAGAGAGAATAGATCGATCTTACTAGATAAGCAGTTGTAATCTGTTATTATTAATTAATTTAAAATAAGAAAATGGTATAAAGAATTAACAAGAAAGCAGTACCTGCAAATTAGGATTTGGGAGATCAATTCAATAGCATCACATGTTCTTTATCTTAGAGAAGCAGCTATGGTTCTGGCCACTGGGAAAGCACAAGAAAGAAGCCAACGCAGTGAAGCAGAAAATCCTCTGAATAATCCATATATTTGAGTCCAAAAGAGAAACGTACCTTCGAGTGAAAAGTTACAAAATTATCCTTTGGTGGTAATTATTGGTATATCTCTTTCTCCATTAGCTGACTTGGCATTACGTGTCCTATGCTTTTGCAGGAAAAAAAATATTAGTATCATTTTGGCAATTGTTATGCATTTTTAAGGGTTCGTTGAGGAAATAAAAACAAAGATTTTGACCAGGGAAAATACTACATACTCACATACTTGAGAGACTTATAAGGGAGAGAAATATTATGATAATCTTACATTTTTATACCAAAAAAAATTGTTTGAGATTCAAATCTATAATTAATCATTAAGATATAATTTTATGAACAGAAAAAATATTAATTATATTAAAAATATAATATTCACCTAATATTTTTTAAGTAATTAAAAGTGTTTTATAAGATTATTTAATATTCCTGTATTAATTAGTACTTTATCTTTTAAAATTATATAATACTTTCTATGTTTAATAAATAGAAAAGGAAACTATTTAATGTTTTCTAATTCATTGAACACTTGCGGGTATTTTGGTAACATGGTAATGATAGCATAGCCACAATTAATAAAGAAAGTAATCCTGAGAGAGAGGATTTGAATTTCTTTTTGTTACAGAAAAATGTAGGGGATCGAGGGGGATGGTGTCTCTCTCCAAAGTCGGAAAAGAGGATATTCTTTTTTATACAAAGGAAAAGAGGATTTAAATATTCACATAAAATAAAAAATGATAAAATAATAACTGATTAATAAATATATGTAGCTGAAATATTTTGCATTATTCATTTTTACTAGTCTAATAATCTGTGTCCTGTACGGGCAAGTTTTTTTTTTTTTACTGCAAGGTTAAGTTTATAACCTATATGTTTTATATTTTATAATTTTTAATGTATTTTTTGTTATTTTAATTTACAAAATATATGTTAGAAAATATTATATAAGTATTTTCGAAAATCACATACATTTTTAGTGTATTTATAGTTGTTTTATGCTAAAAAAATGCTTTTGGTTCATGTATTTTATAGGCAAATTTAATCCCTGTGTTGACAATTAAGGGATGAAATAGGGACTATCACCGGTGGATCCAGGTTATAGGAGTGTGGGACAATTGTTTCCACAAGATTTTTTATTTATTTGCATACATGTAATAATTTTTTTTGCCTTCATAAAAAAATAGATATTGTCCTATAAGATGAATTGTTTTAAAATGAATGTAAAAAAAAATAAAAAAAATAATAAATTAATACTATCTTATTTCTTTATCTTTTTAATTTTTGATAGTATTAACAACGAAAAATATCATAGAATATTTTCAAAAGTATGAAAATATATAAAATACAATTATAATTTGTAAAAGGTTAAGTATTTTGAATTTATTTTGTCATAATATTATATATTGTATTTCTGTGTGAAAATATTATAAGTCATTCTTTATTCCTATTAAGAAATTTTTTTAGATCCGTTACCACCACTAAAGACTACATTGAAGGATTTGGGTGGGCATAAGTCAATTTGAATTGGATTTGACTTATTTTAATTTAAACTTAATCATTTTTTATCAATTTTTTGAATTGATTCAGTTTAAATCCTTAAAATCAACATGAGATATAAACTAATTTTATCATATTTGTAATTGTTTAATCCAAACCAAACTAATGGTCTGAACCAATTTGTATTTGTGACATCAGATTAATTTAGATTGATCAGGCTATCGAATTGATTTGAATACGTGACCACCTCCGTTGAAGACCCACAATATTTAAGGAGACTACATAAGGTACACGGCACAAGGCACGTGACCATAATTCTTGGCTCTTCTTGGGTAGATAAGGAACACATTATAATTTATAACTATTACAATTGCTTCTTGCACCCCATAATTTTGAATGTGTCCAAATTGCCCTTCCTTTCCCTTGCTTCTTGGTGTCGTGGAACACAAAAAAGAAAGCACAACTGGAGCTGTCCATGACCCTCCTCCACCTGGTGCTCTGGGACCTTCAGCATTTTGGTGCTTCACAAACATTTCTGGATCGATGAATCCGTAAGATACATAATTTTTTAGCCTACCGATAAGCATTTTCAGAATTATGATAACATATTTATGGATTACGTCTTCTAGAATGCGCGTTGTTTTTTGGAAAATGTAATATGGAATTATACATGTTAGCATAATTCTGGAAATGCAAATTTGAAATTATTTTTTATATTCTTGGATTAAGTAATTTATATACGTTTTTTTATATAAATTTATTATTATTAATTAAATTACTTATTTTAATCCCATTAAATTAGATAATTAAGTCTTATAAACAAAAATCAAATATATGAAATACACAATTATTTAATACAGTATTATTATAAAAAGTTCTAATGTGACTAAATTGCGAAGCATATTAAAACATTCCACTGTATCATAAACGACTTGTTTCTAAAGCTATAAGATATATTTGTTTTTACTAAAATATGTTTATTCACCTTATAAATAAATATTGAAAAGTTCAAAACTCATCCTTGCAAATTTTTTGTTATGTTGTTTATCCTCCTTAAATTGAAATGTGTTATTTTTTATCCTAGTATCAAGTTTGGATGAATTCGAGCTTATGTGAAATTTTTTAAAATTTCAATTATGGGTTAAAATATTTTTCGTCCCTATAAATATCAAAATATTCGAAATTTATCTCTGTATATTTTTTAGTTTTTTTTTCATCCTCGAAAAATTGAAAATTATTACTTTTTGACCACGTAAGTTTGAATATTCAAACCTACGTGTCACTCTTTCATTGGTTCTACTAAGAATTATGAGAGTGATCGAGTGATTTATAGTAGTTAAAAAATGCCACAAAATGAAAAAAAAATTCCCAAATTTGTAAATTTCTCTTTCCTAATTTTTGTCATCTTCTTCAAATTTAAATAAACAATTTTTTTCTTTTTCTTTTTTAAATGTTATGCTCAACTACAATGATCAGCACTACCTTATTGACCCTATCACATTCTTCTTTTAATTCTTATTCCTTCCAAAAATCTAATACATTTATTTTCAAACTCAACGTTACGAATACCAATTCCAATGTTCTATCGGAACAAATGTCACCAACTCAACAACCTGACTTCCGAATTCACCTCTCTCTCGGATTAGCCTAGTGGACGAAGAAGATGAAGAAAGTTAACGAAAAAAGATTTACAAATTTGTAGATTTTCTTTTTGCATTTGTGACAATTTTTAACATCAAGAAATCACTTACTCTCATAAATATCAATGGAACCAATGAAAGAGTAATAAAAAAGTAAAGATTTCAATTTTTTGAGGATGAAAAAAAAATTCAAAATTTTGCAATGACAAACTCCAAACATTTCGATATTTATAAGAACAAAAAACATATTTTAGCTTATAATTCAAGTTTTAAAAAATGTCACATAAGTTCAAATTTGTCCAAACTTGTCTCTCAACAAAAACAACATATTTTAATTTTACAAAAATAAAAAACATAAAAAAATTTAGAAGGATGGATTATAAATTTTTCGTTATTTATAGATAAAAAACATATTTTAATTTTTTTTCCCGCTGAACTTCAAAGTTCAAACGAATTACGTTTCACTCTGCATCCGTTTCCATTTTGTTCTGTTCAAGGGTCCTGTATATCAAACAAACAAACCATATGAGTACGTGAGTGTGGTGTGATATTAATCTCTCTGTATAAATGGATAAGAATAATTGACACTCACCGTTAAATTTTGTAAAATAATATTTTTAATAATTTTTATAAATGTTAAATGATGTGAATCACAATATAAGAGAAAAAGGGTTATACATTTATTGTTTTATACTGTCATTCAATTATAACTTTATTATGCATGATAATCAAATGGTTAATTTTTATGATAATTATTTTAAAAATTATATTCATAATAATTTATAATTGAATAACGATATAAAATTATTTTATCCTATGATTTATTAATCTTTATATATAATTGAATATAATTACGAATATGTAAGTTGTAAACGAACTGAACTCAAACATAAATACCAAAAGAAAATCGTGCAAGTGCCTTTTTTAATTATTACCAATTAAACGGGAAAGAAACAAATACATATAAATGAACATTTTGTATCTAAATGTGTAAATACACTTTCTTTCTTGAAATATTCAACATTCTAATTTAGTCACTAAAATAAAAAAAATGCAACAAGTATGCTTTTAGTATAACTTAATCACAAATTAATTACTAAATTTTACAACTTAATGTAAACTAATCATTATTAAATAATAAAATTTATAAAATAGTTGCACAAAAACTTAATTGGAGGATACAATCATTACATTTTTTACACATTCAAGAATTAAACTAAACATTTTGTTTTTTTAAAAATTAAATTATCATTGATTTATATATTTAGTGACCAAAATTACCATTTATCCTATGAAAACATTAATCTTTATGTGCTAAAAGAAAATTGAAATAATATAAAACATGTAGTACATTTTAATCCCATATAAATTATTCACATCATTAATTGAGTAGTTAAGAAAAAAGAAAAAGTTTCCTTCAAAAAAAAAGAAGAAAGAAAATGTCACAAGTTTGATTCTTAATGCTAACAAAAAAAACTAACAATTAATATTTATAAAAAAATACTAACATAGCCAAATTCCCCCCCCCCCCCCCCCCCCCCCCCCCCCCCCCCAATTAATGACTTATTCTTAATGGCTCTTTCACATAAAATAAAATCCATTTTTTTATATAGAAATAGAAATAAAATCCATTAAATCTATACTTCTATGTGTTTCAGTCTTTGTGAGCTATCAAATTTAATTAGTGGTGGAGGCTTTAGATGATTTGGTTTAAAGTAGTCTTAAATTTGAATTGTCATGAGAATATTAATTTTAGTTAATTACCTTTGAGCTCTGAACCACCTTGAGAGTTGATATAATTGCATAGTCTCATTAGTCACATGGCATGCAAGAAGATGAAGGTTGCGCGGTCGCACCACCCAAGCAAACCTCATGAAAGATGCCGAATAAACACACATAACTGCAGTACTAGTACCATTTATTAATTGATTTCCAGAATTAAATTAAATAAGATCCTTATATAATATAAATAGGAAATAAAAACAATGGATTCAATTACGTATTAATATTGCTTAATTCTCAAACAAGTTAATACTATAATAGTAATTAACCTCCTGTCATATTGACAGATATTGTTTCCGGTGGTTTCTTTGTGTCCATTGCTGCCTGATGACAAAATGAAAATTAGATGAATTATTCTCATTTCACATTTATTTATTAATATTTAGCTACAGGTTAACTTAGTTTGCTCTTGATAGAGAGAAACAATAAAATTAAGGCCATATATTGTTTTGAATATATACAGAAAATAACATTTAATTAAAAATAAATTATAGTATATGATAGATAGATAATTAGAGTGACTAGAATAAATAAACTCTAATATTTGTTTACAATAAGTGGAAAACAATTTGCAACTTGCAATAACAAATTATTAACTTGATTAATCTAATATAGTGCTAATTAAGTAACATTAATCTACCGCAAAAGGAAGGCTCCAGTTGAAGGCAGGACCCCAAAAATGAGTTGTTTTGAGGCCAGTGGGACTGTTCCAAAAAGAGCGTAGGATGTTCATCTTGATGTCAACTATTTTCAGTATTTTGCAGCCTGCAACAGAGTCGAGACATTAAATGTATGACATTTTAATTTTTCAGTTTAACACTGTAAAGTGTAAATATCAAACATATAAGTTTTTACTTCAGATAAACATATAGGTTACTGAATCGTGTATAGGTAAGTTAACACTAGCTAGCTAATTGCCTCCTATATATAATATTAGTGTTCTTTTCGCACTTCTATATATATTTACTTTCATTTTCATATGTACTGTCAATATAACAGATTCTTACACTAATAACTAATAAAATATCATGTTTTTTAGGAATAAAAATTCATGTTAGGTATGACTTTTGCATAATTATTATAAAAAGTTAATAACTTTATTATCCACAGTGACAATTTATCATTAAGTAACAATAAAAAAAGTGTATTTAAAGTAAACTCTTTCTTTTGGTTATATTGTATTATTTACATTTTTTTATTTGTAAGATTCAATTATCTAATTCATCAATATTAAAAAAGTAGTTAATTTAATTGTTAACAATAAATTTGTCTTAAATTTACATACTTTTTAAAAAATATCATTGTCCTTAATATTTCTCTCTTCTAAATACATATTAATATAATATTTCTCTTATTTAATTATGGATATTTTTAGTCTATAAATAAATACAATATGGATTGAATCTTATATAAAAAAATAAACAAGTTTAAAAAGTTAAGTCTTATAAATAGGAATAAAGGTAGAATCATTTTATAGGGTGGCTTAAGGGTAAGGTTACTATTTACTAAAACCTTTGCATTAAACCTTAAATAATGAGTGGGTGGATTGCGAGCTTAGATGTGAGTTACAAACTACAATAGGTCAAGTTAAAAAATTCAAATTTAATTTAGACTTCAATAATGAACCTTAAGCTTGATGAAAACTTGATTTATATAGGCTTATACCAGAATTGGATTGGGCTAAGAAGAATCAAATTAAATTTGTGCTTAAAATTTAAGACTCAAATCTTACATTTCACTAAGTGAGGTGTGAGCTTGGGTGATCCAATGTTTGATGCAAGTTACAAACTATTAGTCAAAAAGTCTATATTCAATTTAGACTTCTCAAATGTGGCCAATAAGCCTAGTGAAATATTGTTTTGTATATTCTAGCAATTATGAGTTGAGGCCACTAAAATGACCTAGATTTTACTCATAATCAAAATTTAAAGCTCACGTCCTACATTTGATTGGATGGATTCAAGTTAAGTCGATTGTCCTATCCCATTTTGTCACCTTTAATAAAGACTAATTGATAGCACAACTTAAAAAAATAAAATTAGAATTAAAAAACTATTTTTTTCTATATACAACAGTGAGTTATACTAGTTTTGAATTTCGTTTTAAAGTCATTTTAACCTTTTTATTTTATTTTATTCAAGCATGTTTTGTTTTCAAATTCAAGTTTGAAAACTAAAATTAAACTAACTACAATCACTTTAAATGGGACTTTAAAAAAAACTTAAATATATTTTTAATTTCTAAAATATAGGATCTTCCTATTTTAGTTTCCCAAATTTAAAGTTTTTTTAATCCTCTAAATTCATAAAATGATTTTGTTTCTATATGTCTCTAGATTATACATCACTAACAGCTAGCTCTGTTCGTGAACTACTTTTAAAAAATAGTATAGATTACTTCAGATTTGATTTGATAATTCTCCCTCCTTTCAAAACATATTACATATGAATCCATCCACACATAAAATGAAATAAAACTTTTGTTTTGATGCATTGCATATATAAAATGAAAAAAGAAAAGTTATATGCTCACAAGATTAATTCCAGACATCCCAGTGACTCTATTTTCTTTATGATATTGTTTGTTTGTTTGTTATTGCACAAGTAGATCTTCTCATAGCTAAATATTGAACAACAGAGAGGAGAGATCGATCTTACTAGATAACCAGCATGTATTCAGTGGTTACTTATAATAAGAAAAGGGTATAAATAATTAACAAGAAAACAGTACCTGCAAATTAGGATTTAGTAGATCAATTCAGGCTATCTTTTTGACCAATTTGGTTCCCTTCAATTGCAAAGTCATTACCCTGTTCTTTATCTTAGAGAAGCAGCTATGGCCTATGGTACCCGGGAAAAACACAAGAAAGAAGCCAAAGGAATTAAGCAGAATATCCTCTGAATCCAAGTATTAAGTCCAATTAATAAGTTATCAAAAACCATGATAGATTCCTTCGTGTTAAATTACAAAATTATCCTTTCATAATTGGCATTATCACTTTTTCCACTTGTTGACTTGGCATTACATGTCCTGAGATTTTGCACAAAAAGAATATTACGATAGTTTTGACAATTGTCAAGTATTTTTAAGGGGTTTAGTTGAGAAAATAAAAAAAATATTTTTTGGCAGTAAATATAAAAAATAGGGAAATTTTTATTATATTTAAAATATAAATTTTATTTTTGTAATTATTTTAAGCAATTAAAGTATATAACAGGATTATTTAATATTCTTAAATTATTCACATTTCATATTTAATAATTATTCTTAAATAATTAAATGTAATTCTATTGAACCTTATTTATTTAATATAATTGGTCGATTAGTAAGTTAAAAAGCAAACAATTCAATTAAGAATTTTTTACAGAAATCACGGATTCACGCACGGTATTTGTGCTACTTTAACATTTTTCTTACTCGACGAATTTATACTATCTAGCTTTATCTTAAAAATTATTCTAGTACTCATTTAAAGCATCTTATTTTAAATGAAGAAAAAATACATGCTTATCGGACAACTCATACTTATCTTAAATGGATGTATAATGAATATATAAGTAGGATCTGAATTGTTTGTAGTCAGGTTTCACACATTTAACTCTAGGCTATTAAATACATTATTTTAGATAATTTATTTTATTTATAGATTTTATTTAAATTTACAAGTATTCATGCAACGTATTAATAACTTTCTAGATTAACGTAACTTGTCTCTGTTGAAAATATAACATCATCAAAGTTTTATGAAAGATTCGTTCTTTTTTTAAGAAACAAAAGGCATTAATTTTTAAAAAAGAAAATCCAAACGTGATCGATATGGCACTAAAATAATGATAGCAGATAATGATATGATGTAAGAATATATTGAACTGTATCTATTAAAGTCCTATCCTCTAGATAATTTATTTTAATTAGTCCTATACTTCTATTTTTTTTTTCTAGCATCCCTCTCAAATAGCTGCTAGTGATTCAAACTGACCAAACTTAGTAGTAAAACATATTAAATTAATCCCATGACCTAGGACCTGGTGGTGGTTTTATCCCCCCAAAAGGATAATGTATCTATCTACAATGGTGTTGAGCGCCATTCGTGGAGGGAACAAATTCTGATATAATATAGTTTTCCGGTTCTGCCCGTTTTCTCCGACCAACTTGGCAGAAATAGACAAGTTCAATACATTTATGGCAGCCAGGTTTGTTCCGGGGCAGTTACATATCTTTCAATTTAATATTCATACAAGATTAATTTAAATATTGAGAAAAAAAGTTTATATAATGAAAATGTAAAAGATTTTATACTATCATTATCACAATTTATCAATTATCAACTTTTATGATAATTACTTTAAAAATTATATTAATAATAATTTATAATTTGATGACGGTGTCAAATTATTTTACATAATCAATACATCATTAAACTCTTAAATATTACTATTACTCCAAACATAAATATATAAAAAAACTAATTTAACATTAATTAAAAAATTGATTAAAATTATTTAAATTTATTAATAATATAAGCAATTGATCTTCATTGTTATAAGAAATAAATGTAGTTAATTCTAAATTTATTTATATTTTGATATAAATTTATTTATACTTTGATATGAATGATATATATTTCGCATATAGTCAAAGAGAAAACAAACAATAAAAAAAACCCAAGAAAGAAACAAAGACTAAGAGGATCAAAACCAACACAATTTAAAACTAAAAAAATGCATAAAATAAGGATTGAGTGTGCATCACAATCATAGGGATTCTCACGGCCATGGAATAGGAGAGTTCAACCAAGATGTGCGCATAAAAGTTACAGATACATTTGTCCTTGAAAATTTGTCATTAGTCTTATGTCATTTTAATTTCTACTACTCGAGATATGCTTAACACTACACATATGTCAGGATGTCTAGACTAAACAATTTTAACTTCAAGCCTTGTTTCTTCTATGAGCCACGTTGAATCATATTAGAGTTTCTTCATGAAAATTGCATATATTTGTTTAAGTTGTCTATACACACCAATCTCACCTTAATTATATTACATGATCTTGAGTTATGACCGGCTGATTGCTTTAGTTCCTCTTGCTCAGTTCACTCCTCAAGCAATCTTTTTTGAAATCACAAAACCAATACCTAAGCATCTTAAACAAGAGAAATTAAGCAAATAAGGATGGAATGGGATCTAAACCTAACAAAAAATACACGCAAAACAAACCTAAAAGATGATGCGCAAAAGGAAACATCATCATATACTATAATTAGGAGGTACTTATGACAAAAAAATAAATGGATAAACATAAGAGACCTTAAATGTCCATGTGAATAAGTCAAAACAATTTGTAGATTTGTTGAACATTTTGAAATCGGAGTTTCTTTTGTTTTGGAAAATGGCTTGCATCATAAGGAAAATCAAAATGCTATATGGAAGAACACGAACTCCAATTGAAAAGGTAGATTAGGTGTAGATTTGTTGAACATTTTGGAATCAAGAGCTTCTTTTGTTTTGAAAAATGGCATGCATCATAAGGAAAATCAAATTCTATATTGAAGAACATGAACTCCAAATGAAAAAGTAGATTACATTTTGATGAAGAAAATCCCAAAGAGTTGAATGTCAAATTCCTACTTAGGATTATATATATAAGATTTCTAAATTAACTTAGATTGACTCGTTAAATTATTTTGAACCTAAAATTGAATTAAAATTTTCTAAACTATCAAAAGTGTTTTGAGATTATTTCTCATAATTAAAATATTTTACAAAACACTTCTATAAAATCTAAATTTGATTTAGGTAACCCCTATATATTTCTTCTTAATTCAAACTTAATTTTGGGCTAAGAGAATCAAGATAATCGATAATCTCATGATAATAATCGATTATCCGTACAAAGTAGGATTTAGGAGATCAATTTAGGCTATGATATTTAGGAGTGTTTTATGATTTGGATTTGTTCAGGTTTAGGGTAAAATCAAATTCAAACGTATTAAATTTAATTGGGTTAACTATGTTTGACTCTTAAAAAATATTTTTTTACCAATCTGATTAAGATTATTTTATTTAATTTGGATCATCGAATTATCATAAGCATAAATAAAATATTATATTTCAAGTTTATATATTTAATTATTATCTATTTTATATAATTTTTTGTTTTATATGAATGAAAAGTATTAATACTTAATATTTATTTAATAATACTTTTTATTATGTAATAATTTCATTTTCATTTTTCTATACTTATCACTTTATAAATTTTACTATTTTTTATACTAAAAAAATCTTAAAGAGAAATATTAATATAAATAAACTAAGGCATTTGGTAACACTATATAATATTATAAGAAGTTCAAATTGACCGAAGAAGAAAAATTGACAAAACGAGAGAAAAATTTAAATGCCAAAGTCTCAAACGTACCAATACAAAAAGAAAAAATAATTTATCGAATAATCAAATTGGTACGGCTCCTCCCTTATGTGTGTAATGATAAAATATATAGAATCTAATAAGATTGCATTATTTTCATTATCAACTATCAACTGAATAGGGTTAGTGTTTTTATCTCTAGCCAACCTTCTTGTAAAAAATTATTTCTTAACATTGACTCAAATTTGAAATAAAAAAAATGGATTTTCTTTAAATTAAAGACAGTTATTTTTCAACCTTACCAATTGTATCAAAATACTAATTCTATTTGTCTGATGTGTGCTTGACTACCATTGGTTTAAAAAAAAATTATATAAAAAAATTGAAATACAAATCCTTCCTTTAAATAGATTATTCATCCATATATAAACACAACCAAGCTTTACACAATTTCACCAACCCTATGAATTAATACAAAATGAATTAACTGATTAAACCGATATAAATCAATTTAATTAATAATTATTTTAATTTGAAATGCTAGATTCATTTGGTGAATCCTTTCCGACAAACATCCGAGTGATACATTTGTTTTGCTTCACTTCAATTTCAACTACATCATGCAACTGACATTTTTAAGGATACAGAGAAAAAAGAAAAAAAACAAATTTAAATCTTTTAATAATATTTTTAAATAAAATTAATAAATTAATATTTATCGATAATAAAAAAATGACATCGCCTATTCTTATTCTTACCTAAGCAGCTATGGTACCCGAAAAACAGAAGAAAAAAGCCAACTAAGTTAAGCAGAATATCCTCTGAATCAAATTCAAAATATTTAATTTCAATAAGCTATTAGACAATCATAATACTTTTGTGTTAAAATTACATAATTTATCTTTGGCGTTATCTCTTGCTGCACCTGTTGAGTTGGTATTACGTGTACTACGCTTTAATGAAAAAGAAATATTTACTATCATTTTGACACATGTTGAATACTTTAAAGGGGTTAATTAAGGAAATAAAAACAAAAAAAATTGTATAGAAAAAGAATATTTGTTAAATTAAAATATAAAAATCATTTAATATTTATTTTTAATTAAATAAAAGTATTTTATAAGGTGAGGGACTGTATAATATTTTATTTATCTAATAAGAAGATTATTAGAAAGAGATTAATAAAAAGATTTACATATTCCTATAAAAAAAAAACAAGATTTACATATAATTATTCTTACTATAAAGTTAAATGTAAAGCATCTTATCTCAAGCAAGTTTAAGTGCTTAGCTTCGGCAAAAGAACCCAAATAATACATTTTTAATATAAATTTATCAATTTAAGGCTGTTTGGAAACATATTACAACTTTGGGACAGTTGGTCACGCCCAATTTGGACAGGGGTGGTCACGCCCAAATTGGGCTGGAGTGGTCACGCCCAATCTGGGCGTGTTCCACCCCAGGATGACACGTGGCAATTCAGGTACAGCGCGGTGTTTTCGTAAACTTTGGAAGGTCATAACTTTTGACTGGGATGTCCGATTGAGGTGCATAATATGTCAAAACGATCGTTGTTTCGAGGAGAAGCCGCTGATAAGTCCCAAATGGGACTTGGTCAAAATTTTTTCCCAAAAAAGGCCTCTAAGTGCTTCAAAATTACGATTTTGTCTTCCAACCTCCAAAAAATTTCCCGTTTTCTAATTTTTTTCTTTATTCAACTAGTGAATTGCATGGTATTTTCTATTTTTTTGTTTACTTCAATTAATTTCGAGCATTTTGACATATCGTACGCCTCCATCGGATATTTCCGTCAAAAGTTCGACCATTTGAAACGTATATTGCTTGTTTTTTATTTCTGTAAATTTTATTCAACTAGTGAATTGCATGCTATTTTTTTATTTTTTTTTATTACTTCTATTAATTTCGACTGTATTTTATTTTTTTATGTCCCCATCGGACATCCCAGTCAAATTACATGATTCATTATTTACATAAATCAAAATAAAATTTCACTCAAATTTCATTAAACAAAATTATAATTTTGTTAATTTATTTTTTAAAAAATCCATTCAATTTTTTCACCTTAGGGATTCCTTCCTGTTACAATTTGGTTGTATATTTTTATTTAGTCTGTACAATTTAAAATAAGTACTGTGCTAGGGTTAGTGATGGTCTTATGTGATTGACAAAATGTTCAAAAATTGTTGTAGAACTGATTTGTATTTTTCTTATTTAAAAAAAGTACAGTAAAAAAAATAATTAATATAAGTAATAAAGAAATTAAAAAATAGTACAACTAAATAAGTACTGTACTAGGGTTAGTGATGGAGGCATACTTTATGTCAAAACGGTTGAAATTAATAGAAATAATTAAAAAAATAAAAAACAACATGCAATTCACTAATTGAATAAAATTGACAGAAATAAAAAAAAAAAACAAGCAATATATGTTTCAAATGGTCGAACTTTTGACGGAAATATCCGATGGAGTCGAACGATATGTCAAAATGCTCAAAATTAATTGAAGTAAACAAAAAAATAGAAAATACCATACAATTCACTAGTTGAATAAAGAAAAAATTAGAAAACGGGAAATTTTTTGGAGGTTGGAAGACAAAATCGCAATTTTGAAGCACTTAGAGGCCTTTTTGGGAAAAAGTTTTGACCAAGTCCCCTTTGGGACTTATCAGCGGCTTCTCCTCGAAACAACGATCGTTTTGACATTATGCGCCTCAATCAGACATCCCAGTCAAAAGTTATGGCCTTCCGAAGTTTACGAAAACACCGCGCTGTACCTGAATTGCCACGTGTCACCTTGGGGTGGAACACTCCCAGATTGGGCGTGACCACTCTAGCTCAATTTGGGCGTGACCACCCCTGCCTAAATTGGGCGTGACCAACTGCCCCAAAGTTGTAATATGTTTCCAAACAGTCTTAAATTAGTAAATTTATATTAAAAATGTATTATTTGGGTTCTTTTGCCGCTTAGCTTCTTTTTCTTGTTTTTTTTTTGTTTTTTGTTTTTTGGATGAATTTAGGTGCTTAGCTGACAACTTAAACTTCTTCTATCAAAAAATAGTTTGGATAGTATACACAAATCTTATTGTAATCTTGTTGTTGTCATTGTACACAAATAAATATCAATTATTCAATTTAGTTTATTTTAATCGGTAAATTTTATTTAAATTCATACATACCCAGTATTAAAAACCTATTAATTAACATAACCTATCTCTATTAAAATTGTATCGTAAATCACAATCAATATTTTATGAAAGATTTTTTTAAGAAACATAAATGACTATTATTTTAAAAAGAATATCGAAACATGATCAACAAGGCTCTAATATAACAATAGCAGATACATGAACTTAACTGTATCTATTTCTTTTTCTTCTAAAATCACTCAGTTGTCAGGAATTCACACTGACCAAACCTCAAAGTTAAAATTTATTAAATTAATCCTACGGCCGAGCACCTTGTTTTAATTCTTAGGAGATGTAAGATAGTTCTAATTAATTTGTATGGTAGAAAATCTTAATTTAAATTAAAGTAGTTAGCAAATTTAACCTATTTTATATTAACAGTTATTACGCTCACTTTTTTTTACTTTTACTATTTTTTAGCCAAATTAGACCTTCGCTTTGAAGCTTGCAATCAAGAAATTAAACCCCAACAGCATAATTAAGAAACTCAATTATCTACCAATTTGTTGAACCTTATTGGTAGCTTAAGCATGGATTTTCTACTTGATTGTGAAAATGTTCTTCATTTTTTTTCTTTTTTCGAGGCAAGTTCTTCACTTTTTTTACTCCAAGAAACAAGACACGCCAAAGAAAATATACAAAACGTACGAATAGAACGTTAATTGATGCACGTGTTTCACGCACACAAAAGACTAAGGAAACAAGTTTAGACAAGGCATTCTCTAGACTTTAAAACCATTTCTGAATTTGTATATAAGCACTATCATTTGCCGAAATCAGAGAAGTTCTGGCTCTGGCATCACTTACATATTAAAATTTCTGGCTTTGCCATCACTGTACAGACTAACTTGTGGCACAAATCCACAAATTTGGCAAAGTATTGCTAAAATAAAATGACAAGTAATGCTGTACAATTAAATTAAATAATTACAATGAAAAAAATCTACTGCTAATAAAATCTACCAGATTCCTACCAATTTGCTATTTCTATATACATTGCCTTTGATATCTACCTATGTCATTCTAATAGACCATCACATAAAAAAGTTTGATCTAATTTTGGGAGTCTAGAGATTGCAATATCACCATAAGCTTCTTTTTGCTTCACATCTACATAGCCTGAAGTTTTCAAAACCTGAAAAAACATTAGACAAAAAGCAAGGTTAACATCTTCCCACCTCTGATCAGAGTAATGAATTGATTTTCTATTGCCAAAGAAAGTAACTCCACAAATAACTATCAAAAATTGGTTCATTATGTGGTCCATGTCATGGATAACATGGTGTGTCTGTATGCATAGGGTGTAATGTACTTCAAACAAGTAAGAGTGTTTAGTGTAGGAGTAAAATGAGCAGAGAATTAGAGGGAATTTGATGAATCCTCAAGAGATGCAAGTGCAATTTACTCAATAAATTGTTGCAGTCCTACTTTAAACTAAGAATGGACTGTTAGTGCTGCCAAAAAAATTTCCTTTATGAATGTTCAAGCATCGCTTAGGTGGTTAAAAAGCAAGTGCAATATCCTTTTAGCACCACACAAACACACAGCCACCACACATTCAACCAGTTTGTTTCATGTGGGGGAAAAATGATCAAGTTAAATAACTATAAAGTAAATTATTGAAAGGATCAACTTGTTTTGCTGCTACGAAATATGGTTGCTAAGAAAGAGCAAGAGGACTGACATAAGTTCCCCATTGCCTTGCATTGTAGATTTATATACTTATATTCCAATCAGACAACAAAGTTGATCCATTAAATGAAAGGGCATCACCCTCAAAAAAGGTTATAGAAGTACATCACTATTCTTTGACCAACCAACTGAACAACTGCAATTCCACTTTTTGCTGTTATCATCACTCAGATAAAAGTAGAACTGACAATTTAAGAACAATTTTTCATCCTATAACAAAAGTATGTCATCTACAGAAAAAGAAGAGTAGAAAAGCCAAGAAAACATAATTCAGATTTCTGCATAGAAAATGAAAATAGAAGTTTGCCATAAGAAAATAGTCACCAAACTTTTCATAAGCATGAATAGAATCTTAAAACACAAATTGAACATACCAGTACTTCATAAAACAACAGGGCAGATTCTTTCCGCACTTGGCCTCCAAAAACTTGTGAAAAGTTTATGGTGTCCTCTCTTTCTTCTCTTGCATGTAGAAAACTCTGATGCAAGCAACTTGCAACTTTCCTGTACATCATCAAAGAAGACCAGCATAAGCCAATCTTGTAAACATTAATTGAACTGTCCACATTCCAAAAGCCAACTACCGTAAAGAAATCATGCACTATTATAAAGAAGACCATCTCACCTGGTTCGACCAGACCACCCAGCTACTGTAAAGAAAAAATAAAGAAATCATGCACTATTAAGCAAAACATAGAATTTAATAAAACTTAAATGACGATTTGCAAGAGTTCTTACATAATTCTGATTCATTAGTTCCACATGAATTTGTTTCCTGAGACAAACACAATGAAACAAAGGGTTAGTACTAGGATTAGTTTCCTCCATCTTACAATCTAAAGTTTCATACTAATTCAAAGTTCCTAGATTAAACAACAATATGTTTTTTCTTTATGCGAGTTGTGAGGAGACAATTATGAATGTATTGCAAACTAATCACAGTGTGCCTGTTAGAATATCAAAGAGTATTTTCATCATTATTCTGTACCTCATCAATCAAATTAGGCATTTCATTCATTTCTAGAGATTTGATCTCTATGTTTTCAAGTGGACTCGAAGGAGGAGTCTGTGAAACAGTTGCGTTATGCTTTGGAATGTCAGAAGCCTGAGATTGAGGTACATCTGACATCCTTGGAGTTTCCTCAATTTCAAGGGAAAATGAGGATTGGGAAGGGCTTAGTGGAGTGCCAGCAGTTGGAGATTCTGGCACATCTGAATTCCCTGGAGTTTCCACAATCTTTAGGGAATTAGGTAATTTCATTTTCCTTTTAGAGAATTGGAGTTGAAGCTCAGAGGAAGAACCTGGAGAAAAACAATGTTAGTAAAGATAGAAGAGTTTATAAACAAAAAGAAAAAGAAAAGTGATAAAGTCAAACTTACATGGAAGCAAAGGCTCGTAGAATCTATTAGGAAGACTGGAAGTGAGAGATTCTCTCTGTCTCTGCACACAGCGCGCATTAAGTAAAGTACGACGTGATTCTCTTGGGAAAGGGAAACGAACTAAGTCTTTTGCACTCTCTATGCTCTTTCTAACTACCCTGAAATGGTTCAAAATGTAACACTGTTGAGGGCAATATCAAGACTTGAACGTCCAAATAAGAACTGAACTAATATTCTATCATGAGTGGAACAGCTGTTATTTCATTTACTAGATCACATGAGCTACATACAGATATTAATAGGAAAAGGAAAGAAAATAGAGTTGAAACCAATGATTTGTGGGATTTTCAATAAGAGTAAGAAATCCAACTAAATGGGCCAAATTCTAGGATAACAATCGTTTACAAAATATTTCCTAAAATATCTAACACAGATTTTTCCGCTCCATAACATTCTCTAACAATAAGCAAAGTTTCAATTAGGTAAAATAAAACTTTATACACTTATGACACATTTTTTAATTAAAATGTGAATGGATATATTATACTAAAAATTTGGAGAGAATTACAGTTTATCAGTAAGATAATAGCTTCAAATTCTTGATACATGGCACAATCTTTTACCACCAGTCTTGTGCTCAAGAAAACAAGGTCAAGCACCAAAGATTTGTACTTCATACAATGGCGTGACAGAAGAACTTCAGATATTTGAATAGATAGCAAGATAGAATGATTAAAAAGAAGGGCATGTAAAAATATTTCCTATAACTATTCACATACTTGCTAGGCAGGACAATCATTCTATCAAGGACAACTCTTCTTTTCCTTGAAAAAGGAGGGTGCTCCCTCACAGCTGGTGTAGAAACATGCATTGACTCTTGTATAGCAGGATCTGCCAAAAATAGATTTTTAAGAAGAAAAAAAAAGAAGTATAATGATCTATATAACAAAAACAAATAATGAAAATATTCAGCAGTGGCATTTCAAGGCTTCTGCAGAATAATGTGTTTTATGAACCTCGTTGTGGTCTTCCATCTGAATCTCCTTGAAACTTTGACTGAGGAGTTGCATCAACATTTTTTGACTTAGGTGGAATAACACTAAGTTTTTCATCTTCAATTGAAACAATTTTTGACTTAGGTGGAATAACACTAAGCCTTTCATCTTCAGTAAGCCTTTCATCTTCAACTGAAACATTTTCTTGAAAGCCTGATATGCTGCTTTGAAATTTATCCCAGCTTTCCGGTAGTAAATCAGTTGGACTATTTTGTGGAGAAACTTCATTGTCCATCATATTCAACAGTTTAGATAGTAAAGCACTGCAAGTATATTACACAATTAAATAAGTTCAATGAAGAAGATATACAATAATTCCAAATGATAATCAGCAGCATGTTATGATGGAATAATGAAAATAAAATTTTCAAAATTTTGATGGGCATACTTTCCCACTATATCTTGATCAAAAGAGCTGGTATTTTCACTGACATCAAACTCCTCAAACTGCAAAGTAAAAAAAAACCAAGATGTTTACGATGTGCAGAATCTAGAAAATAACACAACGGTTTGCTGTTTCTATATTAAGTAAATTTGGAACTATCTAGAATATGAAAATGTCCTCAATCAATAAGCCTACAACATATGATGGCTACCAATTAAGACAAAATTCAATTTAACCAAGCCACCCGGTCAATCATCAAGGTTGAACTTGAAAGGTCAACCTGCCAAAACTGGCAGAATAGATTGGGTGGCTCAACCCACAAACATGCCAACCCGGCAAGTCGAGGTGGGTTGACTTGCTTAACCCAGCAATATTTAAGGCATGTCCAATGTATTTAGCAATTCTTGAATAACTAAATTGTTGACAAGCATAATTAATTAAAAATGTAAGATAACAATTATATAATTTCAATAAGAATGTTATTGCCTGTTCTATATTATTAATTTAAATTACATTACATTTTTAATTAATTATGTCTATAAACATGATATGTATATAAGAATTATTCATATACTATAATTTATTAATTTTTTTTTTTTTTTTTGATCAGCAACTATAATTTATTAATAATTTCTCTCAATACAAAAAATATTTTGGCGGATGAACCCACTTTTGCCACCCCTATCCTGCATATTATTCCAAACATATATGACTATATAGTCTACAGTTATTGTACAAATTTATTAGTTACCATCATATTCCATCATTTAACTCTGTTGGTAAGGATAAGCTCCAGTATATTTGGTACAAATCTATGTCCCATTTTTACTCTATAGATGTTTCAAAAAGATATCATTAAATCTTATCAGCCTTGATTTCCACTTTAATATTATCAGGAGAAAATCTATAACAAGAAATATGAAAATGAAAAAACAAAAACAGAATTCAATGTTTATTTCTTGAGTCCAACTAATACAGACAAATATTAGTGAAGAGAAAGAGCATTTATTAGACAGAAGTTGAATTGGCATATATTAGTGAAGAGCTGAAGATAAACAAAAACAAAAAATACTTGCATAAATAAAATGGAAGAAACATTATTCAGGTAAGGCTTAAAATTATAATGGAATGCATACCTTCTCGTGAGAAAACAGCCCAAATCCCTCAGTGTTGCACACAATTTCTGTTTCATTTAACAGTGTATTACTCAAACAATAGAATAAGATTACATTTACTATAAAAGTAAAATAGTGAAACAATTCTAGTACCTTTTTCTCCAAGCGTAATTTCTTCCGGAGGAGCAGTATGGCCTCTGAAACAACCAAAGATACAAGATAAAATTGTCAAAAACCAGAAGAAAATTCCATAATCATTTAATCTTCTAAATTCTAACCTAATAAGAGCTTACCTGCCAGCAACTTCAAGTTCATCCAACTCAAAAGCATCCAACTCAAATCTATCGGGTATAGTAACAGGCATACGCAAGGTTTCCACACGTATTAAGCCTTCGTTGTTGACGACAAATTTGTGGATTTTGACGAGAACCTCGTTGCAATCTTCAAGCACATATTCAACCTTTTTGGAGAATATCCTGATAGTGCCAAGAAGAAGATAGCCCAGCACTCTATAGGATACAACATCCATTTCTTGCAAAATCTTGTCTGCAGAAGGTAAAAATGAAATGAAAATAATGGCAAAACAACAGCGTGACGTTAACCTGAATTCCACAAGGCAGATTATATACAGAACTTAAAACATTCTTAATAATTTTTGGAACTGACAAGACTTTGCAGGCAAGCACCATCAAACATAATCTATAAAAAAGTGCTCTTACTCTTACCAACCTCGAATATAACTAAATATAATTAACCAATTGATAAGAGCAAATAAAACTAATTAGCTTAACATTTTTCATATTTGACCCAGTGAAGAAAATTTAAAATGCTAAATATTATAGTTGCTGCATGGTTAGTTCCAAGAACACAGAGCACTAGGGTCCCTTTGCCCCAGGACCTTTCCCCTTGGCAACTATAGTATCCTTTGAATCAGGATTGGACCAACAATTCCACACAAAATCAATAGAATAAAAATATTCATCGTCAAAGACTACAAAATTAAGAGAAGTTAGGAGGAAAAATTTGTGTTGACTAATCAGTCAACAGTGTATGTCCATATGATGTACAGTATTAATTATAAGAGAAATCATCTCTTAAATTACAGCTGCTCAGTACTAAATACTAATCACTTATGGGTAAATAAGCTATGACTACTCATTATAGATTTTCACCAAAACCAATTTTGTTTTCAACTAACGTTGTGACCGCAACCACATTCATCATCGCCACTATTTGTTCTCCTTAAACCTGAATTTAGTTCCAATAACTTCCACATTTAAAGAGGATTTAGGATTAGGATAATCACTTCATATATATAATAGACATGTAAATTGTAAACAATCATAAAAATTAAATATATAAAACAAAGAGTAGAAGAAAAAAATACTCAACCACATAACAACCAAGGGGGTTAACACCATTTTGTTAAAGGGTATCTTGCAACCAACAAAATATTCACAATCCCATCAACAAAAATTCCTTCCACCACTAATTTTCACTGGCCAGCAGAGCTAAATGAGCAATTTTGCAACTAACCCCAACCAAAACTGCCCCTTTTCCGACCAATTTCCCAAACCACTCACAAAAACAGAAAAAAAAACATAAAAACACACTCCCCCCATCACCATTCTTCTGCATTAGAAACACAACAACACAAAAACATGAACTTTCTAGTCCAACAGTGAAGACTGAAACAAACCAACCAAAATTATGGATTTTTCCAAGCAAAACAAAATGTCAGCAGAGGGAAGACCCATGTAAGGAATGAAAAAAAGAGAGAGAGAAGACTTACCAACAGCAGAAGAAATGTCAGCATCAAGGACCTGAGTTCTCTTCAGGTTCTTGAAGCAGAAAGCAGCAATCCTCACAGGGTCACTTCTCAAACGAGTGATCTTGGCCTTAGACATTTTTCTCTTTGTTTTATTTCTCAACACTGCAGCAAAGTGTGTGTGTTATGAGTGTGTTAGAATGAAAGAAAATAAACATTGTGAAGAGTTAAAATGTATTGTTGCTTCTGCTATGAGCAAGAGGTGTGAAGAGTGTACCTTTGCTTAGAAACGGTCGACTAGAGTGCCAGTAAGCTCTTCAGTCTTCACACTAAAAACAAACTTGTAAACGGAAAAATAGTAACCTCACCCCACTACAAAACCATGTATATATAAGAAGAAGAAGATGTTATTTTTTTGAATTTTTGTGTACTAAAATGGAAAGTATCAAATGATTTACCGTTTTAGGAGGGTGCATTAATTGAATTTTGAACAAAACAAATAGATTTAATTTTAAATATTAGGATTCATGATGTTTTAAATGAATTATTTAATTTACTAGTCGGTGTATTTAATGTAATTGTGAACCATGAATAAAAGAAATGTCAGTTTTAATTTTAATTTACTTGCATTGACTACCAAAAAGAAAAGATATACTGCCAAAAACATAAATTCATTGTATTCAAAGATATACTTTGAATTCTTATTCTTATTTTTTTAATTATGATTTTTAAAACATTCATTTATTATAATAGACAATAATAATGATAATAAGAATAATAATAATAATAATAATAATAATAATAATAATTTTGTGTTGATTTAAGTGGTAAGGAGATTGACTTTCCTTATACATGTTTTTTATTCAAGTTCTATGAGTAGAAAAAACGGATGGTAAAAAACAAGTTTTATCCCTTTTAATTGATTCACCTAACATCCTTTTAAAAGAAAAAAAAATGTGATTTTTAGATTCGTTTGGTAGGGTGAAAAAAGGATGAGAAAATAATTTGAGATTAAAATTTTGAAATAAATTAGAGTATAAAAGTATGAGTTTTACATTCTTTTAGTGTTCATTTTTCTTTTTTTTTCAATTTATTTCTCTACAAATTAAACAAACACACCCTTAAATACAAAGGTTTTCAAAGTAAAAAATAAAATGAAGGAATTTTTAAATTATGAATGTTGTTAATTATATATATTATGAAATATTTAATACACCATATTAAAAATTTTCCATTATTTTGAAAAACATTAAATAACATTTTATATTTTTAAAGATTCTTTTTTATTGAATATTTAATAAAACACATTAAATGCTAAACATATTAAATATTAAATGTAAAAATATCACATATTAAATTCAAGTCATATTTTAATTCTATTTAAATAATAATTTTTTATTTTATTTTTATATTAAATATTTAATGCACCACATTAAATGTTAAAAATATTAAATATTTCATTAAATATTTAATACACAACATTCAATGTTAAAATATTAAATATTTAATACACTGCAGTAAATGCTATGTTACAACCCCGTTTGAAAGAAAGGTAACATAGATTTTTTTTAAAGGGTAACATAGAAACCTAATCATTAATTTATGAGAATACAAAAAAAATTATTATATTTCTTGGATTTTTAGGTAAAATTATTAAAAGACAAATAAAAATAAATGAATGAAGTATTTTATCAAATATCATATTAATTATTAAATGTTACTCCCTGTAGTCTCAAATATAAGTAATAAAAAAAGAATGTTAGGAACACACTTTTTAACATATTCTTTCAAACATAATTTCTTTGATTGGTTAAAAATTATTTAAAAAGTATAAAATAAAGAGAGAATCATTAAATATGAAGATGGTCTTATAAATTTGTGTCATTCTCAATAAATTTAAACTAATAATAAAAAAGATGTGATAAATAACATGTTAGTAGCATTTCTCATATAAAAATATTAAATATTTAATACACCATATTAAATGTTATAAAATACTATGAAATATTCTATTAAATATTTAATACCCCACACCAAATGTTAATAAAATATTAAATATATATTATACAATATCAAATTTTTTAAATGTATAATACACAAAATAAATGCTCATTTTATATAACTAAATTTTATAATAATTAAATTATATAATAATTAAATTTTGTAATATTAAATAGTTTTAAAAAGTTAAATTATGTTTTAAATGTATGATAAGAAATTTATATTACGAGACAAGATTATTTTAACAATTGAAAATTTATTTTAATCAAATAATTTTGTAATTAAATTTATAAATAAAGATATAAATAATAGTTTGAAAGAATAAAGAAGTTAAGAAAATCAATAATTGAAAGAAAAAAATCTAAAAATATTTTCGTTGAAGATTAGACCCTAAAAAAATGCTCTTATTCCTAATAGTTATTCTAATTTATATTGAGAGATGATATATCAACCTTTAAGCCTCAAAAATATAAATTAATATATAACTTACGCATAGTTTGAAAAATATAAAATAATTAAAATAATAATAATTTTATAATATATTTAAAATAAATATTAGAAATGTAAATATAAAAACATCTTATACAAATTAGGATTAATTATTTTTTTGTTCATACTATTTATTTAATAGTATTTTGTTTAGTTTCATCCCACTATTAATTTAGGATTCATTTAAGTCCTAAAATTTTTTTTAAAAATATTTAAAATTAAGTCAATTTGGTCTGTCAAAATTGACTTAATGCCATTAGTGTTTATAATTAGCAATGATTTTAATCCATCACTAATTTTTGGAATGTTTTTTCTTCTTCTAAATCGTATTTTTTAGAGAGAATTTTATTTTAACTAAGTAGGATTATTATAGATGATAAAACTCTCTTCATTTTTTTGATTTTAAATATTAGGATTCCTGATTTTTTAAGTAAATTATTGAATTTACTAGTCAGTGTATTTAATGCAATTGTGAAAAATGAATAAAAGAAATGTCAGTTTTTAATTTTCTTGCATTGACTACCAAAAAGAAAAGATATAATACCAAAAACATAAAGTCATTGTATTCAAATATATGCTTTGATTTCTTATTCTTTGTTTTTTTAATTGTGATTTTAAAATATTCATTTTTAAAAATTATAATAATAATATTGTATTGATTTAAGTGGTAAGAAGATTGACTTTCCTCATGCATGTTTTATTATTCAAGTTTCATGAGTAAAAAAAAAAAAAGCAGACGGTTAAAATAAGTTTTATCCCTTTTAATTGATTCACCTGACACCCTTTTAAAAGAAAGAAAAAATGTGACTTTTAGTGATTCGGTGGGATGGAAAGAAATAACAAGAAAGAAAGTGATCTGCGATTAAAATTTTGACTTAAATTAAAGTGTAAAAATATGAATTTAACATCATTTTAGTATTCATTTTTCTTCTTTTTATTCTCTTTCTTTGCAAACAAACTCACCCTTGGATACAAAAGTTTTCAAAGTAAAAAGTAAAATGGAGGAATTTTTAAATTATGAATATTGTTAATTATATAAGTTATGAAATATCTAATAAACCATATTATATATTTTCTATTATTATGAAAAATATTAAATAACATTTTATATTTATATATTCATTCTAGTTGAATATTTAATAAAACACATTAAATGTTAAAATATTAAATATTAAATACTTCATATTAAATATAAAAAATATTAATATTTTATTAAATACTTAATATCCCATATTAAATATAAGCAATAGTTTAATATTTAAGGAATAATTTTAAATTTTTTAATTTTTATATTATATATTCAATGCACCACATTAAATTTTAAGAATACTAAATATTTATTAAATATTTAATACACAACATTCAATGTTAAAATATTAAATATTTAATACACCACATTAAATAAGTAATAAATACAACCCCGTTCCATTTTAATGGTCAGATTTTTTGGGGAGAAATTATGTTTTTTTATCTGTCATTTTCAAATTTAAGATAACATTAACTACTCAATTGTCACAAATACCTTTACTTTTCACTCAATCATTAATTAATTAAATTACTTAATCATTAACATAATATTTTTTGAAGGGTAGCATAGAAACCTAATCATTATTTACAAGAAATACAAACAAATTATTATATTTCTTGGTTTTTATGTAGAAAGCTTAGAAGATAAATAAAAAAAATGAATGAAGTATTTTATTAAATGTCATACTAGTTATTAAATATTATTTCTTCCGATTTTGAATATAAGCAACAAAAATATATTATCTTTATTTTAAATATAATCAAATTTTAACTAATTTTATCTTTATCTTTAATGAGACTATCTTTAAAATATCATTCATTTAATAAGGATAAAACTTTTTTATGCTTGATATTAAGTTTTGTCTAAAAAAATTATTTTTAATTTAAAATGACACAATTTAATGAAGGTAACTAATTTCTTTAAAAATAAATATGAAATACATATATTTTTTTATATTTATAATCAGGACCAGATAAAGTATAAATATGAAATATTTTATTAAACATTTAATACATACCATTAAATTCAATGAATAGTTTTTGTTTTTAATATTTAAATAATAATTTTTATATTTCTAAATTTTCTTTTATATTAAATATTTAATGCACCACATTAAGAATGTTCAGCAAAATATATTTTGTGTTTTTTTAATACACAATATTAAGAGTGTGTTTAGCAAAATATTTAAGTAAAATTGTAGTTTTTTTTATTAGCTGAAGAGCTTGTTTGAGTATTTGATAAACAAATTTTTTTTAGCTTTTAATATTTTTTTATACATTACTTAAAGTAACATTTTTAAAACATTAGTTTTTAGTTATTATATAATTTTATATTTTTTAACTACTTCACGTATAACTTTATCAAACATTTATAATTTAATAATTTTTCAGCTTCTAACTAATTTTGTCACACAAAGCCTAAACTTTAAAAGATGAGTGCAAAGAACACACTTTCTAACATACCCCTTCAAACATATCATCTTTCATTGGTTAAAATTTATTAAAAAATATAAAATGAGGAGAGAGAATCATCAAATATGATGTAAGACCCATAATTTTGTGTTATTTTCAATAAAATTTAACTAATAATAAGAAAAGTGTCATAGATAAAGTGTTCTTGACATTTCTCATGATAAAAATATTAAATATTTAATAGTACACCATATTAAGTGTTATAAAATACTATGAAATATTCTATTAAATATTTAAGATCTCACATTAAATGTTCAAAAAAATATTATATATTTATCATGCAATATTGAATTTTAAAATATTAAATTTCTATTTAGATGAAAGGAATAGTTTTTTGAATGCAATGGCTAGACAAGCACCACCAATTAGTGTGGGCCTAAGACAAGTTTAGACGAATTATTATTTATTTTTACTCACAAAAGTTTTGACAGAGTCATTAACTTGAACCCAGACTCAATATGATCACTAAAGGGATCTAACTTAATTGATTAAGCACGATACATAAGTGTTGTAAATCCACTATTTTGGTTATACTATTTATTTAGTAGTATTTTGTATAATTTCATCCCATTATTAATTTAGGATTGAATTAGGTCCTAGAATTTTTAAAATTGAGTCAATTTGATCATTTCTATCAAAATTGACTTAATGTTAATGTTTACCATTAGTCACAATTTTAATTTGTCACTAATGTGTGGTGTTTTTTCTTGTCTACACTACATGTATTTTTCATTAGAGATAATTTTGTTTGAGTTGGATAGAACAAATATAAGCGACAAAGCTTTCTCTCTAAATATATAACACAATTGTGTATCCATAACTTTAATCATCACTATTTAAATTTTAATTAATAACAACCACCACTATAATTTGTGACATTTTATGTATTCTTAGAAGCATATTAAAATCATCGCTAATCACAAAAAACAATGATGCTAAGTCTATTCAAATGGAAAGGACATAATTGAACCCTAAATTAACATTGGGACAAAATTGAAAAAAATAATAATTAGCGAAGCCAAAGATAATTAAGCCTGTAAATTATTATCTATTAAATAGAAATATTATTTTTTAAAGGAAAAATATCATTAATACATAAAATTTTCGTATTACAAATAAAATGAAGACATTTTTCAATTATGAATCCTTTTAATGAGTATTTAATGATACAAGTTATGACATATTTTATTAAATATTTAGTATACAATATTTATTAAATCATGCTTTTATTAAATATTTAGTATACAATATTAAAGGTTAAAAGTATTAAGTTTAAAATGTAATTTTGGTCTCTCTATTTTTCTAAATTTACGATTTTAGTCCCCTATTTTTTAACTAAGACGTCTATCCTCCATTTTTATAAATTTTGCAATTTTAGTCCTCCTATGTTTTTTAATTGAAACATTTTGATCCTCATTTAAAAAAAATTGATTTTAGTCTCGTTGGTCAATTTCAAACTTGTTAATTGTGTATTTTTTTTTAATAAATTAAGCTTATTAGCAATTAAATAATTTTAAAAAACATTTTTCATATGCATAAGATACAAACAATTGTTGGTCAACATTTATAAAGTACATAAATCAATCTTTGAAATTAACCACAAGGATTAAAATTGCTGATTTTTAAAAAGTGGAGGATGAAATGTCATAATTAAAAAATGGGGAATTAAAATTGCAAACTTTTTAAAAGTGGAAGATGAAATGTCTCAATTAAGAAATAAGGAAACTAAAAGTATAGATTTGAGAAAATAGGAAGGCGAATCTTAATTTTATTCAAGTATTAAATATTTAATGCACCATATTAAATGTTAAAATAATATTAATATTTACTAAATATTTAATACAACATATTAAATGCCTCTTGCGATGGAAGTGATAGTTTTCTTAACGCAAAGTAGTAGTCAACAAACATTGATTAGGGGTGAGTTGGGGTAAATTTATCTCTATATTATGACTCTTTGTAAAAATTTATAATTTTATACGATATTTCATAAAATTCACTGATTTTGTTAAATTCTAACATAAACTAACATTGTTTGCATACTATTTGTCAGTGCACCAAACACGATTTTATTAATTTAGAGACCAAAATATATGTCATTTATTTTCAAACCTTCAAACCTTATTTCCTATCAACAACTCATTTCGAATCCAATTTGTAAAATTATAGCAAACGATTGTACCAATTAGTCGACAAGTGATTAATTTAAATACACATTAGATAGGTTCTATAGGAAACTTTTACACTCTTTTACTTATTTTGTCCCAAAATCACTTACAATTTGTCTTTAGCAGTTTACCCTACAACCCCGTTATTATTATTATTATTTAAATTTTTTCTCTCTCTCTTCCCCCAACTATAAATGGATGTGTGATTCTCCCTCACACACACATTTTTTATTTCATTTTCCTAGGACTAAGAGAAGTGTGGTAGTGGTTTCTCCTTCCTTCAATTTATCTTCTTCATAATTGCTTCCCTTTCCTACTTTTCTTCTCTTTCAACCCTTTATCCCACTTTCCTTAAACCAATATTGGTCTCTTTTCATGGAATTAACTTTGTTTTAGGTGGTGGATGGTTCAAAGATCCAAGCTTTTGAAGGAAGATCAAGAAAGATTTCAAGTTTTCAGCTTGTTTGTGACTTTGCCTATTTTGGTGGTAAGGAAAGCTAACTTCTTTTTGTTATTTATTGATTGTTCTGGTTCTATTGATGTGTGATCTTGAAAATATATTTTTGGTTTGGCATAAAAATGTGAATATCTTGATGTATTATGATCAAAATATGAACTTTTGATTGCTGGTTATGATTGTTGTTTGAACCTTTTTTGGTTGAATATAACTCATTGTTTTGTTGATATCTTGAGTTGTGATTATCTTTTTAAGATAAGACCAGTTGCAAATGAAACTAAATTAAGAATCACTTAAAAAGATGAAGAAACGATTGAGATGTAGGCTAAACAAGTTAGACCTTCTTAAAACATGAATGAGCATTGTATCTTCCTATGCATTTATGAACAAAAACTATTTTTGTTTTTACATGAACTAAAAAGTAGACATTTCAAGATTTAAGATAGTACATTACATGGAATTTTTAAATAACATTTACTATTGTTAAAAATCCTAAAAGACAAAGATACTATATTGATTGACATTGACGATTATACTAAAGACTAACTTGAAAAGAAAATTTCTAAAAAAAATGTATATTTAGATTTGGGAGATATACTTTACTATCTAGAAACCTTGGTCAAATTACTGTAGCTAAGAAAAAAAACTCATTTTTAACCTCATTTAGTAAACTTTTTATTCAAAAGAAAAATGTATGTTTTCATAGAGAAGCTTATAATTAACTTTTCTTATTATTTTTGTCATCTCTTTTGTAATTTTTTAAGGAAAAAAATTAAACTTGTTTTGAAAAATAGACTTTCAAAGATTTCCATAGAATGGTCATTTATAATTTTAGAAGTTATTCTCTACTCTTAATTTTTTTTCACTTTCTTTCCTATAAAATGAAGTTAAGACAATGGTCATTTGTACACTACCTTTATATCACCAATGAAATAATTTTCAAATTTATTATTAAAATTTATATGATACTCTATAGGTGTATTTTAATTAAAATAATATATCTTAATTATTCTTTTATAAAATTTATATTTTTGGATAAATTCATACATATAAGTCATAATTAGAAAAGTTAAACATTTTCTAATATTATTCTAAAGATAATGTACAGCCTAAAATCTTTTTTAAAATAAAAGAATGGTATAGAACTTAAAGAATAAAGATACACACTATAAGTTCATTTTTAGTCCTATAAATTTATATATTTTTTAATTTTAATCCTTTTAAAAATTTTAATTTTTTTAGTGCTTGTAAGATTTGAAAAGCTCAAAGTTGGAGAGACTAATTTTTTTTTAAAAGCATGAACTTATAACAACTAATAATAAACAATTATTTTTACAGAAACCAAAATTAAAAAGATACTAACTTATTGGGGAAAAACATATTTAAACTATAATATTCATGTCATTGGCATACATTCATGCATAAGACTACTAATGTGACATTGTGGTTGGTTGAAAGAAGACACATGTAAGTATGTTAACTAGTATAGTTGAGGCATCATACCTATGTTGGATATCCCCTAAATGGTCTAAGCAAGCCACTATTGGTTTTGGTTGTTGATATTTTACCATGATTATGGGATAGTTTGCATGGTTCCTCACCTTAGAAGTCTATATGGAGAAGTGTCTCATCTCATCAATGGTTGCATTGTAACATGACATGCATCATCCTTGTAGACATTGATGTGTGATAATATGGGTGTTATTGATCTTGGAATTGTAAAATTGTGTTGTGAAATTATATATATATATATATATATATATATATATATATATATATTATTTCTTTAATCTAATTATGTATGTCATAAATAATAGTATATGGATGAGTTTGTTTAAACTTAAAAAGAAACAACTTTAAAATAAATGCTTTTATATAAACATTTTTTTAAGAAATAAATAAGATTTGATTTTTAAAATAAGCATAAAATTGTTTTTTTAAGTATAAGCAATTTAGACAAACACACTAAAATACAAAAAGCTATTTATTTTTTTTAAATAAACAGATATTTAAACAAATAAGTTTAAGCTACTGACCTACATATATGATTTACTTTTATTCTAGTTAGCTTATCCTTGTTTTGCTGTCATTATGTATGTGTGACTATGATGATTATGGTATTTTTTTATTGTAGGAGAAAATGGCAGAGCCTCGAACAAATGATTTTTTCTTCATTGAATTACGTATGACCATTCCAAGATATGAGCAAGAATGGACTTTAGCAATAAATTTGTTGGCATTTCATTATAATGGTTTTTTTATTATACGTTGTGTTCATGATGAACCTATTGTTGTGACTCAACCAATTGATTTTCATGCACGCCTTCCTGAGGTAGAGAGAATTGTAGGATATACTCCTTCCAATCCACAAAGAAGAGTGACCACCCATAGTTATCGTCGTCTATTAAGAGCTCTACGTGAAAGAGGTCGTGATGGTAGAGATGCAACTCGTGAGGACGATGAACCTTCAACTACACCTCATTAGGGGGTGATGAGTATCAGGATTTGTTAAAGAGTAAAACAATTAAAGTTCAAGTTTTAAGCCTATCAATAAAAAAATATTTGTTATTAATTTTTTAAAGCAAAAAACGCTTCACATGTTCAATTAAAAGGTCTCACATATCACTTTTGTTCTTAAAATATAAAAGGTTTCTCAATTTTTTTTAATATTTCAGATCTCACTTTCTGTTGGATTAACCCTAATGAGTATTTATGTCTTTTGTTAGATAAGCGGGCCTCAGGATGTTAAGGTTGCATTTGAGCTAGATTATTGATACATACTAATAATGAAATGATGAAACTCAGATTCAATATGTACTTCTGTGGCATAACCAATCAACCTCATAACTATGGATGATGTGTTATGTCTATATTATTTTTGTCCTCTAATTTATTTAATGTAATTTTTTGAGGTTCTTGATAAATTAAAAAATAAAGGCGCAAATAATATTGACCAAACGAAGGAGACCAGCCAATTAAGAGTTGAAAAAAGGAGGTATTTTAGGCTTTTTTTTCTTAGACAATCAACCTCTAGTTTGTAACTACCTTGACATACACATCTAAATGTGTATTGATGTAAAGGATAATCTAATAGTAGAAATGAATAAAGAGATATTCAGCATTGTTATTGCGGAGATGAATGGTAAGGATAATTTGGTAGTAAAAATAGATAAATAAATATTCAACATTGTTATTGTGGAGATAATTAGCATATATTAAATTAATGAAGCCCTTTGGCATGAGATGATTGGTACCTCTAGGTTTTGTGTTTATGTTAGGTACTTAAATATATAAATTTAGGTACTTTTTTATACTTAATATCTTATTTATGTTTTTACCAATTCATTATTGTATTTTGAAGTATAAGATACTTGCAAAATAGTTTGAGGTCTCGCAAGCATTTACAATTTTATATAGTTTGCCTGTTGGTGGAAAATGATGTCAAGAATAAGTTAGTTCTTAAGTCTTACGATAGGAAATGAGACTTTTTTCCTATATTAAGCGACTAGATGCATTATTTTGATGGTTAGTTGTATATAAATTTGGTGACAACTTCTTGTAATTTTTTAGGCAACATTGGGTGTCGCTCACCATTAATGTTATAATATAGATAATTTATTATGTGGATCTTGTTTATGCTTACTCTAGTAATCACCCAAAAAAAAAGACAATGTTGAATAAGTTAGTAAACATACGTAATTTATAGCATATGTGTTCATATTTAGTAATTTTCATTTTGTTTACTTACATTAACTTTATCTTTAGTTCTAAGTCTTTATGAATTTATTGTGACTAAATATGAACTAAGGTATCCAAGACTAAGTCAAATATCATCAAATGGAAAAAGAATTAAGACAATCTACGATTTTATATGTGAAAAAAATAAATGAGGCTAAACTAAACATATTGTAATGAAGTGGACTTTTCTTATCTCAATATACAAAAAACAAAAATAAATACCCAATTAACTCATCCTTCAAATTATTTACCTAACTAACCTAAAACATTGTTGATGTTAAAAAATTGGGGCACCCCAAACCAATTCCCTTCTTCATTCTTTTTGTTTGTTAGCATACATGTAGTGAAATCAATTGTCAACATGCAACCCCCCTTTATTTTTTGTAATTTTGATTTTCTTTTTTTCTTTTTAATTTTTTAAACAATTTATTTATTGAAATAGTTTGTTGACTATTTTTTATTAACATGTTAACTAATTTGTATTAAAGATGATTAATTAAATTAAATTTATGTATTTGTTGTTAACATTTAGAAAAAAGAAAAAAGAAACTAAAAAACAAATAATACACTAAAAATTAATAAACAACACAACATTATGTTAATATTAACTTTAGTTAAAATAATTTAGAAGCAATATAATGAAAATTACAAACAATATTTTTTTGCCGTTGAATTTAACATTGTTGGCTTGAGCTTGGATTTTCATGACCACTAGGACATTGGGTTTCTGAATAACCTGAAGTACACATGAAACATCTTTTCGGCTTACCAAGTTCCCTCATATCTATTTCAGTGTGAATATGGTAGGATCTTGGATGCCCATTTTTGTTTCTTAGCTTTTTTGGGTTAGGACACATTGGTGGATCGTCGCACTATGATCAATATGTTTCATTGCGCAATTCGCTAAACAATCCACTTACACATTTTAGATACTTTCCAACTTGTACACATGATCTATGCAGGGCCTGTATTCATGGTGAGCATACTTACAAGAAACAATGAGATGAGAACAAAACAAATGTACTTTGTGGAATTTTTCACAATCATAACACCGTTCATCCCTCTTGACTGTGAAAGTTCCAACAAATCGACCTTCTCTTAGGTTAACTTGCTCCCCCACTATGAATTGCATATCATGTTGGTCTAACTATAGAACATGGTGAGAGTTGACCTTTCCCTATGCATCTTGAATGGCCTTGTTTAGCACATATGTGTAAAACTTTTCCAAAGCTAATTAGAGGTGCGAATTCCCTTCCTCGTTGGTTGAATACGTTGTTACATTTTTCATAAGTTGCCTTGATGAACGCACATATCAAAAGGTTTCTTGCTTTCCTTAATACTGAGTTGATTTCCTCAACAAGATTAGTGGTCAAATGTCTTCAACATTTGCATCCACCCCATTTTGGTGTCCATTTTTCCCATAGTATTTGTTGAAGCCATGAATATATAGTTTACTTTGTAGCTACATCATAATTTTTTTAATCAATCTTATAACAAAAAAATCAAAAAATCTACAAGAATACAATGATAATAGCTATTGTTCTAACAAAAAAAAACCGATATGCATAATCCAAAAATCACAAAAATTTATTGTAAAGAATTTTATTTTAAAAACCTTCAAAGTTCTATTCCCCCCAATTTAATAATTGATTTTTTATATAAAAAGTGTTGTTATTATTATCATTATTATTATTATTATTATTATTATTATTATTATTATCACATAATTTACTTTTCATTCAATAGTATTTTAAACAAATTAATCAAATTAAAATAAAAAGGCCATGAAAAATATTAAGAAATAACCAAACCGAAATTCCAAAGGGGGATGCTCGTTGAGAAATCGGTTGTGCCCATTGCAACTTTGATTAAAAAAGAAATATGAAAGAAGATAAATCAGGTATGGGGGCACCGGTTTCTCAAAGTGCACAATACTTTAGGTTAGTTAGGTTAATATTTTGTAGTATGAGTTAGTTGGGTATTTATTTTTATTCAGTAAATTTAAGTAAAAAAAGTCTAATGATGTGTGAATTTGATTTTATAAAGCCTCAAGTGTTAGAACTAGATGATACTTATTTTATCCATTATTTTGATGATTACAAAGATATAAATTGTGTTGAGCTAATGGTTTCATTTTAAGCGAACATGACTTATATTTTGGAGCAAACATGGTAATCTCTATTTTTCATATGGTCGTCCACTACTTGGAACTTGTTTTACTGAGTATAAATAAATCCAATGTCCAATGCGTTGTAATCAAACAAGCGCCCAACCTTGTGCAAACCCAATGTGTTTACACTTAGCCTTTTACATACACATTCGTTGGACTTAATCACTTAAACAAACAATTTATATTATGTAAGTGACATCCCATCTTTGTTAGCTTAAAAGGGTAGTACTTTTACCAAACATTTTCTCTCAAATTGTTTGCCTCTTTTTTTTTTTAATGTTAACGTTTGAATTTCAAGTATGTAAGGACAAAATAGAAGAGAATAGAATAAATTAAAGGAATATTATTCAAGGTTGTTATCATTGGAGATAATCGCGCACATGCAGTTGTCCCTACTATCATTCATTCTCTCTCCTCTAGTAAGCCACATGTGGACAAAGTGCCAAAGACCATAGACAACGGTCATTTCAAGGCTAGCTCTAATCCCACAACAGATATGTCTCTAAGCTGTGTATAAAAGGCAATTGAAGCTTCTGCAAAGAAGTTAAGAAATTGTGAAGCAAGAAACGTAAGTGAAAAACCTAGGGATATTCGTCAAGTTACTGGATGATACACTTAGCTCTTAAAAGTTCACCCTTTGCTAAACAATGTTAATTCGTAGCATTCATACTTAATTGTATATCCACTCTTTCAACAATTTGAATATGTGTATTCATTCAAACTTTTGTTTGTGAAAACCAAGAGTGACTTAGTGTAAAATAATACTTTGGTGTTTTTAAATTTAGGGGGAGTCTAAGGGGTGTGTCAGTAATGGCCTAGGAAATAATAAATGTAGCCAGGAGTGGCAGCTTAAAATACTTAATTGTAATTAGTGTTTGATCAATGGAACCCTTTACAGTTGAGTAAAGGAGAAATAGATGTAGCTCTGTTTGAGTGAACCAGTATAAAACTAAGTGTTTATACTTCACTCTTAAGCTTTTAGCTGGTATCCTTTAAGCCTTTAATTTGACACACTTGTGTACACAAGGTTTTCATTTAAACTTGTTTATAAAACCTGTTTTATTGAGCACTGGACAATAGTCCACTTTGTTTTGTTAAAACTTGTATTTGTCATCGAACGACAAGCTCAAAAATCTTTTTTCTTTTTTTTGTAAAAATCACATGCTTTGCGAAAAATTTGTTAAGTATGTCTAATACACTATTCAAGCCTCCCTTCTAGTATGATTTCATCAAGAATACTAAAAATGTAGATTGAGGGTATTATGTGTTGCGATTCATAAAATATATTATCACTTAATACCAAATAGTGATCCTAGAGAAGGTAACACTATGATTTTCTTAATTACATGAATAAATATTTTTAACTAAATTATAAGAATAATTAAACTTATTTTATGTTGTTAAAAAATATAAATTAAGCAGATGATGTTTTTGCGTTGTTATGAGGGATGCGTGTAGTTGTTGGGTTTGGGTTAGGCTTTAGTGAGGAGAATCCACCATTCCTTCTTTCATTTTATTTCCTTTATGAGAAAACCCTTGTGCAAAAAAAAAAGAAGACACTTTCATTTTTTTTTTTGCCTAAAAGGAACCTAGTGCCCTCATTCCTTCTTTCTATCAAAGCCATCTTTTCTCTCATTGTCTCCTCCACCACACAGAGTTGTATCAAGGATGAAGTTGTTTCCATTTCAAGAGGATATGTTGTCATCCCTCTTCCTTGAGTTCACAACCCCATTTATGGATGGTGAGACTCTTGCTTTCCTTTTTCCCCTTTCTCTGAGTTGACCCATAATGGATGGTTGTTCAAATTCTCATTTAAGTTGGTTTTGGATCATTTTTTGGGGGTTTGATCAGGTGGTGTTGTTGGGCTCAAGGTTTCCCTATCTTTCCTTTTCTCAAGAACTTAAGCTTGAAAACCCATAGGTAAGGGAAGCTTTAACTTGATTAAGTACTTTGTTTGAATAATCTATGCCTGGAATGTTTTTTTTTAGTGTGGAATGATGATTATATGTTGTGGTTAATGTAAATTTTGAATTGGGACTTCATTGGTAGCCATTAATGGTGTCAAATTTTGGATTGTTGAAGAACTTTGTGAAAATCTACAATTTTAACTTAAGCTAAAAAAATTTAGCATTCGCTAATTATTGACAGAATGGGTGTTGGACAGATTTAGCTTAATCTAAAATATTTTAGCTTAAGATAATTCTGAACAAAATGGATCTAGATAAATTTAGCTTAAGTGTAAGTAATTTGGCTTAAGCTAGGTTTTTTCAAAATGTAGGGCTTTGATCTGGACGTATTTGGCTAAAGCTAAATGTTTATGGCTTAAGCTAAACTTAGGAAAAGTGTTTTATTTTACCCTTATTTTTTTTGTGAGTTTCCAAACCAATTCTAAGTGCAACTATATTTGTTTTTGAATGTTATAGATGTTTAAGCAAATGTAATAAGTTTTTCTCTGGGGAAATATATTTTTTTGTTGAGAATATTAAATTGATGTTGAGACGAATATGTTCTTTAGTGAGGTGAATATATTAATGATGAGATGATAACTTTGATTATCTGTGTGATATGATTTTGTGTATTGGAATTTTTTTGTTGAATGTGTAATTGAAAAGAATATGATGTTTTGATATGATTTTGTGTGTTTGGGAAATGAAATTAAATTAAATACTGATGATGAATGATAATCTTGTGTTGAAATTGTTATGCCTATGTTTGGAAAGAAGTAAGTGATGTCCTTTAGGAAGGTTTTTATTGAAAAAGATATACTTGTGAGTATGAGTTTCATGCCAGAACTTTGCCCCACTTAAATGACCTAGGGATCTCGTCTAGTGGGGTATATTCTTGAGTATCATCCTTATGATTTGATTTTGAATGACATGTCGTAGTGTTTAGAACTACTTTTCAAGAGGTTTAGTGACACTTTTAGAATACAAGGGATGAGTTATTATGTGGATTTTTAATTGTTGAAATATATTTGGACCCATACATTAGGTCATGTGAGATGGTAGATACAAATGTGTTGTACCCAAGGCCATAAGGGATTCCAAATATAAGTTTTCATTGGAATACAATTGGTGTACAAAATTATCCCTATGTTTCTGGGAATATAGTGGGTGCACAGAAATATTCTTGTTGTTGGAAATATGGTGGGTGCACAGTTCGTATATAGAAATATTCCTGTTAGTATTGGGGACACGATGGGTGCATTGAAATATTCCAATTGTTATTAAGGATATGGTGTGTGAACAGTTGGTTCATAGAAATATCCCTTCTATGTTGAACTTCATGGAGTAAAGTTAGTTGTTGATGTTTGAAATTGTCTTATCTTGTGGTGTACTTTGATTATAATGATGGTTGTAGGTGATTAAGTATGAAGATGTTTTGTGATAATTGATGATCTTTATGTGACTCATGATATATTATTGGTTGGTTGCTCATTGATTTTCTTGGCAAGCACACCAAGTCACACAAATAGTATAAAATGGAAGTCCAAGTATCATATCCACAAGGACTTGTATAATACTTGACAAAATAACAAAGTTTAGTAACTATGACTTTCAGAATCAACAATCATAATTTGATTAAAATGCAAAAATGTAAATAACAAGAACATAAATAAACAAAAAATTATTTTTGACATTTTTACAAACACATGGAGTGCAATAAAAAGAAGTAAAATAATAAAGAATAAAAAGTTGAGGTTGATTTCACTAAACCACCTCCTCATGAAAACAAAGGTCACTAATCTAGTTCAAAGCCAATTTATTATCATTAACTCACAAAAATACTCAAACCCTGATCCCTTAGATGGAAAAAAATCTAAACCCCTTGACTAAACTATCAATCTCTTGACTAGTCTAACCAAATGACTTGCTTTAAGAACAATAGTTAAAAGATGACTAACAGGTTTTGTTCCATTCCTAGACTCAAAACCCATTAGGTGTTCCTCTCCATTTCTATGTTCAAAAGTATTTTCAATGATAATTCAAACCATAACATCTAGCAAAGGGTGATCAAGTCAAAACAAGCATTAATCCATAGAAGAAAACACTTAATAATGAACAATACAAATAGATTAATAATCAAAATGTAAACATAAGGATGGGTTAAACTACATTAAACCCCAAAATGGGTAAAACCCTAGATAGTTTCCCCAAAAAAATATGCCTTCTATTCGAATCCTTGATGGTTAAATAGGGCTACACATGTTGTGTTGTCGTTTATGTGTAATTGAGTTGTGCACTTAGCGCACACCTGCTCACTGAGTGGGATACAAAAGTTGCACTGGTTTAATTGGCTACACTTAATAATGAACAATAAACATAGATTAATAATCAAAATGTAAACATAAGGATGGGTTAAACTACATTAAACCCCAAAATGGGTAAAACCCTAGATAGTTTCCCAAACCAAATATGCCTTCTATTCAAATCCTTGATGGTTAAATAGGGCTACACATGTTGCATTGTTGTTTATGTGTAATTGAGTTGTGCGCTTAGCGCGCACCTGCTCACTGAGCGGGATACAAAAGTTGCATTGGTTTAATTGGCTACAAGCTGAGCCTAAGGTGCGGGCTAAGCCTGACATATGTAACCTCTTTAGTCTAAAAAAATTTCTTTCAAAGGGCCTTGAATTGGGTCCCAACACTGGCTCTCTTCTTTCTTTCTTTATTTCTACAACAAAATAAAGTAACATTAGATGAAAAATTAAACATTAAACTATTTTAAAGGTATTCTAATTTATTCAAAGCTTGATTATAAACAAGGCCAAACAAGATTAAATGTATTGAAATATTAATATAATTGGCCACAAAATGATCATTAAAATAACATTCCTAATGCAATTATCAATGGTCTATGATGATATTTGGTGATGAAAGTATGTTGTTGATTATAATTGAGGATTTGCGTTATGATTATGTTATATGAATCCATTTCAGATAGTTGAACTAATATGTTTGGTGTTCAATAATGATTATTAGGAAACAACTATTTTTTAAGATGATATTTATTATAAATTTCTAACTATTATGGAAAGTATTTTTTAATGTATATAAAGTTGGGTTTTATCTTCCTTTTTCTAAATTTTGAATTAGTTTATTTGTATGTGTATATTTCATTTTGGTGAGCTTATCCTTGCGTGTGATACATGTGGCAGTGACTATGATGATCTCGAACTACATGTTTGGGGGAGCAGACTTTTAGGAGGTCACACTCTCTTAGGAAGTATTGGAGTTGGAATCACCTTGTAGGAAACATCATGGATAGACTCATGTTGACGTGAAGATACAATTTTATTTTATGTGATTTTTCTTCTTCCTATATGTATAAGAGTGACCAACTTAGATTTATAATAGCTTTATCACAATATTTTTATATTGGTTCACCTCAACCTTGGGCTACGTTTAATCCTCACCCTTCAAGATGAGATTCCACTAATACAACCAGCCATTATTGAACCAACAGTCCACTAGATTTCAACAACCTGCTAGTACTCTCACTGGACTTCTCACCTAGCCATAACTAGACCAACAACAACACTAGTTACAACCTTTACCAACCACTACTAGACTTTCAACATCAAAAGGGTCTGTGTTTTTTACTACATAAATATAGATTTGACCTCATAAGAGGGCTTCCACTTAGAAAATTATAGTTTATCACTTCTATCTTAGATCTATTACAAATTTCTCGCATAGAGATCTTGACTTGAGTTTCTCTTGCTTGAAAGGCTTAAACTTCACTTTATGATGCTCTTGGATAAATTCTTAAAGCTCCAAAGAGGAACGTTGAAGTGTAGTTCACTTAACTAACAAGCTTCTGGAGGAAGTAGACATAGATGACAACTATCATGAAGTGACAACTAGCAAGGTCAATCTAAGGTGTTTATTTTGAAGAACGTTTTTTATGAGCATTCTAAAGTAACATCATAATGATAATTATGATGTTAATGTAGAAATGATCCATCCTTGAAGTACATCCTTTTGATCAGGTTCAGTTGTTAGGTCTTTCTGAAGAGCATAGCTTCATCATTCTTTACATATCTTCATTGCACAAAGTATTATGAAGTAAATTGCTTCATAAAATAAAAGTGAAGGTACACATGTGAATCTGATAGTGTTTTGTGCAAGGTTAGATAGTGTAATGTCTCCAGTCTTCCATTTTGATGATCTACATCAATTCTTCTCATGGACAACCTCAACTTTTTCAACTTGATTGCATCTTTTAATGCAATTAACATTAACTTTCCGATGTGCCCTCATTGTGTGTGGCAGCATATAGAAAGGTAAATGTTGTCTTTGAAATGCAGAGGAGAACCATTCTAAAGTCCAGTCTTCAGATTCAAGTCTCTATAATTCTTATGTAGACTTTGATAGAACTTCAATTTGATGTTAGATGCTTTATTTGTAGCCTTTGATGAGTCTTCTATGTAAGAAATTGTTGTTAAGTACTTTGCCAATACCAAGTACTCAGAGGGAAGCATTCTTCACCATGTAGATAGGCTTCAAGGAATCTTCTGAGTTCTCAACTCTTTGACAAAAGTTATGAGATAACTTTTATGAGCATCATTCTGAGTACTTTAGAATGAATGAATTGTTGAATTCATATCCCTAGTTTTAATTATGTCAAACCATTAACAAGAAAATTGAAAGGATGATGTGTTCAAGTGATGAATAATATTTTGCTTAAGTATTTCAATGCTTATTACTTTAATAAGAAAACATGCTCATTCTTTCTGAAGTGCTCATAAAGTTTCAAAACAATTGTCAAAGTTGAGAACTCAGAAGAATTCATGGAGCTCATCAGAATGATGAAGTTCGCTTCCCTCTAAGTACTTGATTCTTGGCAAGATACTAAATAACAAGGCCTTACATAGAAGACTAATCAAAAGCTACATGAAGAGCATACAATATCAGAATGAAAACTATGGCAAAGCCTATATCAGAATGATGAAGACCTTGACTATGAATATCTTAACATCATAATGGTTGAGAATAGCTTATAAAGCATCACTTGGACAACATCAGAAGACTGAAGTTGATAGTTTTTCACTTTCCATGTGTTGCCACACACTGAGGGCACATCAGAAAGTGAGAACTAACTGCATAAGAAGATGTAAGAATGTTGAAAGCTAAAATTGTCCATGAGAAGCATAAGAAGTGAAGAGTGAACTATACCACTCAGACTGACCTTTGACAGAACACTAACACACCAATAAGTAAACTTTCACTAAGTCTTTCTGAAGTAATCAACTGCAAAATGCTTGAAGCTATGAATGAGTGTTAAGAATGATGAAGCTTACTACCTTAGAATGTGATATCAATCTGAACTTCATCAACACAATTTATCAAGTATGGATTCATTCTCAGCAAACATCATAATGACTATTCTCATGGTACTTCAGGTAGCCATTAAACAGGTTCCTCGGAATAGGAACCATAGAATGACTACCTCAGAATGGTGTTGCATGTTGTCACTTCATGAAAATTGTAAAGTGCAACTACTTGTTCTAGAAACTTATTAGTTGTGCGGAGCGCACTACAATTGGGAGCTCTATTAGACATTTTTGAAAGGCATGAAGAAAAAGTTGAAGCATTCCAAAATAGTAACACCTTGAGAAAAATATGAGTAAGAAATATGCATTTATGTTTCAACCCTCTATGTGAGAATAACCCACTTTTGTATTATACTTAGAAATCTGTAATATTCTTTATATAGAAGTGTGACATTTAATTCCTAGTTGGAATCCCTCTTTTGAGGTGAAGATCTATATTCTATAAAGTAAAACACAAATCCTCTTTTTTGTTGTAAGCCTAGCAATGGTTGGCAAAGCTGAAATCCAATGGTGTTACTAGTCTAGATGATGCTAGGTTTGAAGTCCAATTAGGAACTGACAGATTGTTGAAATCTAATGGTTGCTGGTCCAGTTGTAAACTGGTTATGTTATTGAAATCTCACCTTGAAGGGTGAGGATATGACATAGCCCAAGATTTGGGTGAACCAGTATAAAATCATATATGCATTCTTTTTCTTTCTCTCTTTACTTTACTTTGCAGGGATATGAAACTATTTTTGTCTAAACACTAAATCAATTAAAATTTCAAATTAACACTTCAACTAAACTTGATTTTATTTAAAGGTTTTAAGTAAACAACTATCTTTGGTCCAGTTTGCATTTTCATTGTGAGCAACTTGAATTTCCATTCTAAGCTCACAATAGTTCTTCATTCTAAACTAGTTCATTTTTAACTATCATTAGAAAACTTTTTGTTTTAAAAGGGAGTATAAAAAGTTTTAAAACCCCAATTCAACCCCTCTTCTTGTGGTATTTCTATCACTTCATGAACATGTATGATTCTTAATAAGTTTAACATAAAATACTTAAGCAAAATGTTAGTCATCACATAAAACCTATCATCCTTATAATTTGTATTGTTAATGATTTTTCATAATTAAAAATAGAGATATGGAATCAACATGTGTCTCATAGAGGATACTTGTGGTCTTTGCCTAAAATTTAGAATGATAATGATAAATTTATTATTTAGTTTCATCTTTTATAAGATTATCCCATCATGAATAAATGAGAAGTTGATTTTACGTTATTTTTTCAGATTACATTCTTCAATCTTCACCTTTTCTTTTGACTTATTCATTAATTTAGTTTGAATATTACCTGCATTATTAATGTTCAAAATAATTGCAATTTATATCTTTGACTTATTGAATTATGTAGTTTATTTTTTTCTATATATATTTTTAATATATTTAATTTTTATTAAATTTTGTCAATTAATTATGTTACAATATATTATGACTTGATACATATTTTGACTAATGATTTCACATTTATAATATGTGTATATATTTTATTGTTAAAAGAAAACAAGTCAACTAGGTGTATAACAAACTCTCGGATGAGTTTAATGTACAATTTTGTTGAGAAGTTGAAGTTGGTTTACATGCATTATTTTGTATCTATAAATTGATGATTATTTTTCTTGAATCATCACAACAAGAATTTATCATTTATACAAAACTTTGAGATAAATTGTAAAGGCTTAGAGAAGCGTTATGACTAAAAGTGAGATGAAAATCATCCAAGTAGTGATTCTGATGATGATTATAATGGGCTTTGCACAAGCTAATAACAATCTACCTAAATTGTCTTCGTGTGAAGTTAAATGTGGTTTCAAATGCATAGCATTTTTCTATAGTAAAAAACAGTTTGACAAATGTTGTCTCCCTTGTGTTCAAAAATGTCATCAAATGTCCATTGATGTTGCCTACGATTGTATTAATGGTTGTGGCTTAACTAAGTCCATTGATGATAATATTGGTATTCATCCTCTTGCAAAACTTTTTTAAGTTTTATTTTTATAATTGAATTAATTATTTTTTTACATGTTTTTTATTGACTTTATATATCAGATGCCCGTGATCTTTCGGCCTATGCAATGGATTCTTGTGAGCAAGAGTGCAAGAACAAGTAAGAGTTTGTTGCAAAAATGCTAGAAAAAATATTATTTGAAGAAATAATATTTATCTATGTTTGTAATAAATAATTCTTAATGAATATGTAATATCTCATCTTTATTTTCTATAAATCCTTTGTCCAATTATTTTTCTTCATTTGTCTCATGTTTGTTTCATATGTGAGCAAATAACTATGCTTATAAATTAAATTAATAATGACACTAATAAGTTATTATATCCAAATGAAAAATGTATGCACAAAAAAAATTGATGACCAACATATTAAAAGCTTGAGAAATTTTTGTATAAGATTGACAACACACTTCGTAAAATAAATTTAATTGTATTTATTTTTATTAAAAAATACCTTTGTACAAAATTATATTTAAAATTTTTGTTTTTGAGAACTAAAGAAATTATCTTTTTATGCATAATATTAAAATGCCAGACAATACTTGTAAGTGTATTGTGCATATAATTTTTGTTGTCAACAAATATTTTTAGGTAAATTTTGTATAAAATACTACAAAAAGAATTTTTTATAACTTTTTTTTTTACACCAATTCTCCTTTTACATTAATTTCAGGAGAACCAATGTAAAACAAAAATGTAGTGGCAACAAATAAGTAAACATTTTTATACCGATTGTCAATATAACGTGTTAAAGGATTAAGAGAAAGAACAAAAAACATTTAAGAGAGTCAACCAATAAAAAAACTTCATCGACTAAAAATAGAAATCCTAAAAAATTTAAGGACTAAAAATATAAACCTAAGAAAATAAGAATAATTCTGATGATTGAAACTATAAAACCTTGTTACATTTTAATTATGAAATTATGAGGAAATTTTTCACGTTATTTTTAAGACTTATAAGATATAGACAAATAAAATTAAATCAAACGTCATTGAAAATAAAATAAATCTTTATAGATTGTTATTTAAAGAACCATTATCTTGATAATTAAAAAATCAAACATCATTGTAATATCCCTAAATTTAGTAATCTAGAATTAATAAAGTATAGTATTCATTGTGAATTTATATATCATATGAATTTGTGAGAAGGGTAAATAAATAAAATAATTAGATTAAGACTTCAAATTATTAATATAGAAAATAAATAGCTTTGTTAGTTAAGACATGGCTTTCGCTTAGTTTATTGTGAATCTAATAACTCTCAGATTGTTCATATCGTCAACTCTGGCTCCTACCCTCCTCATCATCAATGATACTATTTTTTTTAACATTTGTCCCAATATTTTTTTCTTTTCTTTTCTTCTTTTTTTTATTACTTTTTAGTCCTTTTTTATTGCTAATAAGTGTTAGTTTTAATGGTTTTCTAAGCATCACAATAAAAAATCAAATAAGATATTGAAATCAATAATTCTCACAATATAAGATAAGAAACACAATAACTAAAATTATAAAAAATATAAGTTAGTATATTAATAAAGAACAAAAATATAGATGTGAAGAGAATAAAAAAGAGAAATAGGGAGAACAAGAGAATGAAGAGGATTTTTAAGAAATAAAATTGCATAAAAAATTATGTGCATATATTGTATATATTTTTTTTTCTAAGATGTGACCTTTGTGTGCATGTAATTTTCCGCTTGGCGTAAATTGAATGAAAATTGTAGCGTATCTTGTTGAAATTTGTTAAAACCATATTGTTTGTTGAATGTAATTAAATGTGTCATTTTAAATAAAATTACTTGTCTATTTTTATGCAAAATATGTTTAAATTTTTAAATGCTTGTATATAAGTTGAATTAAGTTCCATTTTCTGAAACAAAGTTTTGGATTCCAGACTTGGATGAAAAAATGTGACTCAAATTGTGATTATTTTTTGTTATGAAGTTTGTTGTTGTGGCTGTTTTTGACGATTATTTTATTTGTTTATGTGATTATTTCCGAATTTTGTTGGGGCTGTGACCTAATGAAGTTTGAAGAAGATAAATTAGTTAATTTAAAAATTATTTTTTAAATGTGTCATTTTTAATAAAATTATTTGTCTATTTTCATGTAAAATATGTTTAAATTTTTAAATACTTGTGTATAAGTTGAATTAAGTTCAGTTATAAAGTTTTGGATTCTAGTCTTAGATGGAAAAATGTGGCTCAAATTGTGATTATCTCCAATTATGAAGTTTGTTGTTTTGGCTGTTTTTGAGGATTATTTTATTTGTTTGTTTGATTATTTCCGGATTTTGTTGGGGCTGTTACTTAATGGAGTTTGAAGAAGATAAATTAGTTAATTTAAAAATCATTTTTTGAAACATAAATTAAAAGTCACAAGTTCGAAAAAATAACAGATTTAAAATTTAGAAGGACGACAAAAACTATTCAAAATTTTATAGAGAATAAATCTGAATATTTTATATTTATGAAAATGAAAGATATATTTTAAGTTTTAAAAAAAAAAACACACTCTTAACTACATTTGACGACAACCCTTAGTGCTATGACTGCTGCCACCAGCATTTCTTCAACATTGCTGCAACCTCAAAATTATTGCTATTGTTGCCACCTTGTCCTCCTCCTCCACACAAATACATTACACCTTAAAATTTAAGACACCTGAATTGTCCTTACTCCTTAACCCACAAGCCAAAAATCACATGTGCCTTAGGAGTTTTGACCATGAGAATTTTTCTTTTTTTGAATTTGACTTCATTTTTGAATGACTTTTAAAGCGAAGGTTGCACTTTAGATTATAAAGTGCATTTGTTAATGAGACAGCTAACAGTTAAAAATTGAGATAAAATTAAATTCATATTCAACAAAATTTAAAAGTAATTGTAATATCCATCGTTGATTTTATAATTAATAGTTATATTGCATTTTATTTTCTAAATTACATTCCCCCCACTTTTTAAAAGAATTTTTTAGCCCTGGTTCATGTAGACCAAGATCAAGTGGATTGGATAGGACATTTTGACCTATAAATATGTCAATTGCCGTGATTGGATCCTCTCCTGCCTTTCCAGCACAATATATAAAATATGTTTGCTAGTCTTTATATGTTTCAAGAGAGTTAAAGATTCATATAAAATATATAAAGTTTTCCCATCACTTGGAAAAGTTGGATTCTAGCCTCCCTCCTTGAGAATGTTCTTACAAGGAGGTGAATTAAAATTGATTCCCGTGAATCATAGTTTCCTGACAATTTTTTATTATTAATTACATATCAAACATTGGAATTATAATTTCTCAATCTAAGATTTTCAGGAAAGTAAAATTTTTCGTCTACCAAACACCCTCTTGGAGAGAATCCAGGTCTGTCAATTACCTGATGCTAATTTCTGAAGTGAATTGTATCCACTGAGACCTACCGGTACAAGCAAGAGAAGCAACATTGCTTTCCAGTTTTCAACCTCCAAAAAAGGATGTACAACCGTTGAGAGATCAAAATCTTTACAATAAAAAGCAGCTATAAATACTTCGAGATGAAGTACTACTCCAAACACCTATACATCCTACCATATCAACACTAACACTACTACTTAGACTGATCTCTGCTTATGAAAATTAGCCTCTTTGGTTACAAGTTTAATACCCCTCACCCAAAGCTCAGCAACTTCTAACCCTCCATCACACACAAAATGCACTTCCCTGCTCTTGCTAGTAAGCACCCTAAACATTCCAGGTTCATCTGCATCACCTTTCTTGTACCTATTTCGGTGTAATGTTGAGCTTGGCCCCAACTCTACCTCACAGCAAACCACATTTCTCCGGCTTGACTTCCCCCAACACAGCACACCGGCAGAGCCCAACATTTGCATTTGTTTCCCATGTGGAGAACCCTTACCACCTTTGGTGTGCTTCAGAACATATGCACCACCTAATACCAATTTACGAGCGAGTTCATCTAGTATAACAGCCTCTGCATCGTTTCTCTCTCCTGCGAACTTCCTTGCGAGTAAAAGTGCAGTTTCCCCTCGAGTGTTTTTGGCATTACAATGAGCACCATATGAAATTAGAAGCTCACAAATGGATGCATGGCCTTCCCTTGCTGCTAACATGAGTGGAGTGTAATCGTCTCCATCAGGGGCATTGACATCATAACCTTTGCTGGTAAGCAATGTAACAGCATCCAAGTCACCACGACGAGCTGCGCGATGTAATGCGTAGAATCCACCAGCATTGATATTGCCCTTTTCAAGCTCAAACTCAAGCATGACCTTTTCGAATAAATCACAGTTCTGATTCATTTCAGATAGGGTTATTGCTGTTTCACCAGATTTATTGCACAACTTTACATCAGCTCCAGCATATACCAGCAATCGAAAACAATCCACATGGCCCTTTGAAGCAGCATGCATAACTGCAGAGAAACCACTATCGTCTTGACAGTCAACATCAAATTCTCCAGATTTAATGACAATTTTCAATGCTTCAGTATCTCCAGCTTGAGCTACAAATATGAAAGGCGAAAAGGTAGTAGTTTTGCTGGATTCAGGTATCTTCCCTCTTTTGATTGTATCCAACACTGCTTGTTCGAAACCAAATGACCACTTGTTTGACTCAGCAATTGAACTTGCAGATTGACCAGCAATATTCACCAAGCCAAAATCAGCCCCAGCCCTTGTTAGTACTTTGAGACACTCCTCTTGCTTATATTTTGCACAGATCATCAAAGCTGTGTCACCAGAGTCTGTTGTGGAGTTCAAATCACAACCAAAATCAATAAGAGCTTGAATAATTGTTGGTAAGCCTTTCTGAGATGCCATGTGTATAGGCAGGAAACGAGTCTTGCTGGTAGTTTTAACTGGGGATTCCACATCCAAACCACATTCTAAGAGCACCTTGACAGCCTCAACATTGCCACAGAGTATGGCATGATGTAGAAGGGTCCTTCCACGGTGAGGTTTGGAGGAGAAATGTTGCAGGAGCAAGCGTAGTATAGCACCACTTTTCTCAAAATACTCGACTGCACACCAGGTTATGCCATAAGGTTCTCCCAGCCCAGCACCAACACGAAGCTCTTCACCAGTAGAAGTGTCCCATGACCATGCTCCAAGCCTAACCTGAAAGTCTAACCTAACACCATTCTGTAGTTCATTTGTAAGAAAAGTCTTAGTGAGGCTCATTTCACATGGACAATAAAATCTTGAAAGTGAAAAGGTGAATCCAATACTGCAATATGTCACTATCAGCAGAATAAACCCATCAAAGTTCAAACACTAATTTAACCATGAAAATCTTTTCTTTTCTTTATTCTTTTGTAAATAGTTGTGCAACTGCAGAAACCTATTGAATATCATTACAAGTGATCGCTACTACCTTTGTTCTGATGAACATAATCTTTGGCATTAGCAAAGTATTTCATGCCATAAAGTGACATGGCTTCTTACATAATTCATTATAGCTTTATGCAAATTATTTTGGATACAACAGGGTGCAAAAACTAGGACAGGGCAGAGATAAGAAATGTTCTCATGCACTAAACCAAATTGTAACAATAATCAAAAGTTTGAAAGAGGCAATGGTAAAGATTACCTGCAATAGCAAATCAACAACGGGGACCTGCCTATGAATTACAGCTGCAACAAGTGCAGTACAATCCACATTTGTGTGGAGAGAAGGCTTAAGTGACTGTAAAAGCACCCGGTCTGTTGCACTTGCATCCACACCACACTGCCATTGGAAAAAAATCCCAAGTTTAGCATATTCAATTAACCATAAACCGTAACTAAAAATTACCAGTGAAAAACTCAGTACAAGCATAGGTTTATTTAGTTTCCCTTGGAGACTGGCAGCTAAATACTAAGATGGCAATCAACTCAGAATATACGATGGGAATCAGTCAGTTAGACTCCAGGAAGAAGAAAATACATACTAGATGTTTCCTCTTGCAAAAGGACATGTGAAATGTTTGAGGAAATTTTATGGAAAACCAACTAGCATGGCAAATAGTCAAATACATGAAAGTTTTCTGAATATAGAGAGAGCAGGAGGGAGAAACACTATCAGATTGTAGCATATAGCATCCAAATCATATACACTAGCAATGCTACATAACAAAAGATGTCCATGATAAAGTCAATGTCCTTTGGGTTTAAAAGAACCTCATGGTAGGGGCTGGACAAGTAACTCCAGGGTCCTATCTTCTTAATGCTTAGTATAATACTGATCAAAATATTACAAATGCTACAATCGTACTAATTTATATCTATGTTCAGTAGTTCAATTATGGAATCTCTAGAACTATGCTGCAGCAGAGCATAACACACACCTTTATGAGCGTCTCGACCACATCAACAAACCCCCTGCAGCTTGCAGTCACTAGAGCATGTACAGCAACATGAGGTCGGATCAAATCAGAGTTCATGAGCAATTCCACACACCCTGCTTGGCCATGGCAACTTGCCTCTATAAGAGCTTCTTCACATGCTGGTTGCGATGCCCCTGCTTTAAGTAAGATCTCAAGAATGTTAAAGTGACCCTCCCTCACTGCTGCAGTTGTTGCAAAGCCTCTGAAGAGTTTCTGGTTTACATCAGCTCCCACACTCTGCCATAGAAGAAGAGAAAAAAATTCAATATTTTTTTGCATGTTTGATTAGACTGTTCTTAAGAAATAACTGTTTATTTTTTAAAATTATATTAGAAAATTTCCTAAAAATATACTAAACCACCCTGACAAAATCTCTACAAGTATTTATTTTATTTCTTCACTTAAGTTCAAGGTGTTGGAAGGTAAGGTAGGACCATTGGAATATTACAACACAGCGATAAAGTAAGAAATCAGGATTTCGAATACACTTGCGACACTGTGCCTTCCATACTTTAATCGTTTTTCATTAATTTTGTAGTAACTAATCCTGTTATGAATTAGCTCAAGATTAAATCCACAGAGATACAGAAACGAAGGGGAACAAAAGATTATGCGACAAGGCAAAGTGAAATAGAAGATAAAAGTGAACAAAATCAATCAACAAAAAAAAGTTTTTGTGTGTGGGTGGGGCCAATGGTTCAATGGTCGGGGACAGTATGGGAAACACAAGACACAAGAGTGCAAGACAAGCTTGCTACCAAAAGGAAAAGAAATATAATTATGAAAATAAACATCAAACATGTCTTCATCTAGTGCTTTCAAGAGTTTTTTACTGTGTCGTAAAAATTAGGGGATGAACAATTTTTTTTTACAGTACTATAGTATTTTTCTTCCTTCTATGCAGGATCTGTTTCTGGGTGGCATGAAGAGGAAAAAAAATGTCAGACACTGAAATATTTTCCTCTGGAATAAAATGGAACGTGTCATTTCATCGCAAGCTTAGAGTGATTTGAAAACCTTACGAATCGCAATATTCATTTTCTTTGTCGCTTCAAAAAACCCCAAAACTGTGCACCGTTTTGGATACATGCTTGACACTCGAGTATTTCTCTGTCTCTCTTTAGATTTAGATTTAGATTCAGGATGAATGACAAAGGAAAATGGACAGATATGAATGTAGAATAGTTGTATACAGTGACAACGACGGAGAAAAGTGAAGTGGGGACCGACCGCAGCGAAAACGCGAACGGGTTTCAAAAATTCAAAATCAACGTTACTATTTTAATGCTACTTTTTCCTTCTCCCAGACGAAATCCACCTCCGTTTCAAAAATGAAGAGCGCGAATTGTAGTATTTTTTTGTAATTAAAAAATAACAGAGGGAAAGGTAAAGACAATTTTATTTTGAACTCGAAATTCAATTTGGGAACAGTTAAAACTCGAATTAAAAACACAGTAATCTCACAAGTTGAAATTTGACGGTTAAAACACACGTTCCACGAGTTATAAAACAGTTCAAAATCACGAATCTGCATTTTTTTTTAGAAGAAAAAAACACAAAGAAGGACGAAGCGCAATTGAATCGTTGAAATCGAACAACTCGGAAAAGGAAAATTGATAAAAACAGTTTAAGAGAAATGCCGGCAAGACTTTCTCTCTAAGATTCTCTTTCTAACACTGTCTTGTCTACGTTATTGGTTATAATTTGTTGAAATAATTACTTCTCATTTAATCACACAGTGTTTGAAAGAGAATGTCGCTAGCATTCCTCGGTTGAAACCGAACGCGCGGATCACGAAACGAGCGACCGCGACGATGGCATTGTTAATTACCAGTAACTTCTTGACGAGAGCGGCGTGGTCGACGTGGACGGCGAGGAAGAGCGGCGAGACCTCGGAGACGAATTCCTGGAAGTCGAGGCGGAGCTGGCTGGGGGACTCCGGGAGGAGGAGGAGGTCGGTGGAGGCGGTCTTGAGAGTGACGGCGCCGGCGAAGTTGACGTCGACGGAGGGATCGGCAATGCAGCGGAACGCCAAGGGGAGATCGCCGGAGTGGGAGGCTTCGAGGAGGCGCTGCGACACTTCGGCCTCGTAGTCAACCGGAAATACCTGCTTGGCGGAGAACACCGTCATTGTGCGGCGGCGGCGAAGGTGGAGGTCTCAACTTAGTTTTTTTAGGTGGTTAGGGTGAGAGGGGAGCATGCGATCGTATCAAAAAGTGAAAATCTCTCTTTTTTCTCTTCGAAGAAGAAGCGCGAGACTCGAGAGAAGAAGTTGAAAGAAGTGAGCGCGATAGAGGGGACATAGAGAGAAGAAGGGAGTGGGTGGATATTTACTATTTATACTTGAATGGAATAACTACCGCTAAACAAAAAGCACTAAAACGTTAAGTGTTATTCTTATATTGGTTAAGAAATTTAAAAAAAATAAATAGGGGAAGACTTATCATATAATAATAGTTATTTTATGTAGAAATGAGAATCATCAATTTTAATATTAGATTAAAAATGAATAGTTAAAATTAAAATATTTAATTTATGTTATATTAAATTATTTCAAATTTACCATATGATCATTATTATGATTATTTTTATCATAATTATCATGATTGTCACTATAATCATTGTTTACCGTCATCACCATTATGTATGTTGTCATAGTTACTTTCATTACCATTATTATTATAATTATCATCATGATCATCTTCATTGTCACCAACATGAGCTCTATCATTGTTGACGCTACCACCACCACCAATATAATCATCGTCATGGTTATGACATCAACGATGATAATGATAATTATAATAGTGATTTTGATATAAATTAACTTTTGTTTCGATAAAGGACATAAATTAAATATTTAAGATACTTCATTTTTTGTTTGATAATTTTTTTAAAATTTTTTATAGTTAAATAAAACATTAATTTAAATTTAAAATGTTATAATCTTGATTTTGTATTTTAATCTAACAATTAAGATTGATCTTTCTTATTCTTATATAAGATAATTTTTTCATTCTTCTAATTTTATATCTTTCTTTTATAACTTTCATTTATTATTTTTCAATCTTTTTAAGTTGTCCTTTTCAATTATTTTAATATAATTTAAATTTTTATTTTATTTTTATTAAAATGTTTTACCCCACTAATTGTTTTTAGCTTTTATTTATGTGATAGATATGTATAATTATTAATTTTTCTAATAATTTAAAATATAATAAAATAAGTCTATTTATAATATAAATATACATCGCCACCACAAATTTATTTATAATCTCTCTTTTTTCTCTCTCAATTAAACATTTATAATATATATATATATATATTATTTTAATGTATATTTTACATTCTATATTTTTTCTTAATAAACAATTTCTCTCACATGCATTTTAAATTACATTTCTTTTATATCTTTGCACACATATATAATATTTGAATTTTTATAATTTTCTATCATTTTAAATTTACCTTATTTTATCTTCACTCTTCAATTAAATTTCAATGGTTTTTTTAAATATCAATAGTTAAATATAATCTTAAATCATAATTTAATTTTATTGTAAATTAAAAGTATAAATTATATATCTAATTATATTTATTTACCATGAATTTTAATTATAATGTAATTTATATGCTAAAAATGATTTAGCATTTAAATTTAAATTTAAATTATATAAAAAGAAAACCTTTATTATATATGATTCATAAACTGAAATACTGATTTATGTTTATGAAATATAGCTTCCACAACAAAAAAAATTCTGGATTCGTTCTCTCTTTCAAGATACTTTTGCAAGGAGAATATTTGCAAAAATGTATAAAATTTAAATAGTTGAAGTATAATAATATTTTTAAATTAGACATAATACTGTTAAGGATTAGTTTATGATTCGATGACAACAAAAAATATTTTTCCCAGTTAATCCCAAAATAATGTTTGTTTTATGTTATTTTACACAAATTTAAAAATAAAAAATAAAAGGAGTATAATTTTACAAAATTAATCTTATATATTATCATTAATTCATTTAAGATTTTTTTCTATCATGAATATTATAAAAATATAATTAAGCAGAAAAAATAATTAATATTATCTTGAAAACTAAAAAATAATTATTTTGAGATGATTTTTTTTCTTGTACAATAATTATAATGAGAAAAAAGTACATTTTTAGTATATAATTTTTATTATTTATTTTTTATATAAACATGTTGAATGTGTGCAAAAATAATTACACTGAATCCTGTCCCAACATTATGTGGTAATGTGGGACATTAATTATTGAACACTGAAACAGAGAGAGAGAGAGGAGCATACACTGCGTATAAACTTGATGCATGCATGAGGCCACAGCAACACAGAAGTGAGTCAGCTGGCGCAACTGAAATTTTGACCCAGTAAACTAATTTATCACTTTTGTCTTCTTTTTTTTACGTGCTTACAGTTTTTAAATTTTAGTCCCAACCTTCTGCTATTTTTTTATTTGCTTTGGTACTGATGTTATCAAGAGCATCGATCGATCCAACATTAAGATTGATTTAAAATAAATTTTAAAATAAATATTTAATTTTAAATGAGATATCTATATAATAGGATGCCTTTTCTGTCAACATTCATATACTTTTTAATCAACATATAAAAAAAAATTATTTTATAAAAACTAACAAAAATATTTTTTATTAAGAAATCTAAAACTTAAACTTTAATTGTTTTATGCTTTGGATGGTTATCAAAGTGCACTTGAGCTCAGCCCTAAAAGACAAAGGCAATGCATTGACAAGTCACAATCCACGTGCCGTGGCATAGAGCAGTTTGTTTTTATCTTATAGAATTATGAGATCCACAAATCAATGCTCTTTTAATTAATTTAGAGTTATAGTAATAATATTATGACCTTCTATAGAGTAAGCATATAATATTTTATACTTTTTTCATATTTTCTCTTATTGCACCAAAAATTATATAAATTTCATTTCTCTTGAATTTAGTACCTAGTTTTTACTTTTTCTTCTTTGATGTCGGTATCATCAATCATGATTAATTAGTTCTTATTATAAGAATTGGCTTGTGTAAGAGAAGAAAGACACGTAGATTTTGGGCCCTGAAAGGATTGGAAGCTGACGAGAAGAGTGCAGTTAAAGAGAAAGAGAACGTGAGGATGTGAGATTTACATACTTTAGATCTTATTTTTCTTATGTTTGGTTGAGAGAATCAAAATCTAGCATAGTCACAGTTAACTTTTTTTAAATCTACATTTTTTATTATGCTTTATTATTTTTGAACAAGGTTAATTATGCTTTACTGACATGTTAATTGCATGTTAGTTTTTTCTTCTTGGTTTCTACGTAGTTATTCTAGCTCCCCTTTGGATATTCTCTAGCAGTTTTATAGCAAATATTTTATATACTAATGATTAAAGGCTTATTTAAAAAATATACTAGTTGTCAGAGTTTTTCTTCATTGTATGGACTTTATTTTATAAAATAAAATTGTATAAATATTATGAATTCATATTAATAATAAAATACATTAATGATTTATATTGTTGGGAAACGTTGGATCATAATTTATATTGCCACTAAGAATGCTTTTTTTTTTAAGTGTATATAAGTTTTCTATATTAACAAAATTGCTTGATAATCAAGTTATATTGTGTGTAACTCATAATAAAATTATAAATAGTGAATTTTATAAATTTAATTTAATATATAATATTTTTTCTATATTAACAAAATTGCTTGATAATCAACTTATATCGAGTGTAACTCTTAATAAAATTATAAATAATGAATTTTATAAATTTAATTTAATATATAATATTTTTAATATATAAGTAAATATTGAAAATAAGAAACTATGAAATGTTTTTATTTTTATTTTATTTTATTTTATATACACGATCATTAAGTTAATATTAAAATATTCAAAAATTGAATTAATAAAATATCAAAATTGAATTAAACTCATATAGTATTACCTTGTTTTAATTTATTTAAATTATTGTTCTATATGGCATTATTCATATTTTCCCTGTCTGTCAGTCAAACAGTGTCGTGTTCTTTCACAGAAAGATATTTGGATCCATATCATATATATACCCCACTCTCTTTCTTTGGTGTTTTACAATTAATTTTATTTTTGTCAACCATCTAAACGATTCCATTCATTACTCGAGCTTAATTATTTGAATATTTGTCAGCCTTTGCTATATATTTCTATTGCTGATTAATAAAAGTATTTTATTTTTGCCCTCAAAACAAAACAAAAAAATTGGCAGTTATACAGAATGTGCTAGAATTCGGTGCTAGTGACAAAGCCGACAGTCGAAATGGAACAAAGAGGATCCAATGAGGGACAGGACTCACAGGAGCTGGCATGACATGCTTGGATTTCTTTCATCCCACACTCTTTTGCCTCACTATCATTGTTCCTTTATTTGTCACTTATTTTAATAGACAAGAAAATTAAGTGTCTTATAGCCCTAGTTAAAGAAGTAAAAAAATAGGATTTTTTTGTTACTGGAATTTTTTTATTTATTGAAAAGTATAGCATTGCATTTTATTATGATTTTCAACGCAATAATCTTATCTTGTATAACTTAAAATTTTTCTATTTATTGATTCCTTAACTAGTGGTAGCATGACTCTTTTACACATTAATGTTTTTTATTCTAATTTTATTCATGAAAAAAAAAGTACTTTGAGTTAAAAGTTGAAAAGTTATTGAGAGTAAAATGTTAAAAGTTGAAAAGTATTTGATTGAATTAAAAGTAAAACTTTTTATTACTTGTAACTTAAAGTTTTTTTAATTTTTTTTTTGTACTTACAAAAAAAATAATTTTTTAAGACTTTTTTATTCCTTATAAATTATGTTAATTTTTTTCTTAAAGGAGTTTAAATATTAAAAAAAAAAACAGTTTAGATAGTATTTTTTCATTGTTCAAAATGTTATCTAAATCGTTTTAAAAAAAAATTAGAAGGCCTAACCTGACTTGTTACTTGTTATAGACTTTATTGTTAGATTTTGTCTAACCTATTTGAAAGTCTAGTTTAACCTATTAGTCTACTTAAAACCTATATTTTTTTTATTAAAGTTTTATATAAGTCTAACTTTTCTTCACACTAGACAATATATTCATACATCATTGGAAAAATTCTATGCAAACCAAACTATAATCTATAAAAATCAAAATTGTTGTTACTCAAAGCATGAAACAAATGTAGAAATAAGCGAACTAAGTTTCATGAGAGTCAAGTCTAACATATTAATATGATATAAGTTTATCGCCTTTAAGATAACTTAGTTATAAAGTCTATTTTATAATTAGCCCTTTAATTAAAACATAAATTTATCACTCAATAAACTTATATGTTTGACTCTCTATGGGTATGTTCGACAAGACAATTCAGCTAGCTTCTAGTTTTTTTTACTAGTTGAAAAACTCATTTGGTTGTTTGGTAAGCAATATTTTTTTTAATAGGTTCTAACATTTTTTTAAACTCTACATGAAGGCTATATTCGGTAAAAGTAGTTGAAAAGCTAGCTGGTAAATGTTAAGATGATAAAAAAATAATAATATCATGATTTATTTAAAAAAGGTAATAGGAGATCAATAAATATTGAGGATAAAAGTGGAAGGAAATATAAAAAACTAGAAGTTAGAAACAAGCGTTTTGAAAAAACGCTACTTCAAATAGTGCTTCAAAAAATCCTAGATGCTACTAAAAAAGCTTGCTTAGCAAACACTCAAATGAGTTTTTCACCTAGTAAAAAAAGTTAGAAGTTAGTTGAAATGTTTTGTCAAACATAGCCGATCCAAGTAGCATTTTAAAAAAATGCTAGCTTCTAGCTTTTTTTTCCTTTCACTTTTATCCTCTTTATATTTATTCATTTTCCTTATTACCTTTTTAAAATAAATAACGATTTATTTATGTCATTTTACACTTTTCAACTACTTCAACAACTAATTTTACTAAACAATTTTAATTTAATAAGTCAGCTTTCAACTATTAGTCAATTTTTCATCTTCCAGCTATTTCCTAACTTCCAACTAACTTTTCAGTTAGTTTTGTCTAATATAGCCTATGTAGATTAACATTTGCAATATTTTAAAAAGATAAACAAATGATACTCTCTCTATCCCAAAATAATCATTGTCCTAGGTTGTTTTAGACAAACCAAGAAAAAATAATAAATAGATGAAAAATATTATAATTTTATAAAATTAACATTATATAATCATTAATTCATTTATAGACTTTGTAGTCCATTATTAATATTATAAAGGGTTACAAGTAGAAAAAAATAATTAATATTACATTAAAAAATTAAAATGATAATTATTTTAGAATCAATTTTTTCTTCTTACATAAAATTTAAAATAGGATGGTGGGAGTACATTATAATAATTTTAATATATTAATAATAATACTAAAGAAATGATTATAATTATATTACTTAAATAAGCTAGTTTGGTAGGTCTAAAACATGATATTTTCAATCAATCAGACTTTTATAAAAACGTAAGTCTAATCTATTTTAAAAAAAAGACTTAACCTAGATCTTATATAGACTAGACCATAAACCCTTGTTAGGACCTATTCCTACCCTTATAAATATACACTTGCATTCAGTTACATTGATCACATTCACATGTTCCCACTCAGCACGACTACATGGATTTAGTTTGTAATTAGATTTTTTTAATACTAGATGACCTATTAGAACATATATTATTCATTCTTATATTAGTTTTATTTAGTATAAATATTAATTTAGGAATCACTAATATACTAATAACTCATCTGATTATAAATTAACAAATATAATAAATTTATTGACTTTTATAATATTTATTTTAAAAATAAACTTTTGGTGGTTGATAATGCATATCTATTAAATTGTTAATTAATAATAAAAATATGAAAATAAAAAAATAATATGTATATATATGTTTGAATTATTGAATATTAAATATTAAAATTAAATGACTTTAAAAACTTATTCTTTACATCGCATTCAAATTAATACTGAATTCTATTGTACGAAATAAAAAAATGGTAAGTTTTTCTTATAATTTTTTTTTCCAGGAGAAGTGAAATTTAGAGGTTTTCGTGCCAATAGAATCCTGAATTCTATTATGAATTAATTAGTAAATTCATTGAAACAAGCTTTTGCAAAACACTACAATATTACAAAGCAAATATACAATCAAGTTAACAACTACTTGCAAACACTTTGACGCTCAAATCAATTTGAGATCAAAATGATGCAAAAAGTGAGATTATGAATTGTACCTCGGGTGATAGGCATGACGTTACACATTTATACTACGCATGTATTTTCATCTTAATTATATTATTTTGTACTTGGTATATGTATTATATGAGTATGTTGACCTAGTTTGGTTTGTCTAATATTTTTGCCTCATATTTATTCATCAAGTTAACAACCATATATTAATGTTATTTACAATAATAATAAAACATTAAGCACATAAATTAACTAAACTAAATACATTCATATGAATATTTTACTTAACTAGTTAATCAACTCATAAAAGTTATTAAATTATTGGTTAAATTACTCAAATTTTAAAATTTTATTGGTTAAATACATTCAAATAGGTGATAATTGCTTTCCACACTTCATTTTGTTGAGCAATTATCTTAACATTTTTTGGACTTTTGTTAATATATATATCTTTACTTTTGTGAATAAAATTGTATAAAGTTAGTTCAGAAAATAAAAAGAGTTTTTAATATTTTTGTGTGAATTTTAGATGTCACAAGGACATTTTTGAGGAAAACGGAAAGAGGAACTACAGCCTCAGTCGCCACAATGAGCCAAGACCTAAGATTAAGTAAAAGAGTGTGAAAACTTATCATAATGAATCTGCATCTCGTCACAACGAATCCTTAGTTTGAGACCAAGAACACGAGAAAAAATCCATCACAACGAGTGCACCTCTCGTCACAACAAGAATGGGACCATAGAGCATGAAGATTCAAGAGAAGAGATCCTTTCTTAGTGTTCATATTTTGAAGCTGCGACTTTCCCTCCCCCCGTCTTCCACTTCTAGTTTTTGGATTCATTTTGTATTTTTTTCATGGATCAATCCTTTGTAACTAAATTTGAAGTTGTTGGATCTTGAATGAAGTAAAGTTCAGAGTATGTGATTTTTGTTACTTCTGATCTATTTTCAATTTATGCAATCCTTTTATATTTCTTTGCTTGAATTTATGAATAGGCTTGATCAACCTTGCTTAATGGAATTAGATTGTGTTGGGAAACAAGTTAAATTCTAGATCTAAAATAGAAATGTGTAGGAATCTAATTTTAGGAATGAAATAAGGTGTTTGCATTGCATAGATCCTCTGTTCTTGCTCTAATTGTTAGCTTAGGTGACCTAAGGGGTTAGGAATCTAATTTAGGAATTAAGGATCATTTACCTTATGATTTAGGATTTGATTACTTGTGTTGAATCTTGGTTGCGTAGAAATTGGGAGTCGAATTGAGAATCAATATCGCATACAGTGAATTCTATGGATTTCAAATCCAACAACACCTATTTCCATTGATGGTCTCGTTCTTTGCTGCATAATTTTGTTCTGAAAACCATAAAACATTTTCCATTCGCTATAGAGTATCGCTTTCGCTACATCAAATTCATCTTTTGAAACTGATAAAAATCTATTAGTTTGTCACAGCGGATTGACAACTTGCTGTAACAAAATTGTTTTTCTTTGCTTCTTACTTTTTCTTGCTTAAACTAATAATTGTTGTTCAATTTCCTACTACACATAGGTTAGGTACACTTGCCTAGATTATGAGTCAACAATAGATCATTGAACTATTTTAAAAAATTTAATTAGGTCTCAACTTATTATTTTAATTTGTTCCTTGAACTTATATTTGTTTTTTTAATTGGATGCTTCGTCTAATTGCCCTTACGAGAGTTTAACTACCTGAGTTAGATGTATGGGTTTGCAGCAAGGTTGCTGTAGGATGAAGCTTAAATAAACTTGTGAAATAATAGTTTTGATTGAACTTGCAGAGGTGAGAAATATGGTTGAACCTGGCCGAGAATATTGGGTTTGAAACTAGCAGACATAAGACATAAGAATACTGACATGCAGATGTGAGAATTCTCAATGCAGACATACAAAAATGACGATACTGAATTTAGGGACGACTAATTAGATCATTATGGTTACTATTTCGTAACGACAGTTAGATTGCAGCACCCAATTAAAAATCAGCACAAGTTCAAGGAGCCAATTTTTCTATAAAAAAATTGTGTGACCTAATTAAAAATTATGAAATAGTTCATGGACCTTTAGAGTAATTTAACCTAAATTATTTAATAAAGAAATAAACATTAAATACTATAATAAATAGAGGGTTAATTTTTTCTTTTACCAACATGATATTGATACATAATATCTATTGATTTTGTTGATGCTTAATCTACATCAGGAAATCTGATTGACCATTTTAGTGAAATATTCTCACTCAATTACATTTTTTCATTTAAAGGACTCGGATCCAAGACTTTATTTAAGGAAACCGAATTCAATACCACTTAGACCAATTATTTGTTAGTAGGATTGGTTTATATAAGCTTTTTAAAAAAGTGATTTTTATATAATTTTTTAAATGCACTATGGAAACTACTTTTCCTTGTATATTTTGGAAAAAATACTCTATGAAAAATACTTTCCGTATGAATATAAAAATTAGTTTTTGTGAAAGATATTTTCATACAAATATAGAAAAAAAATGTAAATAAAATGTAAGAATGAAAATATATCAGATGATTTGATAGAGACTTATGGTCTAGCCTACATCACACCCATATCAGGTCAAACTTTTTCAAAAAATAGACTAAGCCAAAACTTTTATTAAAGTCTATTTAGTGACCTATTTAAAAAATCATAAATAAATATTCATTATTATCATAATATTAAATTTGTTATAATACGTTAAAATCTTACATTTATTTCTCTTTGTAAATGTTAAGCATTTTTTTACCATGATATTGATATGAAGTAACTTCTATTGAATTTGTTGAGAATCGTGAATACACACAAAATTAGTATTTCCCTCCTAACATGATTTAAATGTTAAGCATATTGATCTACATAAAGAGTCAAGCCAAAGCTTAAAATCAATTTATGTCTTGTTTAAATGGCTTATTAAAAATATTTTATTAAATAAGTTATCATGAATGTTATAAATTTTGACATACATTTATTTTTATCTCTATCTTGACATTAAAAGTTAAAAATTATGTAGATCAAGATAGACTTTTATGTAGGTCATACTCTAGTCTTTTATAAGGTGTTTGACAAATAAATAAGTCAAGCTCATAATGTATTTTTAAACAAGGACAGGCCCAAACCTAGCTCCAACTTAGTCTGTTTCCACCTGACAAAAATAATGGAGGTGCTAATAACACGCCTTACACTTTGTTTTTTGAAAGAACCCCTTACAAACATTAGGGAGTTACCATTGGTCTCATTGCCATTGCTAATAGCCCCTACCAACTATTTCTTTTTTATTCTAAAGATGCCTTTTTCACGTAATCACATTTTTGTTATACAATTGTACAATGAAATTACGTTTCCGTAATATAATGGGGTGTGAATATAAAATACATAACAAATAGATAATTAACAGCAAAAATACAATTTCTTTGAAACAATACAATAAAATTATATTTTTGTTGTTAATTCGTTGGGTGTTATAAAAATACCAATGAAATTGTAATTTCATTGTACAGTTTAAAAAAAATCGTATTTCCGTTATTATTTCAACAACAGTGGTGTGCAGCTTGGTGGCGTAGTGCGCACGGGGTGGACTGTTGAAAGTGGTTGCAGAGGTGACTTTGCGGCAGCACGGTGGTGGCTGGACCCTGGTAGAGGGGTTTGCACAGATCTGGTGTCGAGAGCGACACACGACGCAGTTGGAACTGTGGTTATGCTGCATGTGGCTGATGTTGGGATCGATGGGGCGATGGTGATGGTGAGCCGGGAAGGGGAAGGTGAAGGAGGGGATTGGGGGCGCAGGGAAGGGAAAGGGGAGGATTTGCATTGAGGAGTAAATGGGTCTTTACTCAAATTTTTAGGGATCAAGAACACTATTGGTATTTGGTAGGGACAATAGTAACTCCCTAAACATTATTAGTAGGTTGGTGACAATAATCCATCAATGGATTGGTTGGCCATGTTCTAGTTGAATTCCGTTGTAATGTAATTGATTTGAATGCATGCTTTTTCTTTTTTATTCAGTAAGGGCTCGAAGGTCTATTTGAATGCATGTCTGAAGATACTATAGACGTTTTTGTCACAATGAATTGTTCTTTTTATTGTGAAATTGGGAAGACTACGAAGAAAAAATATATTTACTGTAGCAATAATGTATGTAGTATTTTTAAACATACATTCAAAATATACTTTTAGCCTTTTGGGTCCTTATTGAATAAAAAAGAAAAACATGCCATCAAATCAAAGCAATTACATTACAACCGAATTCAACTACAACATGGGCAACCAACTCAATAATGGATTGTTTTCACAACAAAAAAAAAAATTCAAATTTAATTGACTTTATTTCTTTAAGAATTCAGCATTCAAAAGTTACTTTTAGCAATTTAGGTTCAATTAGTGTATGTTGATTGAGGTAGATATACTTGACGGACAGGGTCACAACTCTCGCTATAATTATATTTAGTATTCACAGAAATCAAACTCAATCTTATTTATAAGGGAAAAATAACTATACTCTGCATCACCTATACCAGTTGACGCTTATCAATTATGACTACGTTGAATGGATGCCTATGATTAATTTAGCATAAATTTATATTTGATCTTTTTAATAACATTTTAACGAATTATTTTATAAGAATGTATATATGCTTCATGGGTACTGATTAAGAAACATTCAATGCATCAAATTAGGTGGGTTATTCTTTGCACATTTACCTTGATGCGTTTTTAGTATGTTATACATTAAGGATCACAAGGACTAACCACTTCAATTATTTTTTAATGACTCTTGTTGGTGTTACCATATGCATGCCAACTTTGGTTTTCACATTTATTGTTGCTTAGCCCCATGTAGTATGTTAAGAACACGTACTGGAAATTCTTTACATGCCTTCCTAGGATATTGGAGTTAGTAATTAGACTCTTGTTGGTGTTACCATGCCAACTTTGGTTTTCACCTCTATTTATATATATATATATATATATATATATATATATATATATATATTTTAAAACTTGAGAAGCCTTATATTAAATTGGCCAATAGCTATAGTTATGGAACAACGAAAATGGCAGAATTAGAGTCTTATGTCAAGACAAATACAGAATAGTTTGAAGAGGTGGGTTTATTAAACTACTTAACCTTTATTTGAAGTATCAGGCATTTTAACTAGAAGAAACTTATCTCTGCAATTTGTTTAACTTTCAATTCTGCTGAATTTTGGTTAGTGGCTACTTATTAATTAAGAAGATTGTATCGTTCCAGTATAAACGAAATATTCAAAGGTTTATATTAAAAACAATAATTCAAACGTTGACTTATAGTAGACGTTTGGTAAAAGGGAAATTTTTAATTTTTTTATATCTTATGTTTTTTTTATATGAGAAATCTTAAGTTGAGAATTTTTTTTTTATGTTTGGTTTGTTTTTCTAAAAAATAATATTTTGAGAATTTTTTTACTACATTTTCCATGAAAATATTGGTATGAGAAAGATGGGAATCTAACTTTTCTAAGTTAAAAAACAAGTTTTATTATGATAAAAATATTATGTTAATATTATTGAATTATTTAATATGATAAATAATTAAAGTTTGTGATAAAAATATCATATTACTCTTTTATTTCTAGGAATGAGAATATTTATGATTAAGCAAATCATGATTCCCAAAATTCATGTTTTGAAAAAATAATGATTCCGTCGTAACAAACGCTCCCTACATACTTGACCATTTCTCTCCAAGATATAGCCAATTCAGTGCAGCTAAATATTTCTAAGGAAGCAGAAACGCATGTGCTACAATTTCAGTCCCCACAATGCTGTAATTTAAAGAAGTTTTGTAGGATTAACATTGTGTTATTATTCTTTATTTATCACATATTTATGAACTACAGATTCAGGATGGTGAAATATATGCAACAATCAACCAGAGGGATGAAATGATGAGATTTTTAGAGGAGCAAGATGTATGCTTCTGATTTTTAGAGGGATGAAATGGGGGGATTTATAAATTTCACCCGTAGCAGTCAATCATAAATGAAGACACAGAGGCTAACTAGATAAATATTATAGCGAGATTGCGAACATTGGGATGACTGATATTTTGAAGTTCTAAAATACATTTAATTTTTGTTTATCGGTACAAATTGAACACGATAACAAATCCTGTTTAATCAATTGAATTAGACCCCCTTAATGTTAACATAGATTATACTACACACATATGCTGAACAAATATATATAAAAAAAACAAAAATGGGCAAAGAATGCAATAAAACATATTACTACACATATTTTATTTCAGAGACCAAAACATATTACTAACATGTGGTTTTTTTAGCTTAACTAGTGGTTGGTTTAAGTCTTTAGCATGCAATTAGTTAAATATTTGAAGGAAAAATTTGCTATCCATTGTATTTCTACAAGGTTAGAGTAGGATTATCTCTCGTATTGGATAATTATGGTCTAGACATAATAAAAATACTGCGTACAAAAAAACTCATTTGCCAGCAATCTTTGTGATTTCCTTTTTATGGTGTTTTCTTCCAGGTTTTTGTTATATGGGCAAATGAATGACTCCAGATACCTCAAACGCATGCAGGCCCATGTTATTGACACTTCATTTTTCATCTTCTCGCCTTCCACATTTTTTATTTTTTGTTAAATTTCTATTTTAATCCTCTCTTCACACCCCCTTTCCCCACTCTTTAGCGCCACCTCAACCTCACTTTCTCATCTTCAAACATCTTTCCTTTTCTTCTACAAACAATGCTATTTTTTATTTATCTTCCATTTCCATCTCTATGCTAGTTTTTGTGCTTTCACTGTTTCTTCTCTGACAGCAATTCGTTTTATTTTTTATTTCTTGTGACTATTTAATGGAAACTAATTTTCATTGAGCATTTTGACAATATTTTGTCAAGATACACAACATAATGGAAACCATATTTCATCAAGGATATTTTTGTAAAGAAAAAAACAAAAAAGGCAGAAGTGCAGAGATCAAACAGGGAGTTTCAATATCATGGGACACATGTATGCTAAAGTGGCCAAGAATGCAGTAAAATGGGCAATGAATGCAGTAAAACATAAATACTATATTTTTTTTGGATTTTTATTTTAAGAAACAAAATATTCATTAGTGTTTTTATCTGACAAATATTAGTTGTTAATATTACTAGTTCTTATTAGCATAAGGATTTGAACCCTACGACCTCTCCCCTTTACCATTTTCCCTTCATTACTAGATCAGATTTATATCTCCACAAAATATTAATTAGTAACTGACACGGTCAGGCCAGGAGAAAACAGAAGAAATTGGAGCATAGGAAATGAATCTGAATACAAAGTAAACTGCAGGTTTAAGTACATTTAAACCTTGAAAGAAAAAATGACTAACATTCCCAACAAATGCTCAAATGTAAAACAGCAGATCAATCGCCGCACGGTACATGTACAAAGCAATTTTCTGAAAATGTGGGAAAGGGAATACAAAGAATACAATCAAACGTTTCTCGGGCAAATTTTGGCTTCTAACTAATTCGTATATGTAAAATGAGAAAAAAAATTACAAAAAATACACTCGTACATTTCTCGGGAAGCCATGGAAAAGAAAAGGCAAAACACCAAAAGAAAATAGTTAATTAACTTCAGTAGTTCGATCCTTGCAGATCATATGCCACTCCTGTAGTACTGCTGCTTGAAGAGCTTGATGTTCAGCTTCCTCAGCAGTTAGTTTCGATAGAGTTGACGGCCCCTTTGTTTTCTCATCTTCTTCACCATCTTTCTTTTCTTTATTATTGTCATCTTCCTCCTCTTCATCTTCGTCGTCAGATTTTGGAGTCTTGGGTCGTGGTTGGGCAGCCTTCAACAAGGCTATCCTTTCCATTGATATGCGAAGCCTCTCGGCTGCAGCTACTTTCACTTCATCTTCAGGCATATATTCCACCCCACCATCAGTAAGGTCATCCAACCAGCCCTGAAGATCTGATCCGATCTCCTTGGTTATAGATGAATTGGATGCTCGAACCACAAACTTGCACAGCATGGTTGTAGTCTCATCACCTAAGTCCACATTTCTACTCACTTCACTAGCACCAAAAATCATCATGCCCAAGAAGCCACCATGCCAAGTTTTGGCAGCATAACACATCTAGTCCAGTAAAGGGGGGAGAAAAAGGGAAGAGTTAGTAAATTCATTCTATGCAACTAGATGCATTAATCCCTACTGTAGTCCTTGCTTTTCAGTTTTTATCGTATTTTACATTGGCTAAGTTTCTCTTTCTTTAGGTACGAATTTACTGCTTCTGTCCAAGTAGAAACAGTCAGGTAAAAGCATACAAGGGACAGATTGAATAGTAATACCACTACATTTAAGAAAACAAGGTGATTCCAGGAATGAAACATAACATATCCTTTAACTATTTTAGAATTCAGGGAGGTAGAGATGATAATAAATACACACCTCAAACCCTGCCACTGTGCGGATAATATGTGAACAAACTTTGTGGAATGGCTTGGAAGACAAGGATTTCAGTCCACTTAAGAAAGGAGATGCACCATACTGCTGGGCTGCAGTAGCCTTAAAGCCACTTCCTTCATATGTATATGTGCCAGTATATTCTACAATAGCTGGCAAACTGGGCCACAGTCGGAAAAACTCAACAGGTGATATTTGGTGTGGCAAAAGAAGCTCAGTCAATGGAATTTTATATGGCTGACATCTCAAAATCACAGGTTCACCTAATTCAGGCCTTAGGCTTCTCTTCTGTCTCATGATTTGAGGATCCTCTTCGGCGTAGTCACCTTCATAGTCTCTGACCGCACCACTGCCATAGAATGGGTAATACAATACTTGAACCCAAAGGGCACATCTTTCAAAGTGGGAAACACCAACTGTCACACTGCACAACACTGGATCCTGAGAATGGAACACCATTATCAGGAACATGGATCCAGAATCTATTGTAAAAAAAAGAATGATAAAGAATTGCTGTGTGAAAAGACAATGAAAAATTTGTCAAGTACAACTGTAAAAAGCAAATAATTAGCATAAAATTTAATACAATCCAGCACAATTATTATAAAAAGTTCAAGGTTCCAATCTTAAAATCATCAGGTAATAGTACTTGAAATGTTGCCAACAGAGGAAGATATAACAAAAGACATGATAAATATTGATATATGTAAGTGGTAAAATCTAAATAACATTCATGGTCAGCATTGCAAAACTATGCTCAACAGAGAAAGCATGAAATTTATTTTATAAAAACTACAATTATCAGACAGAGGCGAGAAAAAACACTACACGGAAGGTAGAAGTCCTCCAAAAAGGAAAAGTACAAAAATACTATTATTAGGATGAGTGTCATTTTCAAAAGATATTGGTTCTTTTTTACGTTTATGTTTTAATAGAACACCCTCTGGTTCCCATATCCTAACTCATTTTTATGTTAAGCTGGCAACATTTTCAGGATGCAATGAAGGTACAGATCTCTAAACGATTAAATTCACAAAATAGACTACTATAATCCTTTTGTAAGAAATTCCATTAACATCATTGCAACCCTTTTCCTAGTTATTTTGTGCCTTTGTTTCACTTAATCAAACGTAATGCCGTTTTTGTTCAATGAGCACTATGTCCTAACCCAAACAAACCCCCTCATAAATATTAATTTCAATTTCCTTCTTTTCATCTAATAATAACAGTCAGCTGCAAGTTCCAACTAATTCAATTATTCTGGTGAACCTAACTAATTGAGTCTGGTTGGTCCATCTTTTTTCTAAACTTATAAATTAATTTTAAGCTAAAGTTAAAAAATGAGCTTTAAAAATTAGGCTATAGCTGTTTGGATGTTTTTTATTTTTTTCTTAAAAGTTAATTTTAAGTTAAAAGCTGTTTGGATATTTTTCATCTATAAGACAAGAAATAACAATGAAGCTCCATTTTAGTATCAAATCCCATAAGAGATATACAGACTCTGCACATTGTTTTGTGTGTAATTTTACATTCTAAATTTTTAGAATTATAAAAAATAATGGGAAAAACCAACTTTTTAAAAAAAAAATACAAAGTGCATGTTAGAGTGGTAACTAGAGAATTAAATATCTAAAACTTTTGTCAAGAGGGTCTAGCTTAGTTGGCTGAGTAGGGTGAGTGAGTTATTGTAAACCTCCTGACACTGTCTTCAATTCCCACAGATCAAGAAAAATTTCTAAAACTTTTGGTACATTATGAACTTAAACAAAAGTTCTAAATAATATTCATTAATATTGATTTACTATGAACTCAAGAGTGACATTTGCTAGCTCACCACAATCAGGACAGAAGAATTCATTCTTGAGTAGTGAATATACCAAGAATAAAACAATGGTAGCACTGTCATGACCCCCTCAACTTTGCATCGTTCCCGCTTAGTGTTGATTCTATTTTTTATTTGTTGTAATTTCAGTTTCATCTTCACTGAATTTGGGGATCCAAGAGAGGTTCTGTAGATAAAGCTCCACACAAATCAAAATTAAGTTCCTCCTGGTAGATTTTTAGAAAGCTACTTAGTTTCAAGTTTCTTGATAAAAAAGCTACATTTTTTTAAGAGCTTTTCTTAAAAACTGTTTGACCCAGCTCTTATTAACAACTTTTTTACTTATAAGGAGAAATTAAGCTGGGCAAACACACTCTAAATGTATTGTAAAGGTGTCAAAAGTCCACTGGATCAGCGCATTTAGCCTGGAAAATATTTTGGAGCAGGCCATATTTCCATAAGTCCAATAAAATTGGGCTGGTCAATATGGTTGGCCTAAATCAAGTAGGCTGGGTTTAATTCATTTAAGTGTCAAATAGGCCCAGCTGATCAGGCATTCCTTGACACCTGCCTAAAATCCATGCATGATATGATCCTACTCAGAAGCATAGTTTTAAATAGCGGGTAGTGGCTGACTCCAAAAATGCTATAGCAGTATAGCGGGTAGCGGTAAAGTTGCTACTGAGAAGTCCATTAAAATACTTATATAATAAATTATACCACATATATAAATGCTATAAGATAAGAAATCACCCAAAATAGGAGGAAATGAGGAATGAAAAGTATAATACTACACATTCAAAACAAGGATTCAAGGAACATAAAGGAAGCAACATTACATACTAATTCATTGAAAGTAACTAAATTAATAACATCCAAGTAGAGTCAAATACAAATTTTCAGTGGCTCTTTCAAAGTCAAGAAAGAAAAGAAGGCTGTTGCTGCGGGCTGTTGCTGCTGGAATGTTTTGTGATGCCATGTAACAGTTGGGGGCTGTTGCTGCTGCGGTGAAGGCTAAAAGAAGGAGGAGGAGGCAGAAACAGAGCCAAGATCAAGAAGGAGGAACCTAACCAATTAAGAGGGAGGGACGAAGCAACGAAGCAGCGGAGAACGGACAACAGAGCAGCGGAGCAGGGACAGCGGCGGAGCATGGACAGCGGCGGAGCAGCTTCGTCGGGAGGGAGAAAGCACTGCAGAGGGAGGGAGAAAACGAAAGTGTCGGGAGCACTGCAGAGGCACTTTTCAGGGGAAAAGAAAGGGTAAAAGTCCAAAATACCCTCGCTTATTGCTGGATTTTTACCCTTTTACCCTTAACTTTCATTTAATTTTCAAGCTTGTGCCCCCGATTTCCTCTGCAACTGGCTTCTCTTCCATGTAGCGGCGCGATAGCGCTACACTGTGCTGCCAACCGCACTGCCGCCACCGGCCCCTACCGAAAACCGTTGCATTGTGGCACGGAAGTAGCGGCTGGGTGCCGCAAACCGCACTTGGTGCGAGATCGCGCGCTAAAGCGGCGCTATTTAAAACATAGCTCAGCAGTACAGACATAGCAATCTAAAGTGTGAACTGTCTTGGACATGTAATTTGTAAAACAAAAGGATGGTACTTGAGAGAACCACACCACAAAAGCTAGCTATTGTAGTTGGAGAGCTCCAGGCCTTATAAACCCCACACTAGAATCCCATACTTCCAATGTGGGACTCCAAGTCCCATACCTTGCAATTGGATCCTAACATCCCACCACGCTCCGCAGCTCCGGTGGCCACGCGGGCTGGCTGTGCACTAGCCCTTTGACCAGTCCCGGGTGAACACTGGAATGCCGGCGTCACCACCGTGCTGCTCGTTTGCAGCTGGGAGTCATGGTGGAAGGCTCTGATACCCATAGATAAGAACCTTGAGAGAACCACACCACAAAAGCTAGCTATTGTAGTTGGAGAGCCCAAGGCCTTATAAACCCCACACTAGAATTACATACTTCCAATGTGGGACTCCAAGTCCCATACCTTGCAATTGGATCCTAACAACTGCCTAAAATCCATGCATGATATGATCCTACTCAGAAGTACAGACATAACAATCTAAAGTCTAAACTGTCTTGGACATGTAATTTGTAAAACAAAAGGATGGTAAAATAGCAGGGAAGATGCCAATGCAAAATAGCCATCTCAAATTGAAATGGAATATGCACTTTAGTGGAGAAGCAACCTGTGAAACAAGACCACGCAATTGCCGCACTGCTTGAGAAGAGCCATCCATATAATATAATGCACCTGATAATCCCACACGTACATCCACCCGATTTAATTCAAGCTCAGTTAAGTTTAAGACCTGAAACATTTTCATTTATAATATATGAGAAACACTGACATAGGGACAATGGTTGTTTTAAATAAAAAACGTGCCAAAAAACAAATAATATACTTTATCATGTGTTTTTAACTTCATATGATACTATTGAGCAATTCTGGCAATGCATTTTAATTTCTTCAGTAATAGGCAATAGATAAAAATCTAATGTGTTAATTGTTAATATATATTTTTTTTTTTATAAGAAACCACGAATTAGGAAGCTACTGCATGCCAAAATACGATAATTAGCATGATTTCATTGTATTGAGAATAGAAAGCTGAAAAGATCTTTTGCTTATTGAATCAGTAAAATGGTGATGAGCTTCTGTGTACGCAATCTATTTATAATGCAGAAGCTACATCTAATGCTAGTGCCCGCGGTGACAGTTACAACTGTCATTGAGACAGTTGTAACTGCCTTACACCAGATAACAGCAGACAGTAAAACTAAAGCACACAAGATTAGTTTTTGCTAAATTACAAAGTTGTAATTATAGAAACAATAGTACATGAAAATTTCACAAGCAAAATCTAAATGGCCTAGTATGAAAGAAAATAAATAAATTGAGGCATTAACCTTTAAATGCAGAGTGATCCTCCCATCACTTGAATCAGCTAAATGATAACCTTCAACATAGCAGGGATCACTGCTTCCAGTCAAAGTAATTGCATTTGGAGGAACCTTCAGTAAAGTAGAATCAACTCCTTTTGTGAGTAAAAGGGTTAGTTCACTGGGGTCAGGTCTCCATAACTCTAGAATAGCCTTGTGAACCAATCCTTCCAACTTTCTATCCTGAGCAGCAGATGCTTCATAAAACTGAACAGTTAATTTGTGGTGGCTAAATGGGTAATCCCCTCTAGCTTTTGTTACCCCTGCCCACCTGAGTATAATAATAATATAAGATTAAAATCACATATCACTTAATGAATTCAATTGATGATTTGACAAAGATTATGAACATTGTTAACATTGGAAATGGCCATTAGGCACCAATGTATTCTGAAACAAGGAAGAAATTGGCAAGTGATAGAGACTGGGCAAAAGAATCTCAAAGTGTAGACTTTAATTGCAAAAGCAGGATCGTCTAATGTGAAGGTGAAAGAATTACAATCCTAGAATGTAAAAGCCTCTCAGGATCATGCAAAAATCCTGCCCTCTCAAGATTGTATAAATGTTGCCTTACTATTTACCAAAATTTCCTGATACCCCTCATTGACACTCTCCATCTTTATACAACCTTCTCTATAGGGACCAATGACAGCATGAAAAACTAAATTAACAATGCACAGCCAGCAGTTATGAATATAAACTTGAACAATATTCACACCTATTGTCTTGATGACTTGTAGCATATTTGATTCTTTGCAATATCAAACGACATTGATGCTTGCTGACAGAATCAGCCAAAGGATTGCTCCTAAACTCTTCAAGCTCTTTGGTAAGTAACTGACCAGCCCTAGGGTGGCGTGATCCCAGCCGTTGAGCAGATATAAGAACTGCCTGTACATCTTGAACTCTATTTGTTGTTTCTGTAGTTGAATCAACATTGAAAAGAACCTTGTGAATATTTAATATAATGACATTAAGAGGATCATCTGGGTCGTCTGCTAGGAGTGGATCCAATCCTTCTATATCTATGTGCTCTGCAATAGCCCAAATAAGGCGGGCCAACATTCTTGGTGTATTAACCTGTTAAGTTCACAAACATTAACACGCAACATTCAAGTGTGAGAAAAATCCATTTTTATTATATTTATACAAGTCTAACAAAGTTCAAGTGTTTAAGGAAACTAAATCATATAGGTATTGATTTATAATAATGAAAAAAAAATAAAAAAAGGGTGTAAAGTAACAAATGTACAAGGGGCAAGAAATCCATAACTAAATATTTCACAATTTCAATAGGCATCTTTAAATTTCACTGCCTCTAAGTGTGTGTGTGTGTGTATGGGATTTGCTAATATACACACTCCAATTTTTAAGTTGGGAGTGCATTAGCAACCTACACCAAAATATGTAGGACAAAAAACCATTATTTATTTTAAGGACAATACATTAATTTAATGTTTAGTTTAATTTAAAATTAAAACAAATCGTTTCTGTCCCCACTCTCCTATCTGAACTATTAATGATTTTTCAGTTTTTTTTTCTCTCCACTGAAGACTTATTTTCCGGTGTTGCAGCTCAATGCATGTCTGTAGCCAAGACATTTTTCCCTGAGCCTTGCATGCGTTCTTCAGTAACTCCACAAGCCGCAGCAGCCCACTCCCTGAGTGCCTCCGCTCTGGGTCCAGAGCTGCCTCGACCGCCTTCAGGAGGCACAAAGCAATGCGGATCTGACTTCAAGCATTGGTATTCTGCTCCTGCTCCAACGCGCCCACTAGTGGTTGTAGAAACAGCGACTGCACGATCTGGATCCATTAGTGGTTGTAGGAAGAGCGACTGTGTTGTTCTTCAGTAGCTCCACAAGCCACCGCAGCCCACTCCCTGAGTGCCTTCGCTCTGGGTCTGGAGCCGCCTTGACAACCTCCACAAGGCACAATGCAATTCGGATCTGACTCTGAGCATTGGTATTCTGCTCCTGCTCCAATGCATCCATTAGTGGTTGTAGGAACAGTAACTGTGATCGGCAAGGACATTACAGTGGCGACGCCGCCAGCAGATAGTACAGCAGAGTTGAAAGTTGCTTAAAGCAAGTTACATTATCATTGGGATCTTATTCTTATATGTAAATTTCCCATGATCTTCATTCGTTTGACTAAATTTTTCTATTATTTCATTTAGTTATAATGGGTTGGAGTGGCAGTGGCCAGATTGAAGTGGCTATGTTGCACGGTGGCATGTACAAGGTCGTGAGGGTGAGAGAAGATGAAACTTGACAAGAAAAAGGAAATGAGTTGAAACGTTAAACATTGCATTAAGAGAGAAACGATACATTTTTATTTTATAAATTTAGAAACACTAAAATACTGTATTACCCTTAAAATAAATAAATTAAAATTAAAAACACTGGTTTTTTTGTCCTTACATATTTTGGTGTAGGTTGCTAATGCACTCCAACTGAAAAAGAAGAGTGTATATTAGAAAACCCCTATATTCGTTAACGTACACATATATTGCCCCTTGTACATTTGTTAATGTACACATATATATGGATTTGCTAAGGTACACACCTCTGTTTTTTAATATGAGCAAGCTATAAATAGATATTCTCTTAAAATACATCGATGGTGTAGTTTGCTAACGCACTCATAATAAAAAACAAGAATGTGTACGTTTGCAAATCCCTATATATATATATATATAATCATTATTGTTATATCACACATAGTTGCATAATAGATCATTTTTGCTCATGTAAAATGTAGAAGACTTGCAAGGTATCTTCAAACAAGGTAAGAGATAATTCAGTACACCGTGGAGGTGAGTAACTGGCAAATGATAGTGACAATTCACCTCCATCAACTACCATATTTCATTATTGATTTTAACAGAATTAAGATGGATGCTTTAATTGAGAGTAAAAACAGCTACAATGGAAAGCATAGGAAGTAGATTACATGCGAGATAAAGTTGAAGGGTTTTCCTTGGAACTTTAAGCTTAAAAAATATTTCAATAATAATAAAAATCACAATTTGGAAGGTACAGTCAACATACATGTCAGGATAAGAAATTTTATTGAATTTAAGATATAAAAGTTTGAGTACCTCATGCAAGTCCTTCACAAGTTCACGTTGCAAGTTTTGCAATCTAGTTTCATTCAAAATTTGGTCCTGAGAAGCTCCATCTTTGACTCTTTTTACACCACCCCGAGTATCATATATGTAACATAGCCTAACAAGCAACTTCAAGTAGCAGTCAATCGCATAGGTGCGGCCGTCACAATCCCATTTAACACAAGGCCGACAAACTTCCACTACTTCTAAAGCAGGTTCAGTCCAGTTTAATGCTCCATAACCAGTTCCATATGCCAAAGCTCCAATGACCCTGCTCTCCATGCCCGTGTTATTTTGTTCAGGCAATGGAAGAGACAGCTGAAAGCAACTTTCCACCAGCGATGCAACTAGCTCCTCCCTAAATATACTTTTACTTGTAATGCTATTAAGATCATCATTCACTCTGGCATCCTCAAAAAGGGAAGCTATATCCGTTCCGGGAAGAGGTTTCTGCCCTCTTCGTACACTTTCCTTGGCAAAGAGATGTACACAAAGAGCCGTTCTACATATACATGCTAGAGCATACATTCGATCTGATTCTGCTCTCAGGTTTTTAACCATTAAAAGTAACCTCTTGAACAGTGACACCTACAAGTAGCCATTTATACATAATAAGCACTGCTATATAAAGCACAAGCAATTTTGTCAAGCCAAACATCCAATGCTACATTAATACAATCTAGAATCACACAAGATACAGAACAAGTACATTTTAACCGCAAGATTGCACAACAACAATCAACCCTGAAGTCTAGGAATTCAAAGGCTCTGTCTTGACTAGTGAAAGATATTTGGGTTAGACTAGTGAAATTTTAATGCTATTCATAAATTAAGGCAAATCAACTACCGCTTAAAACATTAGGATAAGCACAAGAACAATCAAAGTTTTATAGAAACTCTCTCATCTAACTTCTCAAAATCTGAGGTGTAGAAATTGATTTTAACTTATAGAAGTTCCATTCTTTTTACTTTTTATTCTTCTTCTAAAAGTGTTTATAGATTAGTTTATTCCAACAGAACCAGACCAGTGAACCTTGATGCTATTAATAGTTCATAGGCTAAAGTCTAGAAATTCGAAAGTTTCATCTTACTAGTGAAGTTTATCCAAGCAAAGTCAGACTAGTGAAATTCTAATGATATCCATAATAATTCACACATAGGCTAAAAAGTCTAGAAATTCGAAGGCTCCATCTTACTAGTGAAAGACATTTGGGTTAGCTAGTGAAATTTCAAAGATATTCATAACCTGTAGGCTAACAAACTACCATTTAAAACACCAGGATAAGCATTAGACTACTGAGGATGACAATTAACCCTAAATCATGAATTCATGGATGTGAATAAAATAAACAACACTAGGGGTATCCCCACCTGCATGTGAAGATCAAGGAGATGCAAATTGGTGACAACAGCCCTAACAATGCTCTCCCTAGCAGAAGCAAACTCCTGCCGATCCCACAACGTCAGAATTGCAATGATCGATTGCGAGGCCCATTCAGGCTTCCCACCAGGCACATCAGCCAGATACAGCATATTGATCCCAACCTCATAGATCAACGCTGGCTCCAACGACGAAACAAGGAACGGCGCCAGGTGAGTGACCACATCCGAAACCCCAACAAGCTTCTCCGCGTGGGAATCAACCTCAGCACCCGCGGCATTGGATGATGCAGAGGAAGAAGCAGCCTTGGAGAGTTTTCGAATGACCTCGACGCCACCGGAGGCCACGGCCTTGACGGAGTAAACGACGGGGAACACGGTGGCGCGGAAATTCTCGACGGGGAGGATCAAGGAGCGCGCCATGAGGGCGCGGCGCTTCCTCCAGACGAAGTCCACCATGGAAGAGACCCAGTTGGAGCGGATCGCGAGGGAGTTTTCGGAATCGACGAGTTTATCGCCGGCGAGCTTGCTCATGCGTTTGGAGCTGAATTCCTGGAAGAGGCGGCCGACGGATTCGAATGCGACCTTGGAAACGGCGTCGGAGCGGTCGAGCATGTTGGACCCCACGCGGGCCCACCAGGCGGAGACGCGGTCGAGGAGGCTGACGTTGTTTTCGCAGAGGGTGACGAGGTCATCGCGGGCGAGGACGCAGCCTAGGGTTTCGGTGGCGGAGAAGCGGAGGGAGTCGCTGGGGGAGTCGAAGCAGTCGGAGATTTCCTTGTTGCAATCGGAGATAAGCTTGGCGAGGCGGTAGGAGGGGATGGCGGCGAGGATGGAGACGGCGGCGGCAGCGACGTCGGGGTCTGGGAAGTGGAGGTCGGTGCGGATGCCGCCGCAGACGGTCTCCCAGAGGTCGGGGGTGAGGCGGGTGGAGCGGATGAGGTCGAAGGCGAGCTTCTTGCAGACGGCGGAGGCGGGGGCGGTGACGATCTCCTCGACGGCAGTCTTGGCGATGACTGCGATGTCGCGACCCGCGGCGGACTGCTGGAGGGCCTGGAGGAGGGCGCCGGACTGGCGGAGGGCGTCGTTGGAGCGGAGGTCGGCTTGGATCTGGGCGAAGAGGATGTCCATTGTGCTGATAAGTGGAAATGAGAGTGGGGGTTTTAGGGGTCAGGGATTTGGAGACCCTGTAATGGAATCATCATCTCTTGGATTGCTTCTCAGATTTTGCTGTTAGTTCGATCGTGGAAAGAAATAATACCAGTATTTGATTTTGAATCAAATCATAAATAGTAAGTTTAATTAATCATAAATATGAAGGTAAAATAACATACTAACTTATATATATATATATATATATATATATATATATAATATCTTTTTTTTTTTGTAAAATAGATGGCAAATTAATAGAGGATTTAAGAAATTAAATAGAAAATAACATATTAACTTAAATATATTACATTTACTCTACAATAACCTGGCCACATACATTTTATTTATTACATTATATAGAAGTTATTTGTAGTTCTATTGCATGGGGTGATTGAAACATCGATCAAAGTCATCAAGTGTTCAATAACTGATGTGAAAACAATTCCCCCTGACTTTTATTTATTGTCAAAGTAATCTGAAGACAAAATGTGAATTGGAGACACGAGAGACCAAAGAGAAAACGAGACACAAAGTGAAAGCAACAATGATTTTCCTTATTTGGTTTTGGTAAAGCTGCGTAGAAAAATAAAAAATCACTTGATTTTAACTAGAAAAAAATTACCAGGGCTATGGTGACACAAAAATAAAAATAAAGCTAAAGGCACAATCATAGAGTATTAGTTAAAAAATATAGGTGAAAGTAATTTTTTAGTAACATTAAGTCTTATGTTAATTACTATAGTAGCAATATGAAATTCTTTTTTAGTGTAAATACTCTGGATATGTTAATATAATTATGATATGTTAATATAATATAATAATAGTTATGTTTATTAATTTATATATATATATATATATATATATATATATATATATATATATATATTGTTCTGTTCGTGATAAACAGAAATGTTCAACGAGATATGCTAGAAAATTGATGTAGGATCAAGACTCTCTCTGGATATATTTATGAAGGTATAATATCTTAGGAAAAAAGATCACTGCTAAACAACACCAATTGTGTCAGGTGTGTGCACAGTGTTAATGGAAAAGAGAGAGTGAATATTGCGTACCTTGTCCTTTAAAAATATTCGTATTTATAACCACTAACCTGGAGGTTAGTTGGAGGATGTCCCTCCATGATCTTGACAGAGACCCTTGGATGGTTGGGCGTACAACCCCTATCTTCACGATCTCTAGCGGTTATGATCACGTTCTCGTGGTTAAGGTCAGTGGTCTGAATTGACTGACTCTTAATGAACCTCATTGGTGAACCAAATCTAACATCAATAACATATATATTATGATAAGTATATTATAATTTGGATCAACTCTTATTCAATATCTCGATCTAGTGAATGATCTATTCTAATATGATAATATTGACTAAAATTATTTCCTTTTGTGGTTTACTCATTCAAAATGAAATTTTAACTATTCCTTTTCAGTACAAGTCTGTCTATATGCATTTACCTAAAAAAGTATTTTGTCTCCTCGACGGGGAAAC
>CM023959.1:6523681-6706988 GCA_013407115.1 Glycine latifolia
CTATCACTATTGCAAATGCTTTGTTTAAAGCTGATCCACCTATTTCTCCTGAGGTTCTCACCAAAGCCTTCCAAGTGGACAAGAGCACAATTGATTATCTTCAAAAGCAATCTTGGTATGACAACAATAACTAGATTTGAAGTATGGACGATTATTTGATGCTAATTATGGATATTTGATTACTTCAATATGTCAATCACCGCAGGCAATTGACCTACAATGTTATTATTGTAATAAGTAAAATGTATGTGGTTTGTATTTATTTACCGCGTAGTTGTTATGTTTGGTGTTTGAGTTTAATGAAAGAATCATATTTTGCCTTTCTTCCTCATTGAGATTTTGTTTTTACGTAGTACATTGATGCTCACGTTAATTTACAAAAAAACAGCAATTACAATTTTTTTTGGTGAATTTCAGCAATTACAATATCAACTGAGAACACCTCCCTTTTATGCTCGTTTTATCACTTAACTAAAAAAGAGGATGGGTAAACAAAAGAATACCAACAAGAAAGAGCGTAGCTTAGAAATTAAATCATGCATCACTGTTTAATTAATTGAAATGACAAGGAAAATGGATAGAAAATGAGGGCTTTCACTGTTTAATTAAATTCAAAATGAGGGTCATTGTGCTGTGACTATTGGTCTTAAGGGTGGTGATAGATATGTGTGTACTAATTAATCATCTACTGCATGCATGTGTGTATATGTTTGTGCATGACAGTGTGTGGCTCTATAATATATACACATGTGGTGACTCTTGTCTCTGTATTGCAGGAAAGAAGAAAAGTTTAAAATAAATCATTGTTATATAAATTATTACTTTATCAGGAATCATATATATTTTCTGTAATTAATATATTTTTGTATAATAATTGAGGTTATCAATTTAATAAATCAAATCCATATTTGATTATAGTAACAAATGAATTTAGTTATTATAAGTATATAACTGATATTGTTTTATTTAATTATAGTAACTAATGCACTTATTATAACTATATATAAGTTTTGACAAAATTAATAATTAATTAAATCATTAAATTTTAAATAGATATTGACTGATTTTGTATTATCACAATTTTTTTATTATCAGGTTCTTATTTATAACATTTATATTAATATAAATATTCTGTTTCAATTTTTATATGGAAATTTCAAATTTTTTTAAAATACATACAAACGAAAAAATCTCGTAAAATTTATGCTAATTTTGTGACATATATATTTTATTGGTAATATATATACCCTAATACAGACATGTGCAATGCACAGAAAATTAACATAAATATATTATTATTTTAATTAATATGTAATATTATTTTTTCTTACAAAAAGTACATGTTTCACAAATTGTTAAATGTATTTATTTTAATACTTATTATAATAAATTAAAGAACTATAAATTTTAATAATATTAGTGACATTTAAGTATGACTTTTTTAAATAAAATTATGAATTATATTTTCATGTTGTAGTGATATTTTTGTTTTTAATATATATATATATATATATATATATATATATATATATATATATATATATATATTCAGACTTCAGATTATCATTTTAAAATTGTATATTATATAAAATGTTAATGATTTTATAAATATGATTTGATATTGTGCTAACTAAATTATTATTAGAGATGATAATAAGACGAGATAAGTTTAAGAAATAGACTCTCATAATCGTCCCGATCGATGGACACTTTTGAGGTTTACCTATAATTGTTTTATTTATACTTATAAAGCATTTTTATAGTGCTCGATCATGACTTCCTCGCTCCTGCACGAGTACTATTCGTTAAGCGAGTATCAATGAATTTCATAAAATGAAAGATAGACATATAAAGTTGGTTTGTTTACACTTATTTTACATACAAAAAAAACCACTTATTTTAATGTTAAACAAACGGACCCTAATTGTTCTCATCATATTACGGCTTTTTTTTTATAAAAAAAAATAATAACTAAATTAACAAGAGCATGCATGCATGTACTGTGTAAAATCCTTTATCCCAGCAAGAGAAAGGTAAAGGCCCTTTTAATTTACTAAACAGAAAAACAACGTATCAAACCAAATCAACAAGATCCAAACAAAATAACTATTAAATTAAATAAACATATTCCCCATACATTTTATTTAGTATAATAGTAATTATTTGGAGGTAAGTTGCATAGGGTGCATGATTAAAACATCAAAGCCATCTCAGTTGTAATTGTCCCGAAGATTTATATTACTTCTGATTCTGAAGCTCATCAATCACTTTCTTATCCACTTGAAAAGCTTTGGTGAGAATGTCAGTTGAAATAGGTGGATTAGACCTAAACACAGCATTTGCAACAGTGACAGTTCCTGGATTTTGACTGCTAAAACCAGAAATGGAAACAGCATTTCCCCTCCCGGGATTATATTGGAACTGAATGAGACCAACAGGGAACACAAACACATCACCCTTCTTCAACATTTTGGTGAAGAGACGATTTCCATCTTGATTGGAAGTCACAAATCCAACATAAAGGATTCCCTCAAGGACTGTAAGGATTTCAGTGGCTCGAGGGTGAGTGTGTGGAGGGTTTAAACCCTTCGGTTCAAAATCTATGCGACCCAAAGATATGCCAAGCGTGTTAAGTCCTGGGAATCGATCAACATTCACAAGAGTCACTGCTGAGCCCAATTGATTCGAAGGATTCCCAGGCTCCACTTCTTCGTAGAAATCTTCGGCTTTCACAAGTTTAGGGTCTTTGCATAATTTTCCATTCACAAATACTAGAATTTAACAAGACAGAGTAGTTTTCAATTAATTAACTAGTCAATGACAATAATTCTTGACAAGATATATATATTATTTAATACCAACAACGGTTAATGTTTACGTAGCACGAAATGTGAGGAATGTTTGTACTTACCACCATCGCGTTCATTGGTTGCCACACAAAAATCTTGCAGAGGACTAGGGTCATGGGCAGAGACAAGAGAGGATGCCAAAGCCAAGATGGCAACAAGGAAGTACACAACTTTCATAGTTTTTTTTCCTCTTATAGTGTTAATTACTCTTGAAAATGATTCTTCTATGCAATGCTTGTGAGAATTGAATTTTGATTCATGCGAAGCTATAAATATCCCTCGTCCAGGAGGCATTCTTTTCTGAGCTGTGTAGAATTATTATGGAGAATAAACTTTCTCTTTTTAGTATTTAAACTGATACAATTATAATTGTTGTATAATAAAAATAAATTTTATTCAAAAATAGTTATGATTTTAACTTTTCAATTTATTTCAAAATAATATTTATTTTTTGTTTTTCAATGTACCATCAATTATCGACCTTTTTCACTCATATATCTTATAATATTAATGATAGACAAAAAAATCTATAAATAAATTAATTTTGATATAAGATTAATTTTGAATTTTTATTATTATTTTTTATTTATTTATTGATTTTTTTTTCTTGATATGTGTAAACCAACCTAAAATAATAATTATTTTAAAATAAAAGAAATAACATACTAAATACTTGAATTCAAGATCACGGGTTAAACCTAAAATTATTCTATCAGTTTATTTGTGCGCTCGATAATAATTCATATACCCAATTCTTGTTAATTAGTGCAATAATAGTATATGTTATTTAATAATTTGAAGCTAGATAAGTAAATTAAAAGTTTCGGTTTAACTAAGAGGATTTATTTCGGTTGATTGAAAAAGAAATGTAAGTATTATAAAACTTTTGATACTTTGTTTAATTTTTATGGATAAAAAAAGAGACTCTCGGTTTAGACTTTGTGTCAAGATTTTAGATTTGATTTTTTTTTTAAGTTTTTAGATTTGATGATCATAGTTCAAAGTATTTAAAATATTACATTATTTTTTTCGTAACTCATCTTTTATTGGCTTCCCTGTTACTGTTCCAAGTTTAAACATGGCCATGGAGACCATTTCTGATTGCTCCTATCAACAGCATTTCTTTGTGATAATTAAAACGTACAAAACAAATCATTAATAATGACATTGCAAGGAAGCCAAAGCCACCATGAGAAGAATATGTGCACTGATAATTTTGTATTATAGTTTTGAACAAGGTAGCTACTTTCTGCTTTTCCTTTATTTTTTTATGTATTTAATCAAAAACATTTTTTACTCAAATATAGATAGAACTTGTAGTTTCAATATATATATATATATATATATATATATATATATATATATAAAAGCTTTCATTATTCGATTATTTTATTTTATCTTTTAAAACATTCTTTTTATTTTAATTCAAAATTTGATAAAAATAATGTTTTTATGATTTAATGCTAATTTATTATTTAACATATCATATTATATAATAAAAATATATTTAATTATCATTAATTGGATTCTGATTAAGTTGATAAAACGTGAGCTAATACTTTCACTGATACTGAATCATTTTAAAACAAATTGATAAATGAAAAATAAAAATGAATATGATTAAAAATATTAAGTATGTAAAATAATTTATACTGTTATTTAATTATAGATTTGTGTATAAGATTATTATTTTTTCTTATCACGTTAAAATTAAGTTTAAAGATTATGTATTTTTGGTGTGAATTTCAAACCACCGCTAACATCACTATGCCTCCAACAATCAGACAACACCACCTATTAACCCACCACGGTGAACTCGAACTGTAAAACCCTCACTATCACTTGAACCCAACAAATGGACCACAAATTGCCTCAGTGGGAGTGCTGCAAGTGAAGATGATGGTTTTATAACCGTTTTAGAAAGTGAGTATTACAAAAACGAATTTATAACCGTCGTCAAAAGTAATGATTTTCAACGATGTTTGATACAAAGATGGTCATACAACTGTCTTTGTATGGGATATACAACCGTCTTTGAAAGGCGCTTTTGTAGTAGTGTAGGCAATTTTGAGAGAGAAGTGTTGTTGGAAAAAAATATATCAATTTCCCCTTCCAAGATCTGTTATGAATCATCTTGCACAAGCAAAACACTTTATGCACAAACAATAATTATGCAAACAACACAACACAATTTTTAACGTGGAAAATATTCTCAATGTGAGAAGTAAAAAAACCACGGAACCGATCTCGGAGTCCACCCAAATTCTTCACTATCAATAAAGTGAGATTACAAAAGGTTTCAACAACCATTACAATCAACAAACAATTTCAACAAAAGTTGTATCAAACCATCACAAGAGGCAAGCATACAAAATAGACTTCTGTACGAAATTAATTTCTACCATCAGAAATAAAAACTAAAAAATCTCAACGGTCAAATTGACGCATTGCAAGAGAGGAACACACTGACCAAATTTGATCAGAATCCAACGGTTGAGCAAAGAGATAACTTTTTCTCAATATCACTGCACAAAACAAGACAGAACAGAGCAAGAATTCTGATAACCTCTGTTTTCAGTTGAAATAATCCCTCTTAAAAACATTTTAATAAATGATCCGAATGGTTATAATGTAGAAATAGATTTTATTAACCTTTCTCAAAGTTTGAACGCGATCCAACGGTTAGTATGAGAGAAATATCCCTCGCAATACCGCTGCTTGCTTAAGAAAACGGATTCAGAATCAGTTCGATTTGGTAATTTCCGGTGATTCTATAAGCCTCTATCCAAGAAACCAACCGTTAGATGTGAATAGTGCTGAGTCATGAACTTGGTGTAAAAGTTTCAGCAAGATCTAATGGTTAAACATGGAGATATAGAAGATTCAAGGATAAAAGTTTTTGTCCTTCTCAACATGCTAATTTGGATGTTTTCTTTCTCCTCTCTTTTTTCTCTCTCTTGTATTTTCAAATTAACTGTTGACCTATCAAAAGAATGAATCATAATATTTCCTTATTGGGTTGGACTTGACTTGGATTTTAAGTCCAACAAGAAGGTGGAGTGTTAAGGTTTCAAGGAAATATTAGGAAAATGGGATAGAAATAGGATAAAATAAAATAAGAAAATGCTAGTTTTTTATTGACAAACTAAAATAACTAATGGTGAAAAATGGGTTTCCCACGGTGGGAGAGAAGTCTTGTCCCAATCAAGCTAGAATCAATAGTTGTCACAAAATTAATACACTTATAATACATGATAATTAGTTATTTGATGATAATATAAAATTATTTTTCAATATAAATGTATAATCTATTTTATATATTAGAAAGTAGATTAAACCAAAATTGAAATAAAATATAATTAAAATATATTAAATTATATTTTCATTTTTCTTATTTTTCTATGAAGTTACTAGTATAACCTATTTCATATATATTAGAAAGTATATTTGTGTCTTTGAGAGAGGGAGGATAAGGTTAATGTCTTTAAGAGTAACTCTTATTCTTATTAATATAAAATATATGTTTAATATATTTTAGTATAAATTTTATAATTTAAGTATCATAAATAAATGTTTTTGAAATCAAATATGTTATTCATCTAAATGAAACAATAGTTTAAAATTTAATAGTTTAATTGTGATTAAATTGGTAATAATAATAATATGCAAATAATAATGTAATATCTACCTAATTAATATATATATATATATATATATATATTAAAAATCTAGTTTAAATAATATAAAAATTGATATTCAGTATATTTTCATTAAAATATTAGAGAATATGAAAATATAATGTGATGGTCTATTAAAACAATTTATAAAATAGGACTAGTCATTAAGTCCGTCAAGAACTAGTTCAAAATTTAATGATTCAACAGTTTTTGAACCTTGACCAAATCTGTATTCATAAAATAATAATAATAATACGGTTTAGTTATATTCTTAGTATCTCATATCAGGGATTCTATTTTTGTAGTCTTTCCATTAAAAAATTATATTTTTTTAGTTCTTTAAATTTAAAAATTATTATTTTCACTCTCTTTGCCAAAATTTGAGAGACAAAAAATACCATTTTTTATTTGGGGAACTAAAAAAATTAGTTCTCCTAATTTTGATAAACTGAAAACATAATTAAACTTATTATTATTAATGATAATAGTAATAAGACTAAAAAATATATTATTACTTTATAATACTAAAAACAAAACAACATTTTATAGATTCTTAACATTCAAAATACACACAAATGTCTAAATCAAATATAAATAATACTTAGGTAAAAAATTCAACATTACCTAATAATGTTCATTAAAAACAACTGAAAGTTTACATCTAGAATAAAAAAAATGACACATATTTTGGTTGAGTTTTCAATTATAAAAAAAATCAAAAACACGTTTTATTAAGTATTTTTCAATGATATGTTGTAAACCAATTTTTTGTTAGTTTTGGGTCGTTATTTGATCAGATTTTTAGTTCTTTGAACAGTTTTTTTAAGGTTGACTTAATGGTTTATTTAGAGCAAACACTAAATTAGTTTACTACTTTTCTGGTGCAATCGATCAGTTTGTTCCAATTTTTAAAACTATGATAAAAAAAATTACATAATTGAATTTCTTGAACTCTTAAAATCTAGGGTCTCACATCAAATTTTCTATTTTACCTAAAAAAAGAATTATCACAATTAAATTTGTTGAACTTTAAAAATCTACTATATGTCCCTTCTAACTTTCTTTTTTATATATTGGCTCCACGGTTCAATATTGAAAGGTGGCTTCTCTATTATCTATCATTATAGAGAGTTATAGAGAGTGCTTAAAAAAATCTTCTTTATAGAGGAAATTTCGGAGAGAGAGATTCATTTATTTTTACGTGGAGTAAAATTGACTTAATTAACCATAAGCATTGATGTAATATTTAATATCATTAATGTAGTTTTTTTTTCTTAACCATAATACTGATATGAAATTGTCCCACTATATTAATGTAGTATCATTAAAAATCTATTTTAAATAATACAAAATAGATGTTCAATATATTTTAATAAAAATATTGAAGAAGATAAGATTTTAAAACCAAATTGGTGGTTGAACGAGCTAGTATAACTACATTGGTTCAAGATTTAATCCTTGTTGAAATACGATTAATTAAATCGGTATAATAATAATAATAATAATAATAATAATAATAATAATAATAATAAGATTATAAAACATAATATCACTACTTTATAAAAACTAAACTAAAGCATCATTTTATAGGTTTTGAACATTCAAAATTCACCAAAAAGTTCAATCAAATATACTATAATACTTAAGTCTAAATTTTAACATTAAATAATAATATTTATTAACAATAGCAACTTTGCATCTATAAGGAAAAAAGAAAAGGACCAATACTTTATATTGATTCTCCATTTAATTTCTTAACAAAATCAGAACGAGGTAGTATTAATCATTTTTCAAGATCATTTTTGTGATTTATTTAAACCAGACCCTAGCTTCTTTCACCGAGTTTTTGGTCTGATATATTAGTTTATTTTAATGGTCAAAACACTGATAAAAAAGAAAAAGAAAAAGGAATCACACAACTGAATTTCTTGAACTCTTAAAATCTAGAGTCTCGTCCAATTTTCTTTGTGTTGTACATTCGTTCCATTGATGAATTAATGTTGAAAGGTAGCTTCTTTACCACTTATCTAACTATACCTATATACCTATATATATATATATATATATATATATATATATATTGTTATAAAAAAAACCTATATATCTATATGAATTAAGGTTGAATGGTAGCATTAATATAATATTTAATACTAGTATTTAGTTATATTAAAAATTCATCATTAAATAAAATGTTATTATTATAAAGTTATATATATACCTTAAAATTGTATTAATTTTAATTTGACATTTTTCTTAATTTTTTATGAAATACCTAAATTAAAAATTTGAAATAATATTAAAAAACAGGTGGCCAATTTATTTATTTAAAATATTAGAGAATGTAAGTATAATTTAGTAATATAGACTTCAAGCTAAGGATTAATATAATATAGTATAATATTCAATCATATTGATGTAGTATTATGTATATTAGAAGTTCATTATTAAATGAAAATTCATTATTATAAAATTACACACATATATACCTTAAATTGTTATTGATTTATATTTTATATTTTTGTTAATTTTTTATGAAGTTCTGTAAATTGAAGATATTTGATATAATATAAAAAATAGATGTTCGATATAATTTAATTAGAATGTTTAACAATGTAATTATATTTTGAGCTTATATAAAATTAAAAAGGAATTTTCAAAGTTAAATTTCTTGAAGTTTAAAGATCTAGGGTCCCTTCCAAATTTATATCTTTTTGTCATGAATTGGACACATTTGTTAATGTTGAAAAGGTAGCTTCTCCAGCATATCTATCTATTTATCTATATTAATGTAGCATTTGATTAGATAAAGTTAAATCTATTTTAAATAATATTAAATATATGTTTTATTAAAACATTAGAGAATGTAAATCTAATTTGATTTTATATATAATATTTTTAAAACCAGGTTCGTCATTGAATTAGTAACAATACTAGTTTAATATTTAATGGTTCAACCATTGTTAAACTGTGTTTGAATGGTATTGATAAATGATAATATTTAAAAAAACACCATTTTGTATATGAAAATGATATTTAAATAATATTAAAAAATATGATATTTTTACTTTAATTATAATACTTAAAACTAAAATAAAAACACCATTTTGTGTGTTTTTAACATTTATCAAAATAAATAGAAATTCCTAAATCAAATATATCATAATGCTTAAGTCTAAATTTCAACATTACACAATAATGCTTACCAACAATAACAAAATCAAATCTAAAATAAAAATAAAAAAGAAAATACTTTATGTTGATTTTCCATTTTCTTTAAGAAGAACTTAAAATGACGTCTTATTAAAAAAATTCATTGACTCACTATGAAACAATTTTTATCTACAGTTTTTGGCCAATTTTTATCAAAAAAAATTTAGTTCTTTGAACCTTTATTTTTATCAAAGTTAATTTTGTGCTTTATTTAAATTTGAGAATAAAACTGTTGTTTTCAAGATTAATTTCTTGAACTCTTAAGATCTACGTCCCTTTCAATTTTCTTAGTCCTAAATTCACTCTATTGCTAAATGTTGAAATTAAGGTATAGCTTCTTTACTGTCAACCCTATCGATCTGTACATATACCTATAGATATTTCTATAATTCTATATATAATAAAACAGACTTGAACCTAAACATTAATGCAATATATTAATTCTATCTATCTAACCTATGTATTCATATACAATATTTAATACTATTAATATTTTTTTGAGTTTAATAGTGATAAAATATTAGACTGACAATATAAAACATTTTACATTATCAATCAATCAAAAAGTATCATTGATGCGATTTTTAAGTTAATTATTATAAAAATTAATAAATTTACATTTATGATTAGATAATATATCATTTATGGTTAGATAATAGTGAAAAAACTACTTTATACAATTAGGACATAACATATATTTTTCTTCTTTTTTGTTTACCAAACAAAAGAGAAACCAATTAAAAAAGAAAATAGATTGAGGACTAAGTTCTTCGAAGAAACAACACCCACTAATTTATGATAAATTTTTCATGCTTTGAAGAGGGGAGAGAAGCAAGTGGGAATTAGACTAAGCTGGTTGGGTATCCAATATGATCAATATGGGCATTTATATCCTGTACTCGCACTATTGCATCAAATAAATACCTTTCATTAAATTCCAAAATGCAAAATTACATTTTAATTGACTTTTCCAAATGTAATGGACGATGCAGGATGAAATAATGGGGATGCAGGATACAATAGCCACCAACATGTTAGCACTTCTCCGAGCCAACTGAAACAAACTCAATCAAATCCTATCTTGGGAATTGCTTCCTGCACCCCATTTTAGAATGTAATTTACATTTTGGATTAGTTATTGGAATGCAAAAATTTTCATTTTGGATTACATTTCAAAAAGCCTAATCCAAAATGTAATGTTATATTTTAGTTAAGCTTTCTAGAAGGTTAAGAAGGTTCAAGAAGAAATTCCCTCATGTCTTCATCCTAATGTCTTTGATTAAGCTTTCATGTTTATGCATGGTAGGAAAGGCACCATCAAGGCAATTGCTTCCTGCACCCCATAGGAAATTTGAAACAATCCCGATGGGCAAAATGTCCTTTGTTATCTCTTCCAGCTCTTTCCCTTTGTGCGCCGACACATCCCTATTAAGCATCTCCTTTCTTATTTCTTCTCTCTTGGACCCACAACCACCAACCAAGCCAAGTTGACAGTAGAACCAAGCAACATAAGTTGACGGTAGAGAACCAAGTTGACGATGGAACAGAAGTATTGACCTTATTCTCATTCCTTACTTGTGCCACACCGCTTGCCATGTCGATTCCTTATTCTTAATTCCAATTTGTAATCAAAATGTTGAATTGGATCTATCAGTTGGATGTGAGTTGTGAGGAATGGGTGAATTTCCTTCGTTAAACTGTATTTGTAATCATCCTAACTGAACCTATAAATTCATAACATATTGGAACTAAATCTAGATTAACATATCCATATCATATTTTCATTTGTGTAGATTTTTTAAAATGCAAATACATAACTTTTTTGAACACCGAATCCATAATACAAAAAGTTTGGTGTACCATTCTAGATTCACAAATCCGGAATTAGTTTTTGTTTATTTTGGACTACTTAATCCGAAATGGATAAACATTAATTCTAGATTTGCAAATCCGAAAGGGTTCACCAACCTTTTTTTGTTATGGATTTAATGTTTCAGAAAATAGCCAAATAAAACAAAAGGTGACCATATCATTTGAAACATATATAAAAGAGGGAGAGAATGATGAAGGGAGGAGGAAAAGGGTAGTTTGTAGGAGGAAGAATGGTCTCAATAACTAACAAAATGGGAAGGGTAATGTTGGGATATTAGAAATATGGAGGTGCTTAAAAAAATTATGAAGTGTAGGTAGCAACAACCACCATCAATCAAATGAATAGTTGTGAGAGAATTATAAGGGGTTATTGTTTTCTGCACTCATTATTGTTTCATGCATTTCTCATGTCTTTCCATTTCCATAATGCAAACGGAAGTCATGAGAAGTGCAAGAAGTACGCCTCACTATAAGGTTGTTGGTAAAGAAAATGATGGGATACGATATCCAAAACTGAATGGGAGGCCCAAAAGGTTTATCAAAGGATTAAGCTTGTTGCTTATCATCTCTGCATTTATCTTTTCCTAGTCTCTTTGTCTCTCTATATCAATCAGAAATTAAGAATATATAATTTTTTTTAAGAGTTCACTTCTCAACTTTTATAAATTATAATATATTGATAATCTTATTTTAGGAGAAAACTTACATACAATATCTCAAGAGCTTTTTTACTGTTCACCAATAATTGTATCTCGATCATTTGCATAATCTTAAAAACCAAGCTTTTATTACATTATTGAAGTAAAACTCTAATTTTGACCGGTGAACAAAAATACTAAAATATTGTATCTAAGTTTTGTCCACTTTTTATTTATAAAAGAATCAACAAAAGTTTTTAATAAGTAATTTGTTTCATTATAATTTTATTTTTCCTTATTAGTAATTATTTTTTTTATTTAATTAACTTTACATTTTCTATTAATTCAATTTAAAATCCATTTTTATTATCTAACATCATAATTATCTAAAATACTAATATTTTTAAGGATAAATAATCAAATTTGATCCTATAAATTAATATATGATGAAAAGTTCAAATTAGCTTATTAATGTGTAAAAAGTACAATAAATTAGTTCTGCATATAAAATAATGACGAATTAGTTCATAAACTTTACAATTTAATGTCAAAATAGTCTTTAAAAAAATACAACTTATTATCAAATTAGTCTTTAAATATTACAACTTAATGACAAATGATATTATAATTTAACGACAATACTAATTTGTCACATTTTTTATACATTTATAAACTAAATTTATATTTTTAGTCACCACATCATAATTTCCAAGGTGTTGACTATTTATATTTTTTATATTAAATAAGGCTTCTCAAATATGATAAATTTTCTTTCTTTTCCCAAATTCTAGTAATTTCATAATAGTATTTTTAAATTTTATTATAGGTAAGAAAAAAGAATACACTAATTAAAATATTGCTAGTAATTTCAATAGATTTTTTTTGGCATTTCAATCGTTGTTACGTTAGTGAAAAGAAGTTTTTAAGATTAAAATTAACATAATCTTACTTAAATTCAGTAATGTCTAAATAAAAATTAAACTTGAATGCAGTAAACTTAAAGTTATTAATTTATTCCCTTGAAAGTAGTAAATTCCAAATTGGTCCACCAAAGTCCTAAATTGAAGGTAGATACAAGATGAGTATTTTGTCCAAGACTGGAAGTTAACAGATAAACAAAAATCAATTGCAATTAGGAAAAAATATTTGACACCTTAGTGCCCAAGCCCTCTGATTCTAACTTGTGGTAAGCTTTGGTTGTTGGTTGGTCAAATTTAGTTGTTGGTGAATTTTGGGCAGTTGCAAGTGCATTAATGGTGATCTCAAATTAAGTAATGTCATGCAGAACATTCTTCCTCAGCTGTCAAATTATAATGTCAAGAATCTTGTGGGGCAAGATGGCCAATGGAATAGGGGGTTGTTGAATCTATTACTTTCGCAGGATGTTATTCAGCATATTAATGCTATGCTGCCTCCTTCACCTGATGCAGATAATAATAAAAGATTATGGCCTGGGAATAGATTGGGGGATTAATTATACAGTTGCTATTGGATATCAACGTTTAATGAGTTTCACTATTTGAATCAAAATCATGTGCGGAAGAAAGTCTGGAGAATTTAGTGACCAGAGAGAGTTAAAGTTTACATTTGGCAGGCAAGTCATGATTGGCTGTTGGAGTTCTGGCCACCCAGGGTACCATCATTGTGTGATTCCTAAGGAAACCATCATCCATGCTCTGAGGAACTGTCCCTTAGCATCATTGGTGTGGCATCATCATCTGGATAAATTTTAATCAACAGACTAACAACCCTTCCATTATTAAGCCATTTAGACCATGGGATATTATTCTGTAGAGTTGGAAAACTTTATAAGAATTCCATGGTTCAAATGGCTAATGCTCATAGCTTTTTCTAAGAAGCAGATTATGGTCAAATGGAAACCCTCCTGACTCGAGATGAATCAAGCTTAATTTTGATGGATCGGTTCAGGGCACTAATGGTATAGCAGAATGTGGTGGTTTAATCAGGGATGATTAGGGGAGATGGCTTGCGGGATATGCTAGGAAATTAGGATAACCTCAGCCTTTGTGACATAGTTATGGGGAGTATATCAGGGTATTTGTATAGCTTGGCACGGGGGAGTTTCTTAAGATAATTGTTGATTCTCAAGCTGTTGCTTCTGTGTTGAAAGGAGTTAATTAATGAGGGGTGTGGATCTGGGAGGACCATCATTGTTGCCATTTAAAACATGTTTACAGAGGATTGCCATGTTAAGATCAGTCATACTTTCCTTGAAGCAAATCAATGTGCTGATTTGCTAGCTAATCAATCTCAAGGAGATGGAGGAGGATTTAGTGATTTTGAGCAACCACCAGGGTTTCTGACTTTCTGTCTTTTAAGTTATTACTTTTTATTCTTTAGAAGTTGAGACCAATATTTTAAGAATTGACTGATCATTGAATTGGTCAACACACTAGATTAATGAATCACCAGTTAAATAAGAGTTTCATTGATCAAACCGATTTGATTTGATATATATTAAAAATATAAAAGATAATATAACTAAGCAATTAATATAATTTAATCATTCAATACTCTAAATTTAAAAAGATTGTCATTACAAAGTATTAAATATCTCAAATAACAATCGATATTCATATCAATACAAATTCATAGATAAATTTCAATGTCTTAAAAATAAACATAAGTTCATAAAAATAACATAGAAAAAGTTCATAATCTTTTTAAAAAAAGTAACACTCAAACAACCAAAGATTCTTATGCCTTTCCAATCCTTTCAATGAATTAAACCGGTGTAACCACTGGATTTCGATCGTACTGACCACACCTATCTAGTTCTTAAAACACCAGGTTGAAACTCCACATATTTCTTTTTTTTTTCGGCCCATTACCAAAAAAAAGTGTTTGACAACTAGACAACTTTATACAGGAATGTCAATAACGCATAAGACTTCACACAATAAAAACAGAAAATATTAAAGAGACATTGTTAAATGTGTCGAATTTTTGTTTCTATAAATAAAAGCAATGTCAAAATCTTATAATCCTCGGGTTCAATTAAATGATTTATCAGCTTAAAACAACAATTCCATCCCTTGTGAACTTGAATTCTTCAAGATGAGTGATTTATTTACTCCTGATTTTAACTTTCAAACTCCAATTAACCTTGCCCTCTGGCAACGGGATGGACCTTGGTAAACGCAGTGGCACCTCATATTCTCGCAATGTGGCTAAACGTGATGGAAGATGCAGGTTATCAGGTGCAACGTTCACACAGAGTTGTCTTGCCACCTTGAATTAGAACAACATATAAAAGTCAGTACCAGAGAAATAATGAGGAAAAAAAGAAATGAAAAAGAAGAGAGAAGCTCACCCTTGTAGGAACGAAATTAAAATTTGACATAAACATTTTGGTAATTTCAGACAATTGATCTAGAAGTAATTTTTCACTCATTTACTTTGAAGCAACACAAAATATTAAATCCTAATTTTCTTTGATAAGAAACTAATGTTAAATTAAATTAAATACGATTTGCAATTGCAACAGAAATACTAACACCTCAATGTAACAAAACTTGAATTCATTTAGTTTGAGAATAAAAAAGGATGTTAGAGACAATGTCCCAGCGAGAACAATCATCTGTCCATAGCAATAAAATAAGGATTATTTTCATAGAAATTCTTTTTTACCAGCGCTGTCTATATACCATCCAACCCCTTTTCCATTGATTAAAAAAAATAAAGCTATCCCTAATTTTACCAACATGTCAAGATAAGTAGTGGGGTGAACAGTAACATCACATTCACACCAACTGTAATTGATCCAAGACCTAATGTAAACTAAAGTTAATTGGCAAAATTAAGTGAAGGAATAGAAGGAAAGGAGAAAATAGAAGACTATTGATTTGATGAAATAAAAGCCAGAGTATTAATCCCTATTTAGACTTCTAATTATAATTAAATAAGGAAACAAATGATGAATTATGAAAACCATTCACAAGAGGTCATCTAGTACTCTAAAATATTTTAAGATACAGTAATCATATCATAAAATATTATCCACATATTCTAACATGAATCATTCTCTATTCCATGCTTTGAATAATGGAATGAAAGGTACAAATATTACAGACTATATGCTTATTTCTTAATTTGTTACTTAGCTAATGTCAACATAACATTTAACTACAAAGAACAAATATTAATTACCTCAGCCACAAGAATATCTTTTGTCACAGGATATATAACGTAACTCCAAGGGGTCATCTTTCGATTCACGTGACTTGGCTTTTTATCATTCATTACCTCCGCAAGACCTATTAGATCATCACATCCAGGCCCATATTAAAATAATATATCAACTTGGTTTTAACATGAAATATTCTATCGAATTACAAATTATCGACTACATATTTCTATTTTACTACTTTAACAATTACAAACTATGTGAGTATCTTCATAAACATTTAGTCTAAATTAAAGTTTTAATAAGTAATACATTAAAAAAAAAAACTAAGAACAATTCAACTGTACTTTAGCTACACCAAATTCCCCAAGGAGTGATAATAAATACAAAGCAATACTCTACCAGAAAAAGAAAATAATTATCCCAGAAACAATAGCAGAAATAGTCTAAAACAGCGATGAATTTGAACACTAAACTACAAACCAGTTTAGCTTTATCAAGACGCAATGCTGCCTTTTCATACTCTTTCATCATATCTTCCTTTGATTCTTTAACAAGAGTGAGATCTTCTTGTTTTTCTTCTTCAGTTGGTTGATATATATGAAGCATTTAAAACACAACACTGGAAAATGGTGAATACAAAGAAGAAGATTATGGAGACTGTGTAGGTGAATGCATGAATGTTTGCTCAAAGCCAAAGCAACCGGTGCCCTAACTGGTCTAGTTAGCCAATTAAATCAGATACGCAATCGACCCAAATCAATCCGATTTGAACTAGTTAGACTTGGTCAAAATAGGTGACCTAGATTGAGTTTGACCTAGTTGAGCATTTTTTATAAAAAAAATATATGATAACTTTGTCAAAGAGACTACACACATCTTCTTTGTAAAAGGTTTTGGAAGTCACCACCTTAGTCAGGGGAGACATTCCTTTACCAGTTATGAGTGTCATGAGAGAGGAAAAAAGAAAAGTGTTAATTTGAAAGACAAGAAAATTTGTCACACATTCAAAAAAAAAAATTTGTACTATTAGTGATTCAAAAGTGTTTGTGAGGAGTATATACAGAGATATGTAAGAGAACAAGATACAAAAGATAAATAGTTACATGGTGAATAATGATGTATCCAAATAGACTGAATTTAATATAATTATTATCTAGAGAGAAATTAATTTAATATATTAACTCAAAAAATAATATATTAAATTAAATTCACCCTCGAGATACGTCATTGCTTATTGTGTAAATATCTATCTCGTGTCTTGTTCTCTTATATATCTCTATATATGTTTTGCACAAACACTTTTGAATAACTAATTACTTTAAAATCTTTTCGTTGAATCTGCAACATATTTCATATCTATCAAACACTCTACTCATTCCCACTCATGGCATCATAATAAACAAATGACTGCCTGTCATGACGAAGGTGGTGCACTTCCAAGACCTTTGACAAAGGAGACCTGTGTAGTGCCTTTGGCGAATTTGTTATATTAAACTTCATTAATAAACTAAAGAATAAAAAACATGACTACTTCACTTGTTGTCCTGATAAATTGGATGCATAATTGGCACAAAATAATGTATACTAGAAAATAATTTAACTTCCGAAGTTAAGCTTTTCATTAGTACATATCCAACAAATAACTATCTCACTTAATTAGTATATATGTTTTGTTTAACATTTTAAAAAAAGTTGTTTGCTTAATAGTTTTTTAAAGATTTGTCCTAAATAAATATTACAATCAGAGAACTTTTCAGATTTTAATTTGTATTTCTAATCATACCTTTGACAAAAGTTATATGCACTTAAATCAAGGAGGATCAATATGACATCATTACCTCCAAAAGCATGTATGCTTGCATCCATCACTCCCTCAAATAGATAGGAAAACTAAATTGGTCTAGCCGATTGGATTGGGAACCGCTGAACTGGTGCACTGATCAGTCTAATTAAGCTATCAAATAGGATTCACAATCGACCCAGATCAACCCAATTTGAATCGATCAAATTTGGTCAAAACAGGTGACCCAAATCAGGGTTGACCCACTTTGACCCAATTGAGCAATTATTAAAAAATATGTTGACTTCGCCAAAAGGACTACACAGATATCCTTTGTCGAAGGTTTTGGAAGTCACCACCTTCGTCAGGACATACACTCCTTTGCTAATTATGAGTGTCATGAGAGAGGAACTGAACAAAGTGTTTGAAAGATGAGAAAATGTGTCGAAAATTCAGAGAAATGTTGTGTTATTAGTTATTCAAAAATGTTTGTGAGGAGTATATATAGAGATACGCTATTGCTTACCATGTAACTATCTATCTCTTGAGGCTTGTTCTCTTACATATTTCTATATATGTTCTACACAAACACTTTTGAATAACTAATCACTTTGAAAATGTTTCGTTGAATCTGCAACATATTTCTTGTCTTTCAAACACTCCACTCATGTCCACTCCCATGGCATCATAGTTGACAAAAGTGGTGTACTTCCAGAACCTTTAACAAAGGAGATATGTGTAGTCATTTTTAACAAATTTGTTATATTAAACTTCGTTGATAAACTAAAGAATATAAACATTACTACTTCACTTGTTGTCCTTGGGTGCATAGTTGACACAAGATATGGTGCATACTAGAAAACAATTTAACTTCTCATGTTAAGCTTTTCATTAGTATATATCCAACAAATAATTATCTCACTTAGTATATATGTTTTGTTTAACATTTTAAAAAAAAAGTTATTTGCTTAATAGTATTTTAAAGATAGGTCCTAAATAAATATTATTGTCAAATAACTTTTCAGGTTTTAATTTGTATTTCTAATCTAAGAAGCACCGATACTGATACAGCATTTTCGATACATTTCCGATACGAGACTTCGATACGTTACTTCAAAAATACTAATATTTTGATACGTTCCCGATACGTCTTAGTATTAAATAATATTTTTTATATAGAGTGTAAGTAGAAATTAGGGAGGTGTAAGTAGAATTCATGAGTGCAGGAAGCAACTGCCTTGATTAAGACTCTTTATTAAAACTTAAAACATATATACTGTCTTAAACCCTACATGGTCTCGTAACTGCGTTTTTCTCTTCTTCTTCGCATAATAGCAGCAATAAAGGAAAGTGTAAGGTGACAAGAGTATCAGTCGGGTCCGACTCCAGTTCGGGATGGGCTTGGTGGATTTTCTTCTTCTCTCACTCCTTGTCCTCGCGATGCCGCTCGAGTTCGGTGACCAGCGGATCGAAGGCGACAGTGAAGGAAGTGTCGAGCAAAGAGCGTGAACCTTGGACTTCGTTACCAACGACCGACGACGAACGATGGTGGAGGAAGAACACCATTGCGACACTGCCTTGCATTGTGCCGTTGTCGGTCGAAGAGGTGAGGTGAGCATAATTCCTTCTATTTTACAAAAATGCCCTTGTTTATACAGGATACGTAAAATAGCGTATTAGCAGCGTACTCGTATCAGACGTGTGTCCGATACGTTGAAATTTTTTTTTCCAACGTGCTTCATAGTTTCTAATCATACCTTTGACAAAAGTTATAGTCACTTAAGTCAAGAAGGATTGGTGTAACATCATTATCTCCAAAAGCTTGCTTGCCTGTAGCCACACTCCCTCGCGAACAATTAGGAAAATTGGACTGGCTTTGGCGTTTGGACTGGGAATTGCTAAACCAATGTGTTGACCGATCCAATTAGGCTATGAGACCAAACATACAATCAACCTAGATCAATCCTATTTGATTCGAATAGATTTGGTCAAAAACAGGTGATCCAGATCGGAGTTGATCCAATTTGATCCAAAATTGATTTTTTTTTACTCAGTTGAACAATTTTTTTAAAATGATTAACTTATTCCATTAAAATGAAAATAAGAAGAGAACTTCGAGCATATTATCTTTGTTGCCCATCATCAACAACATTGAGGCTCTCAAAATTCAAAAATTGGATAAATCTAAAAACAAAATTAATCGGAAAGAAGAAATTGCAAAAGGAAGGAAAAGCATGAAAGCCAAAGATTGAGAACAACAGGAAAAAGAAAGGACAACGGGAGGGACCGAAAAAGAGAGAGTTATTAACCTTTGTCACCTATGGTTATTCAGATCCATTCTACACAATACCGACACATACAGATAAAAGAGAGAAAGAAAGGGTTACTCGATACCCACCAGCTCGACTTCTTATCGATTATTACTTCGGTCAAATTTGTCATCAGTCAACAAAAGTTTCAATCACGCAAAAACTTGGGCACTTCCCGTCTCATGACGCCCACATCTTCTGTAACAGTTCGCAAGATATAAAAGGGAAGAGGACCGATAAAGTAAAGAAGGATTTAAAAGGAATTTTGACATAAAGGGTTTTTTGGAAGAAAGACGATGTAATATTGTTTTAAATTATAAGTTTTGCGAAATTGGATTCTACTTTTATGAAGAAAAAAAATAGCTTAATTTATTTTCATGAAAAGCCTGATTTGACCTTAATTGATGGAAGTTAGCATTGCAATTTGTAAGTAACGTATTTCCCAGTTTTCCCTTTCATTACCTCTTTAGTCTTTTCCATACACTAAAAATCGTTCTTCACTAATTATAGACTTGACATGCCCCTTACTGCTGCGAGTCCTACCTCGCCAACCTTCGTCATTTTTTCTTACTTCTAGTTCTAGAACGAGTTACCTCACATAATAGATTTCAAAATTCCTCAATTCACCTCAACAAAACTGTTTGCATTGATCTCTTCACTTTCTTTGTTTAGCTCACCAGCTGCTTTGTTAAAATTCTTTTTTTTTTTTTTTTATGTTCAGCACACTAGCTGCTTGTTAAAATGTTTATGAGCCACTTTTTCCTAAATGACTATTCTCCAAGACCTAAATTGTTGACGATGACAAATGTGAGAAAAATGGATTTTAGCAAGGTATTTTTCCATAATTAAAGTTTACTGTCCCGTTTCTAAAATTTCAGGTCCTTGAATGGTGAAAAGGGTTATTTGGGATCTTTTAGTTTTGAGTTTGTGGTAGTATGTCCTTGGATTAGTTGTTAGATAACAAAAAATTCATAGTCCTGCTCAAAAGAAGTATTGAAACTATATCCTTAAGGATACAAAAGAAAAGATACTGACATGAAATTTTAGTCCTATTCAAAGTATCAGTCATATTCCAAACACGTCAATCTATAAAAAAAATAGAAAAGAAATTTAAAGGATACTCTTCGGATACACATATCAAGGAGTATCTATGCTTTTTGGTATCAGATACGTTTGTTTCATACTCAGAATTTACTCTTTGCTTCTAGCAGACATAAGATGCCTATGGATTGGAATGACTTCCCTTTTCTCTTTCTTTATTTTCTTGTAAAATTTCTATTAACTTTTGTAACTTCTGATGTGCAATATATATAACCTGAGCTACATTATTTTTAATAATTTGAATAGTCGACAAAATTAGCAAAGCCAAAGTGACAAGACATGAGATGGGGCTGAAAATTTAGTTTGCTGTAAGCTATCTTATCTCTTAGAAACAAAATAAGGATTGAATATCGAATTCTGATGCAGGATTATGTTCTAGCAAACTTCAAAATATTCAAGTTGTGCACCCCTGATTTTCAGGAATTGCGGTTGTCCAGCCATTGCCACCAAACTACCTTGTCACGCCTGTGTGACTTGTGCAGCATAATGCTTCCGCCACACCAGTGATCATATTTCAGGCTCCCCTGCAAGTATACCTTACCACCACTCTTTCTTGTTAGTTTTATTATTAATGTAGGTTTTACTTTGTTTTTGAATAAGCTTAATTTAGGTTTTACTTGCATTTGGTCTTTTTTAGAGTTGTTCTCTATCAGCATGGCTTTATTAGTTTCTGGCTTGTTCTGATAAGAGTTTTATAGATCGTGATCTTTTCAAGTTGAAGTTCTGTTAGGTTTGTATTTGGACAAAAAAATATGTAAAAATATTTAATAAACAATGACATACTAACTAGTAACAACAATAGGAAGGATATCAGGTGAAAAATAAAATTTAAAGGATAAAATCTCAATTGTACAATTAAAATAGATGGTTAAGATTTAGAATTAAGTAACATAATCTTAATATTGTGTATGATCATATTAAGATTCCATTGGATGCTGCGTCTTCCCATTACCTTCTTTTGGATATTAAAAAAAGAATAATGGGTTGAGAGGTAATTTTCATATTTTTGCTTTTGGTTCCTTTGTTCTATTGGAAATGTGGGTTTTGTTGGTTTTGATCTTCCCAAGCTGGTGAAATCGCTGTCTGAACGGAGTGGCCACGCGCCAGCAGAAATGTGCGTGTAGAACCTGTTTGACGCAGAGAAACAGGGCACGTGCAGGAGCGTGGCTCGTTGTTTGGTGACACCGTGACCACCAACGTATAGATCAGCGAACAGCGAGTCCAATGGTGTAGTCACTGGTCAGAAAGATCGCCGGAGGACGGTGGCTATAGCCGGAAAAGCTAAAAATGTAGCTGAAAAAAGTGTGGCGAGTGTAAAGGTCCACTGGAAAGAGGGCAACGAGCAAAAGCCCTCACCAGGGATAGTGGGTCGCCGGAAAAGTGACTGTGGCCGTCAGTGACCGGAAAAGAAGAAAGGATTGTCGAAAATCGGGTAAGAAGCAGAAAGGTCGAGCGGGATGTGGAAAGAAGGGTGACAAATAGAGAGGTCCACCAGAATGCAGAAAAAAAGTGGAAGAATAATCACTGGAAAAGGTGCGGCGAGTATAAAGGTTTTTCCTTATTTTCTCGACCTAGCACTAGATATCATGTAAAATAAGAGAAAATAGAGGGATACTTGAGTGTAAACCATGTGTCAGACTACACAGCAGACGCTAGTTTATATAGACAGTATTGCTTACAGATAATTAGAGGATATTCAGTTTCCTCTAAATCAGATATCATATCCTATCAGATCATTAAATTCCTGATTCTCAACAACAGTGATATGCTTTTTACAAAAGTTTGAAACATTAATATCTCAGGAAGCATAAGCAGCCAATACTACATCTGCAAGCTCAATAACCACTGTGCTTCGCTGACTATTAATGACTGTCTCCTCTGCATTTCTTGTTACTGTGGCAGTACTGACACTTCTCAAACTTCCTGATTGGAGTCTTGAACGGCTCCGAACAAAATATCTGGTTGTCCATCTCCATATTCTCCTTAATTGTGTTAATGTTAGATGTATGTAGCTAGTGAAGGTCAATACATTACTCATCAACAAACAAATCATATTATACAACAATGCCAGAACAGCAACAATAGAACAGATGCAAAATAGGCCAAGGAAAGGCTGAAATCCTGTCGGTGACCCACCTTTTGCCTTGCTCTCTAAAGGAGAACAACTGGCATTGCCTTCTATGGTTAGCATATCTTTTTCAAGTTGTTCGATTTCCCCATTCTCTATCACTTTCAGCAATGCCTCGGATATGTCAGTAGCCAGAGTGGAACCCTTGGGAAATACCTAATTAATCCAACACCCAAAATGTACATGCTAGTTAGAACAGCTCTAGAATATAGGGAAAGCATTTATGAAAAATAGCAAGTGCAGTGTCTGGTAAGTTAAGTTTGGTAGAGATGAAAATTGGAGAGATGCACATTATGTGTTTTGAAATAATGGTATTTAATATAAGAAAACATTGATTGAGTCTCCAATTTCAAATTTTCCATACAATTACCCCAATTTTCACTGCTACCATACATGTCGTAAAATGGTGTCAATGAGAGGAGGAGACCCACAAAACCTAAGCCACCAAGCCTGAAAGTGTTCCCTGCTTTGATGAAACCCCTGCATGAGTACTTTGCCATGAATACCTTAGCGTGAGGTGCAATAAAGAAAGCGGCTTCGATATCCTTGTTCCGAAAGGCTGCAGGGTAATCATTTATGGAGTTAATTCTCCTAATGTTCTCATGTTTGAATTTTTGTACCTCAGTCAAATACTTTACAATGAACGAATTTCCATTGCAACCAACTGGAGAATTTCTTTTCAGAAGGGTCTGGATATCTAACACAGATGGCTCTAGTTGCGAAACAGTCATCATGGAAGTCAAACTTGCTGTGAAAGTACTAGTTGCAATTAGGATCACAAATAACCATGGTGCCAGCACAGTTCGAGCCAAGGGGCTTCTAATTGGTTCTCCTGCTTATTAAAATTTAGAAACACACCAAGAATTAGGGACAGGCTTTTCTAAAGGAGGAAAGAGTGTGATTGAAAATGGTTTGATCAGTATCATATTCTATGTATAATGAATACTGCTGAGAAACAGGGATATCTCAACATGCATTTGAAAAATGTGTTGATATAATTATATTTTTGTTTGCTTCTTAGTCATACCGTTTGAAAAGGTTCGTATGGCAAAACTTATGGAAGTTGGAAAAAGAAACGCCACAGTATCATGTGCTAGCTGAAGTTTTGGTCTTCAACTGGTGCTGATATTATTATTTAGTAGCTATGAAATTTAATTTTTTGAAGTTGAACATAAGTTAGAGAACTTACTGTGTGCATAGAATATTACAGTGACTAAGAACCAAAGCATGGACCCCAATCCTTTTAGTTCTTCATTAACTTGCCTTTCGATCAACCAAATGACAAATCCTACGAAAATGTGTAATGCTGCCATCATCAACCACATCCCTTTTGTGAAGGCTTTTAAAAAGATCCATGTGTCTTTTGATTTAGCTGATTGCTCTGTAACCACCATGTCAATACCAGATTCAACATACGGTTGTGAGAAGTCAACTAAATGATATCTGTATGCCATTATTGATGTATCTCCGACAGCAGCATCCAATGTCTATATCAGAAATAAAAATTTAGATTTGTATTAGAAAAGGCAACAGTTTAAAAAGAAAAATAAAATGCAGGGAAAAAAACATGGGGTTGTCGTTTATATAAAAAAAACTATTATTTTAACTTATGTATGGCATAGGAAAGATGTTATTTTCATCTAATTTAATTTCAAAATAATAAATATATTTTAATATATAAACTATATATTATAATTAAAATTCATAATAAATTAATATTTTCGTAAATATAAAAATTATGATTTGAATTGGATAGACTGTTAAAAAGAGTACATAGATAAAGATAAAAGGAAGATTGTTAAGAGACAGAAAATTGTTTAGTTGCAAAGATGGTGTGTGGAACAATATTCTATAGAAGAGAAGAGAGAATATTGAGAATGTGTAATTAAAAGACTGAAGAGAGTGAGAGTTTACTCTCTGAATTATATATTCTAATTTATCAAAAGATATGTAATCTCATAATACAATAATCATCAAGTATTGTATATTAACTCTCTTAACTAGTTAATTATTACCATACCTTATTATAGACTTGCTCTACCATTTCATCATAAGACCCATTAAAGGGAACAAACGCAAAGTCCAAGTCATAAGACAAATTATGAACGGCTGCTTTAAAGACATCGATTGAGAATCCTGTGATAGAAGTTCTATTCATGTTCTTATCATATATCACATTCACAAACTCATTGAAGGCACCTTTTGCAGGCACTCCTATTTGCAATTTTCTTTGTTTGGTGCTGTGAGTCCATCCCTTAGGAACAAATTGTATACCTCCAGGCCAATAAACTGTACTCAAAATTCCACTAGAAGCACTATTTGTGTTCATCTCTGTCAACTGCTGTGTAATAAGGTTTTTGGAGAAACCTAGTTCTGGAGACCATAATGCTAACTCTCTGTAACTTTTACCTATCACATTAATTATATTGAAGGTTTGTGATTGCCATAATTTGCCATTTCTGGATATGTTACTTTTGAATAATTGTTCAAGGGTTAACTTCCCTTGTGATTCCCTTGCAGCTTGAGCAACTGCCCAGGTTGCTTTATATGATTGAAGTGCAAAGTAACTTGGGTTAATGTTCTCTTCTTCAGGGAACTCCAGCACAAACCTTCTTCGGAATTTGAATTTGAACCTTCTAAATGTGGTGCTTGTTTCCATGAAATATGTCTTAAATCCAATAACTCCCTGCATGTTAAGGATTGAAGAAGAGTTAACTGAATCAAGTAGGCCAGCAACCCCATCTGGGATAACCCACACGGAACCTTTTCCCACTAAACCCATTTGCTTTGCTTTCTCAAAAAGTATGTTAGCCAGCTCTAAAGAAGAGTGCACAATCAAGAAGACCCTGTTACTTTTGTTTTTGAGCCTATTAAGCTCATTTTCAATGGTAGATTTTGGGTCTAATAGAGAGGATAAGGAAGGCAACGCTACATGATTATCAATCTCAGATCCAACAAGTCTAAGGGAATAGGAGAGGTCTAGTAGAATCCCTAGATCAGAGGAAAACCGGTTATCAAGTTCATAGATTACTGTCACCTTTCTCCATCTGAATTCTCCCACAATGGCTGCAATGCATTGCATGTGAAGGTTGATATCATATCCCTCTTGGATGAAGTATGGCAATATAGGAGATGATTTCTCTGATCTGGCTACAGGCGAAATTAGAGACAAGATAGGAATATTTTTTATGGTGTCATCAAATTTACTTGCCAGATTTGCTTCACTGTGTGTTATTGTGCCTATGATGGCTAACACTTGCTTGCTCTGGGTGAGATCCATGGCTATATTTATAAAAATCAAAATCATGTTAGGATGTTTCATTTCTACTTATTTTGTTAACTCCTTCATTTAGTGCATATATAATTGACACTATTTTAAGTATTAGTTCCCCGAACGAAAGAACATAAATTTTAGTCTATACATCCACATTTTTGTTGAAGATTGGTTCCGGCTGTTACATTTTTATGAATGATGTCAAAGTGAAGTTTACATGTGATAATGATGTGCCTCAAAATTAATCATTTGATCATTATTATTGATGTTATCAATGATTTTAAAGTGTGATTGACACGTGATAATGATGTGACTAAAAATTAATCATATGATAATGTAAAATAGAATAAATTAAATCACTAAACATTATACAATTACAATCTATTTTATATGGAATTTCACTTTTTATGTGGAACGAAGCATTAACCACTAACTTGGGCTATAAATGTGAATAATTCTTGGTTGTAAATGAAAAGTGAAACCAACATGTACATATAAAAATATAAAAGAAAAGATAGGTTTTAGTCCGACATTGAATAAATAATAATTGTCTAATATTTAGTGATTCTGTATAATAAATCCTTATTTATTATTTATTTATGTATTTATAATTATTATTATTTATTTATTTAAGTTACTATTTTAAAAATCTTTTGCCACCTTAGTTGGTAATTTATATAGTTGTTGACACGTGGATTTTTATAAATAAAAAAAGCGTTGACAATTTACATGTGGTGCGTCGGTCCATCTTTAAAAAAGAGGTTATCTTGAATGGAAATTATTATTTTAGTATTTTCTTTGGAAAAGTGCTTTAATTCGGTCAATCAAACCCATTCATATATTTTTTTGCTGAAAACTCAATTATAATCATCTAAGGAAGAATATAACAAAATGGATGGTTTTTTTATTAATAAAAGGAGGTGTAGGAACTAAAGAACATACTAATTTTTAAAGTAATGCCACATATATTAAAAAAAAGTAATATCACATTAAATGATTAATTTTCAGTAGTGTAATTGTTACATGACACACATCGTTGCCATGTGCTGGTCAAAAATGAATGATAGGAATCAATCTCCATAAAAAATGCAAGTACAACAATGAAAACTTATATTTTTTTATCATTAGAGACTAATGAATTAAAGGAATTGAATGAATAATTTAACCTACTAATTTCATGAGAAATTAATAAGTAATAAGAGGAAGAAACGAATTTTTTTTTCTTACTGTAGTTGCTCATATATAGATTCTATTTTTGCATTTAGGCAAAAAAAAAAAAAGAAATGGGAGCCCTTTTCTCTGTTGGCCATGGCCATGGCAATTGTCCCTAATTTTTGGGAAATAAATACAGTATTTTTAGATACTTAACGTGAAAAATGAAAACATTGGGAAATTGAAAAAGAAAAAAAACAAATAAAATTAATGGAGTTTTCCATCATAAGACAAAAAGTTGGAAGAGATCATTAACCTTACCACTAGCAACTGCGTGAGCTGAATTCCCATGGGAATTTTCAATCTTCAAATCCAGCTTGGAACAACTCAACCGATTGAACTCTTGGAGTGCAATTTGCATGGCTATCTTCTGATGCTTTCCCATTTGTGAACTCAAATCAAGCACAGCACCTATGCTCATAATGGACCTTGAGCAGTTCTTTCTACTTTCATGAGCTAGAAGCACCCTTGACCATGTTAACATTAATTGCAGCACAAAGAAGCAGATAATGATGAGTGACATTTTAGAGCTCCTTCCCATTGAAAAATGCTCAAAACGTTGGGCAAGAGTACTAATAAGCCCCACCTTCCCTAGTTCCTGATTTCCTTTCCTCTGACTTGTTCCAACTTTCCAAGTTTCTGCTCCAATAATATGTGAATGTCTTTCTGCACTCTTTTTCTTTGATTTATTATTTCCATTTTTTATTAGTTATCTCAAGCATTCTAGTAGCCTATATATATGAATTTTTTTATTCGTACCAGAAGATTTACACACACTCTGGTCAAACAATTAAATTAAACTTTTTTGATAGCCTACATATATATATATATATATATGACTGATGCTATATATATACGGCTTATGCTAAAGATATATATTAGAATTAATTATCATTTAGTCTCTATTTTTTTTACTAATGATAGTTTCAATTTCTTTTTTGTTCTTACTTTTTAGGTTCTGTTAAGGAACTTTTTTTGTTACAATCTGTTAAGTAACTAAACATAAGGATCGAAAACAAAAAAGAAATATTCAATATTAAAATAATTCAGGAACTAAAAATAAAATTTTAAAAAAATTTAGAGAGTAAAAAAAATAAACCTAAGTTCTTAATGTAAAATCATCGATGACCTGAAACAGTTATTTAAATATAACCACCAAAAGAACCAACAAAGAAAATGTTTAACTAACAATATGCCTGGAGAAAAAAGTCAATGGAAGACCATGAATGAGTTTTGTGTTGTATAGCAATGCTTGCGGATGCTGCTTAAGAAAGTGATTGGAGTTTGAGTTTGTCGAGAGGGAAATTTCCAAGCTACTGCCAGCTTTGATTTTTTTTTTTTTCCACTTGCATCTAAAGAACCTTAATTCAATAACCTTCGTAAATTATGTTGATTTTGGGAGACAATTCACATATACTGCCAAGTACCAAGTGGAAATTTGATTGAGTCATAGTCTCATTCATAGACATGCATGCAACCTTGATTGGTTTTCGATGCTATATGCATAATGTAACGATTTTCTTTGAATTGACTATATTGGGGACCATAGGAGAGAGTAACTCTGCAAGAAAAATGAGAGCTTTTACGCTTTTGTGAGATTACATTAATGTTTAATCCTTTTTGGTTATAAAATTGATGTAAAAGTCAATCAAGACATTAATCTTCGTATACCAGGTATTCAGTTAGGACAACCGATTGCCTATTTGGCCCCAAATAAAGACAAAACAATCAAGCTTATGGATAATCACTAGATTAGGCAAATTAACCCAACTAAGGAGATGGATTACCTAAATGGTAATCAGCACACGCAGACCCTAACTAGGGTAAGATCTCAAGGTAAAAATTACTGTTCATTTGTGTGCATTTACTCTTTTAGTTATTGCTCAAGGTCGAAAATCTAACTTGAGAGTCGAAGTACCTTTGCAGATACCCTCTCTTGGACATCACCACTCGGACCAAACGCGAGATAAGACAAGAGAAAGACCCTTCAACAGTAGAGATAGTGTCCGACTATTATTTGGCAGGAACAGCTGACATTGGCTAAAGCTTCTAAATGGTCATCGAATATAATTCACAACAATCCTTATGTGAAACCTTGAACAAATTACAAGCTTCAAAAATTCACTTAAGTGAGTAACTATTTAATTTTATCCTTTCAAGCAAAATTTATGTTGTGCAGATTTTCACCATGACTTCCTTCTTTTAAATACAATTCAAAATTTATGTTGAATAACATCTCTCAGGATATCATAGAAAAGCATAATACAACATCATCATGCAACCATTCACAATATACCCCAAAATAATGGAGTTCCAATTAACAATATCTTTGTGAGGAATTTCATCGAAAACTTTTCTGGACAGTTCAACATCTTGACACTTTAGCTTAGAACGCAACAAGGGCATTGTTCAAACAAATCCAAGTCCAATCCACACTTCACAGTGTGTCCATGAATCACTTGATTACCATGTTCTAACAGAAAACATCTAGTTCAGACAAATTGTCAAGGTTGGAAAAGTAAATGCCACCATGCCTTTTCATGTTGCTTCTATTTCCAACTTTCCCTTTTCTTCGACCAAGCAACCACAAAGAAAACGAAAATAGAGAAAGATTGGACAAGGGACATCTACTGTGAGTCATTGAAGGAGAAGGAGATTTGATGAAGGGAGGAATGGGTTGTAAAAAAGTTACTAAATTTTGTTGATGACAGTTTAGTCCTTTGTATATTGGCTGACAATTTAGTCCATCACATTCATCAACGACGTGGATGCGACGTGGATGCATATTTGCACACATGGAGTACCATGTGGTTACGTTACATGCCACGATTGCACTCATGTTAAAGTAAACGAACCTCAGTTGATGGAAGGACAAGTTTGTTGCATTTTTTCTTCAAGGGACTAATTCATAATTTTTTGTTCTTTCAAAGACTAAATTGTCATCGGCTTACAGATCAAGGAAGAATCCCATGTATTGCTCCTCGGAGAGAGGGGGAACCTGGGCCATGAGGACCTTAAACAATTCGACGTACTACTATTAGAGTAGACTAACACAAAATAAAGAAACAGAGTGGCAAGATAAAGGTAAACCAAAATGAGAGCAAGTGCTCCCCCAAGCATGAGAAAGGTTTTCACAGCTCCCAATTCTATTGACTAAATATCTCATACGTACCCCTATAATTCCTCCCCCATCCAATATAATAGAAACAAACCCAACTCTCTCCTTTAAGTGGTTCCTACTAACATTCTCTCCTCAAAAGGAATCTCTACTAATAGAAAAGAGGGGGTGGGGTGGGGTGGTCAAGCCTTTGTTAACTTGGGCCATCTCAGTATATGTCTTAAAGGGCCTATTCCATTTGGAAACTAAATTCCTATCAAATTGCCACCCCTTCATTTCTTGCTTCTGTGGTAGTACTCACTCTTCTCATGCTCCTTGAGTGAAGTCTTGAAGCAAAATATGTGGTAATCCAACTCCATATTCTTCTCAATTGAGTTAATGTTCCTTTTATGTGGCTAGTCAAAGTGTCTACATTCTTTCTGGACAAACATATCATATAATATAACAATGCCACTATAGCAACAGTAGAACAGATGAAAATTAGGCCACGAAAAGGCTGAAATCCTATTGCTGTTGAGCCACCTTTTTCTAAAGGAGAACAACTTGCAGTGTCTCCTATGGATAACATATCTTTTTCTAGTCGTTCTGTTTCTCGGCTTTCTATCACTTTCAGCAATGCCTCGGATATGTCAGTAGCCAGAGTGGAACCCTTGGGGAAAACCTATGTAATCACACACCCATATGTACATACTAGTTAGAACAGTTTTCAGAAATAGGAAAAACATTTTAGAAAAGTAGCATGTGTAATAAACCTACAAGGGTCAGCATAGTGATGAAAGGGTTTGAACTTTGAATAAAGTTTGTACAAGATCTTAGGTTCGAAAGAAAGAAGAAATGGCATGTGCTATGCATTGTGAACTAAGTTTGGTAGAAGTTAAAATTGGAGGAAAACACGTAGAGTGGTGAAATATTGGCATTTAACATAAGAAAACATTCTTTTAGCAGTCTCCAATTTCAAATTTGCACTGCTACCAGACATGTCATGAAATGGTGACATTGAGAGGAGAAAGACTCACAAAACCAAAGCCACCAAGCCTGAAAGTGCTCCCTGCTTTGGTGAAGCCCTTACATGAGTACTTTGCCAAAAAGACATTAGCATGAGGGCTAACAAAGAAAGCGGCTTCAATATCCTTGTTCTGGAAGGCATCAAGGTAATCATTCATGGAGTTATATTTCCTAATGTTCTCACGCTTGAATGGTAGTACTTCAATCAAATAGTCCTCAATGAACGAATTTTTATCAACACCAATTGGGGAATTTCTTTTTAGAAGGGTCTGGATATCCATCACAGATGGCTCTAGTTGTGAAACAGTCATCATGGAAGTCAAACTTGCTGTGAAAGTACTAGTTGCAATGAGGATCACAAATAACCATGGTGCCAGCACAGTTCTAGCCAAGGGGCTTTTTATTTGTTCACCTGCTTATTAGAAAATAGAAATGTACCAAGAAATTAGATTAGGATTTTCTAAAGGAGGAAAGAGTGTGATTGAAAAGCTATGGTCAATATCATATTCTTTACATAGTAAACAATATTAAGGACTACAAGCATTTTGACAACACAAATTGCTAGATATACACAGTATACATTTTTGGGTAAAATATGTTTAGTCTTGTAATTTCGGTTAAACTTGGTTTTAGTCTCAGTAGTTTCAAATCAATCAATTTGATCCCTATACTTTAAAAACTAGGTGAATTTAGTCCCTATTTGGTCCCTTGGTTGTCACTGTGCAGGGACTAAATACACTTATTTTTAACGTTTAAGGACCAAATTGATCGATTTAAAACTACATGGACTAAAGCCAAGTTTGATTAAAAGTACAAAGACAAAAAACATATTTTACCCAACTCTTTTTGTATCTTTTGAAACATGGGGAAGTTGGACAAAGAAAAATGTTACAGGACTTACCATATGATCCGAATATGATGGTGACTAAAAACCAAAGCATAGCCCCCAGTCCTTTTAGTTCTGCATTAACTTCACGTTCAATCAACCAAATGACAAACCCCATGAAAATGTGAGTTGCAGCCATCATCAACCACATCTGTTTTGTAAAGGCGTTAAAAAACATCCATGCTTCTTTTGATTTAACTGGCGTCTGAGTAACCACCATGTCAAGGCCTGATTCAATATATGGTTGTGAGAAGTCAACTAAATTATATCTTTTTGCCAATATTGATGTATCTCCAACGGCAGCATCCAATGACTTCATCAGAAATAATAACAAGTATTCAGCAGAAGTAAAATTAGGACAGATTGAAGTAATATATTTAAATAAATAAATAAACTTAGACTTTTGGTGTTGTTCTCCTGTTAATATTAGAGTTCCACCTCAATAATCTACAATACATAATAAAGGTTCGCATTAAATATCAACATAGGCTATCAAGGTGAAACTCCAATTTTGAGTGGAGAAGATTACTAAAAGCACCTAATAATTGCATCGAAGTTTTGTCCATGGAAAAAAAACTAAAAAAGTATAACGTTTCATGCGCAATAATCAGCATGTCCTCTATATTAATTTTTTAGAACTAATAGATGGTAATTATACCTTCTGGCTGACATTCTTAACCATTTCATCATAGGATCCATTAAAGGAAACAAAATCATATGTCAAGTTATAACCCAATTTTCCAACAGCTGCTTCAAAGACATCGATTGAGAAACCGGAGAAGGAAGTATTTTTACTGCTTTGATTATAGTGCACATTCACAAACTGAGAAAAGGCACCTTTTGCAGGCACTCCTATTCTCAATGACCTTTCCTCAGTCCATCCATTAGGAACCGACTTTAAGCCTCCAGGCCAATAATATGTGTCTGTACTCAAAACTTCCCTAGAATCATTATTTGCGTTCCTCTCCATTTGCTGATATCTAACAACAGTCTTGGAAAAACCATGTGCTGAAGACCAAAAGGCCATTTCTCTATAACTTCTCCCTATCACATTAATTATACTGAAGGTTGGTGATTGCATTAATTTTTCATCCCTGAAGCCAGTATTTCCACCAAGTCCATCAAATTTACTTGATGTAATCCTTTCTGAGAATTTTTTAGGGCTGAATCTTCCTTGTGATTCATTTGCAGTCTGAGCAATAGCCCGAGTTGCATCATATGATCGAAGTGCAAAGATACTTGGGTTAAAGCTCTCTTCTTCAGGGAACTCCATTGCAAACCTTCTTTGAAATTTGGATTTGAACCTTCTAAATGCCTCACTTGTTTCCATGAATTGTGTCTTGAATCCAATAACTCCTTGCATGTTAAGCTTTGAAGAAGAGTTAACTGAATCAAGAAGGCTAGCAACCGTATCTGGGATAACCCACACAGAACCTTTTTCCATCAAACCCATTTGATTTGCTTTCTCAAAAAGTATGTTAGCCATTTCTAAAGAAGAGTCCACAATCAAGAAGACCCTGCTACTCTTGTTTTTTAGCCTATTGAGCCCATTTTCAATGGTAGATTTTGTGTCTGATAGAGAGGACAAGGAAGGCAAAGCCAAATGATTATAAATCTCAGAACCAACATTTCTAAGAGCATAAGTGAGGTCAAGTAGCATCCCTGGATCAGAGGAAAACCAGTTATTAAGTTCATAGATTACTGTCACCTTTTTCCATCTGAATTCTCCTACAATGGCTGCAATGCATTGCATGTGAAGGTTGCTGTCATGTCCCACTTGTATGAACTGTGGCAGTAAAGGAGATAATTGCTCTGATCTGGCTACAGGTGAAAGTAGAGACAAGATAGGAATATTCTTTATAGTGTCACTAAATCCACTTGCCATAGTTGCTTCATTGTGTGTCATTGTGCCTATGATGGCCAACACTTGCTTGCTCTGTGCGAGATCCATAACTAAATTTATAAATAAATAAAAACAAAATCGTGTTAGGATATTTCAAATTTACTAATTTCAAGATGTTGATTATGATTATTTCCTTATTATTGGTCCTAATTGTTTTCTTATTTCCTTATTTATTGTAATCACTGCTAATCATTACTCATTAGTCCTTTGTCATTATTTATAAAAGCTTATCAGAAGACTGAGAAAAAAGAATATCATCTATTCTCTATTAGTGAGTACAAGAAGAATCTTCAATTCCAAGCAGCTCCATAAGCCTTTTCTTTGGCCACTGCTGTTCACACTAGTAATTCTATTGTTTGTCTCTTCAATCTTCAGTTGTTGGTCCTTGTATTTTAGATTTTTGTGCCTCTGATAATCTAGTAGGTAATGTTTCTCTTTTCTCTAAATCATCACCTCTTAATCTTCACACTATTACTCTAGATAATCAAGTAGTATCACATCTCCACTCAAACCCCAACTTTCATAAGGATTAAACATACAAAACTTGACTGTGACTCATTGAAAAGAAGATCCTCTCCGGCGTCATCAACACTACTTCTATGAGTTCACTGTTTTGTGTGTGCGCCAACTTGAGGAAATATGTAGATTACAAATATAGTTATTTCCTTTTAGTCTTATAGTTGAAATTTTTCTACTCTTTTGATCTTGTCTAAAGTTGCCTAGCGCGGTTATTTTTTGATCTTCTAAAACCATTATACAAAACTAGAATTTGTGCTAAGAAGAGATTTTAGCAGTTTTAACCACCATAAATTAAAAAACAAGGCTGTATTGTGGTCATCCGTCCAAGGCCAGGGCAGAGCTATGTGTGGCAACTTTCATGAACGAGTTGAGAGTCTTGTTGGCGTTGGAATGAACCCTACAATGATTGTGCTTGTTTTTTTTGGCAGTTTTTATGCTACTAATTTCATTTTTGGCGGTTTTACACTGGTACCCTTATGATATTTATATTAATCTGTTTGCTGATTTAAAAGCAAAACTAATTTCATTTTTGTAACGATTTTAATGGATATATAAATATGTAACTACGTTAGACAACTTTAAACAGCAGAGATCAATTAAAAAATACAACTATATAGACCGAAAAGAAATGTTTTAAATTATATGGATCTGTATTTATAGTTATAGATTTATCAGTGTTAATAAACTAAAGTGTTAATATTTCTAGTTTGTTATTGATAGATGTATATGATAGACTCATTAATCGTTTTTATGATTAATGATTCTATTTTTTTTCGTCTATTGTATATTTATTTTGTAGGTCAATTCAGTCATCCGCTTATAAGTATAATTCTCTTTTTTAAAATTAGAGCAAGTCAACCTAACCTACAATCTATCTAAGGTTGGATTGAGTTGAGTTTTTTAGTCCACTCTCAAAATAGTCCAACCTAACCCACATTATTTTTTGATAGGTTAAAGGTGAGTTCAATTGGATTGAGTTAACCCATTTTGTCTTTAAATTCTCATTTTATCAATCATAATCATAACATTAAAAAAATGATAAATGATTATTTTCATTTCTAAAAATAGAACAAAAAATTTAATTTGATAATTAAATGTGTAAATGTATGACAATTATATTATGTCATATAACTTAATTTAATGTTAAATTAATCCACAAAACACTAGAATTTAATATCAAATTAATTCTTAAATATTATAGTTTAATAATAAAATAATCCTATAAAATTTAACAACAGAACATAGTTATCACAATTTTTTAGACATTCAGATATTAAATCAGAAATTTTTTCTTTCAAAAATATTACTATCGTCATCATTTTACACTTTTAGGACAACAGTAACTATTTACCAAAAAATAAAAATAAGGATTCTTTTGTACTAATTTAAGGCATAAACGTGGAAGGTATAAATATATCAATGCAACTTTAATTAGCCAATACGTATGAATGAATGGTGTTTGAACTGAATTTCCGTTAACGTTACCACTAGCAACGGTTTGAGCTGAATTTCCCTGAGAATTTTTAATCTTCAAATCCAGCTTGGAACAACTCGATCGATTGAACTCTTGGAGTGCAATTTGCATGGCTATCTTCTGATGCTTTCCCATTTGTGAACTCAAATCAAGCACAGCACCTATGCTCATAATGGACCTTGAGCAGTTCTTTCTACTTTCATGAGCTAGAAGCACCCTTGACCATGTTAACATTAATTGCAGCACAAAGAAGCAGATAATGATGAGTGACATTTAATAAAGAGCTCTTTCCCAATGAAAAATATCAAGCAGAAGAAAACCTTGAGCAAGAGTACTACTAATTAATAAGCCCCACCTTCTATATTTAACGATTTCATTTCCTTGACTTCTTCCTAATTCTCATTCAATAGTATTTAAATATATATCTGGTATATATTTTATTAACCTATAGTCCTATATACGTATGGTTGATGCTAGAGATGTTAATATAAAATCATCGATGATGTATCACCTGAAGCATAAGCTTTGGGGATAATAATAGTTTTTTTGGGGGGCAGGCTGGGAATAATAATAGTTAATGTACATTATCCGTTGAAACATTTATTCATATATAACCAAAAAATGTAATTAATACAACAAAAGTTTACCTAAGAATATGCCTGGAGCAAAGTCAATGGAAGACCATGAATGAGTAGTGTAGGAATGCTTGTTGATGCTGCTTAAGTGATTTTTCAGTTTTATCTAGACAGGGAAATTTCCTAGCAGTTGCCAGCTTTGATTTTTCTTTTCTCTGTTACATCTGTAAAGAATCTTAATTCAGTATTCTTGGTAATTTGTGTTAATTTTTGGGACATAAGGTATATACTGCCAGGGACGGTTCTAGATAAGTAGTTATGGAGGAATTGTTCTCATTAAGTACTTTTATATAAGTATATTAAATAATTATTTTTATATCATAAAAAATTAGGTATTGTCCTCATAAAATTATTTTATTTAAAAATGTAAATAATTATAAAAAGAGAAAATAAATTAGTATTAATTTTATCAATTTTATCTTTTGAAATTTAAATATTTTGACATTTGTTATCATGAAATTGTTTATTTTGTAAAAGCTTGTAATATTTTGAGAAGTGTTAGGAACACCTTATCAGACTTCTTCAAACATAATTTTTATAATTGGTTAAAAATTATAAAATTAGAAGAGAAAATCATTAAATATGATATAAGCTCCATCAAATTTTGCCATTTTCAATCAATTTTAATTAATAAAAGTGTGTGTATGTTTGAAGGAGTATGTGTTCCTATAATATTTTTCTTCTCTCTAAAAATATTATAGACTATTATTTTATCTCCACTAAATAGAAACTTTTTTGATCTCTCATAGGCTGCCAATTGCAAATTGCATTGAGTATGGACAATTGACTTGCATCTTAATTTATTGGTGTTTGATTCTATATAACGATTTTCTTTGTTTGCCTATATTGGGACCATAGGAGAGCAACAACTCTGCCAGGATATTGTGAGATTTTTCTACACTTTTCTGGCATTGAACTAATCCTTTCTGGTCATAAAAATTTATGTCAAAGTCAATCAATAGCAATAATCTTTGGAAGGCTACTCTCCAGATTCAAACTTCCAGGCTCCAGCAAAATGACATGGTATATATTTGAAATTTGGGGAATTGATTTCTAGAACGATATACTACATCACTAATGAGTGCATTAAAATAACCACTCTTCATGATTTATATATAGTGAATAATAATAATAATAAATAAATAAAATACAATCAAGAGATTTAATTTAATTAGTTAAACAATGACTTTTTTTTTATAGGCAAAGACAATCATATTATATTAATATTGTACAAGATATGTATTTTGGGTAAAAATACATGAATTGTTATAAATTACTGATAGTTGATAGTGTATTCGATTCTTACTGATCAATTTTTTTTTAAAAAAATAATAAATACAAACAACGGTCCAACACATTTGCCTAACTTGTGTCTTGCTCGTTAAGATTAAGGAAACTATTGAATTCTAAGAATTAAAATTACGTTTGACATCATACATTTATCTAAGATACAAAGTTTGCCCTTTGCTTGTACTAGCTAATTATCTTCTTCGCAGAAATGTCAATGCACTAGTATTTTATCTTTTTTTTCATGTAAAAAAGATCTTTTCAATTTTTCCAAAGGGTGGCAAATTTTCCTCCTATATAAGTTAGTGCCATTTTTAGAGCTCTTTTTGTTCTCTTATGTCAATGCAGTAATATCCTTCGAGGAATTTACAATCTAATTTGGTTTATTTTAGTTTTCTTAGCGAGTGTGTGAAAAATACATTGAAATATCGAATAAAGATAAATCACATTATGATTAACTCGATCATATTATATACTATTTATTAAGTTTTTTAAAATGTATTAATTAAAATAATTAATCTCTCAAAAAAGATTAAATAATTTAATAGCACTAATATTAATTAAAAAGATTAATCGAAATTAATTATAATAATAATTTAATAAGTAATTTTATATTTTAAAAAGTGCAAAAATAAATTTTAAAATTGATTTAATCGACGTATCAGCATTAAATTTACTTTAGGCCTACATGATCATTGTCGTAGAAATACAATTTTCTTTATATGCATACAGTGGTCTACTTCTGATGTTTGACCATAGGAAAGCAACTTTGCATGGATATTGTTGAGGTATTTTGACACTTTTAACTAATTTTTCCTATTTTGCTAAATAATTGATTTAAGAATCAATCGACACTAACATTCTGAAGCTTAAACTAATTGATTGAAACTTCCAGCAAAATGGCGTGATATACTTACAGATTTGGACATTAATTTAGGTAACAAGATTTTACAGATTAATGGCGTTAAATATGGCCACTTCATATTGCGCATGTGTCAACGTAATTTGAAAGAAAATTGCTAATGAGGGTCAAACTCAAACAATTAAGAAAAAACTAAGTTTATATTTAGAAAATAACCCTATACTTTGAAAATCTCCAAACAAAATGCCCCATTAGTGGTATTGACTTTCGTGTGTGCAAAACTTATAACAGATTTATTAGATAATACTATTGCTTTTCTTATAACAAGTTTTCTCAGTAACACTTTGAAGAAATTAAGAATATGTTAGGTAAAGATAATATTGTTTTTCTTTCTTTTCCTTTTTAAAATTTTATACAAAAGAAAGATAAAGCAATATTTTAGCACAAATTAAGAAGAATTGACTCTTCATCCTTGATTTGCACAAATGACTCTAATTGACTGTCTTTACTTTATGGTAACAGATCCTACATTGTTAAGGGGAAATAAACCAGAATGACAAAACTAATTCCATTGTGCATGTATCTGAAATTCTGAATTCCTGAAGCAAATCTGGATTATATTTGGGGCTGTTTTACTATTTTGCATGTGTAAACCAACTGTATGTAGTTTACCAAAAAAGAGTGACAAGAATAACTACAACTTCCAATATATCCATTAAAATCTGAACTCTGTACACAAAGTAGACAAATTTTACATAACTATTGCCCTACTATTAGGGCATTGAATTAATAAAAAGGAAAAGATAAATAATTTGAATAGGCATGTGGCAGCAATGTGATTCAAAAATTGTAAAGTAAAAAACAAAAAAACTTTTAACAAACTCAGCTTTCTTATCTCAAACTATGACAAATGTAATTTCGTTCTCCACATTTCTCCAACCACCTGTTTTGGTTGCGGGTTATCTGGCCCTCTGTCCCTTTGTCCTGATGTAAAGTATAGCCATCCATCCCAAAAACCAGTTAATGTGGTTTTTATGCGATATGGAAGCTTTCCAATCACTGACCACTTCTGCAATCAGTAATAAAACTATGTCAAATGATCTGAATTGAAGGAATATTAGTCATCACAAACAATCATGAATCATATGTTGCAAAATCACACTTCATCATCACTTCAATAAATTCATAGACAAATTCATATTAAATGTTTTTAACTTCTATTAAGTTTATTGTTGCTTCTAAAAATCAAGATTCTATGGACAATTTGACTGGTGAGTTACATGAATGATCCATTCATTTGATCACCACTCATAAAATTACAATTGCCAATAAGCAAAGTGAGAGACTAAGAGGTATTAATGGATAAAGAGAAATGCACAACCTATTTCTGATGAGCAAAAGACAGAAAAGTGTACCATTGTGTCTAAATGAAATTGGAAAACCTCCCCAACCAGAATCATCCTTTTTGTCACTGGGTGCTTTTCTGTGGTACCTCCAGTGATGATTATTGAATTGTTGACAATTACCCATGCACACTCTATATGAGAATCTGGTTTTGGCATAGCTGGCAAAATTTTCCATTTCATTTCTTCATCCAGCATATAAACATCTCCATAGACCACCTGAAACGTAGAAAATTTAGTTCCAAAAATTCCCTTGAAATGATCATATATAGAATCCAATATATGTTGGTCTCTCAACATATTAGGCGTGAAAAATTAACTACCAAATTATTATATATAATTTGGAAGTCATGTATGATGTTGACAAGTAGAGAAAATTATACCTCATGCCTGCGTGAACACTTGAATATAGGCGAACCGGGTTTAGCCATAAAATCACCCTCTTGTCCACCAATAACAAAAAGTCGATCATTGACTGCAATGCAAGCCCTGCGCCAAATAACTAGTGTCAGATGAAAAACAATCAACTTACCACTCTTCAAGTATTGCCACAAAAAGATTCTTAGGCTTTAATAACAAAGGTTTGGTTTTCAAAAATCAAGGATTCCTATTACAAACTCGAGATTAAATGAGAACATATGGTTAACTATTGAACAGGAATTGCAGCCTACTACTAGAATCTGAGCGGTCAGCAAACCTATGTGGTCCACCGCGTGGAATGGGAACTTCGTCCTGCCATTGTTGCTCCAATGCTTCACCATCCTTCACAGCCAAACTCCAATGATCTATTCCAGGTGTATGGCGATTCTCCTTGCTACCACCCATGACATGGAGTCTTCCTTTCCATAATTGAGTTGCAGGAGCATACCTGGAATGAAATTCTCATGTTAAAATCTCTCATTTCACAATTAAATAGCGCAACCAACTTGCCAAAGTCTAAGCCTCTAGTCAAAGTAAAACTCAATCAATCATCAATGTGGTGAACAGCCAGCAATTTAACAGGAATTTCATTTGTTAGATACAAGGCCTATAGTTTTAAATTGCTATCTGGTGCCACAATTATAGCTGCAATAACCACATTATGACCACAATTGTGGTCGCATCATCTGCATTTGTCTGCAGTTTAAAAAATAACATGCAACACACATTGACAAACAGCAAATGAGTGAGTGCAGTACTGATGCATATGTTAATGGTGCACCTGGGGGCCGGCAATGGTGGCAAAGGTTTCCATTTCTTTGTTGCAGTGTCTAATGAAAAGGATGCGGTAGTAGGCCCACTGCATTGGATACCATATTGTCCTGAGACAATGTATATATACCTCCCATCAGATGCTATGCCCAAATGTGAATGAGCCATTTCCTTTGGCATTTTAATCTGATCTACCCACTTGTTGCTGCTGAAATCGAACACATCAACATGCGAGTGCACCTGAACAAACAAACAAACACACACCAAGCTCATTTATCACCATTTTATTAAATATAAGAACAAAAAATAAGTAATCATCTTAGGAACTAAAAAATTGTACTACTTTCACAGGCAAAAAACATGTTAAAACTTGAATGAGTGTTAGTCCTTCAAATTACATTAGTTTGGTCATGAAGTTATGCCATTTTAGTGTTTAAAATCCCATACATGAGATCATTAAATAAGAGGAAACGAAACACACTCACATGGTTAAGATTGGCATATCCTGCAAACACATAAAACATATTCTTAATCTGTATAGAGTACCCATCTAGCCGAGGCACTGGAGCAGACGGCATCTGCTCCCAATGCCACTCGGGAGCAGGCAAGTCTGCAAATGTAGCCGAAAGGAATCTCTTGGGACCCCTCGTTTTTGCAACCTTCCCATCTTGTCCCTGCAACAAGCACAAAACAAAACAAACAAATCAACTCCTATGTGTTGGAACTTGGAAATCCTACATTGACCAATGACATGCTTTTAAATTGTGGTCCGCAACAGCAATTGCAATTGGCATAAAGGTTTTTTGACATCAGCCACATTTGCCTGCAAATTCCCCCAATGTCAAGGTTTGCGACCAAACCACAACCATAATTTAGAACCATGACCAGTTATATGACCAAAACAATTTTTTTTGTAAAACAATGTATATAAGTGGTGGTTAACCCTTACCTTTTGAACTAACTGCCAATTAAAAAAACTTTTAAACTAACTATTTGAATTAAGTTCAAACTCAACTCAAATTTCAAGGTGATAACAAAGTCTATTTTAGCTATTGTTGTTGGACTTCCCTTAAAAAAAAACTATTGTTGTTGGACCACTATTATCGGGTAGTTATTAGATCATCTGCAGATGTCCAAATTTCACTTCAAATGTCTAGTCCTTGACGTAAGAGAATGTATTGGAGATCCCATATTGACCAGTAATATGGCCAAAATGGGTGCAACTGGTGAAAACACTTATTGTAAAAAAAAATGAGAAAATGATATCAAGGATTTAAGAAACGATTTGGCCACATTTTTATCTCCAACATCTCTCGAACTGATTGAATCACCACAAATGTTCAAACTTGACACTCATTGACATTGGAAATCCTAATCCTACATTGACTAGTAACACGAAACAATCCTCACTCAACCGATAAGCTAACTTTTGGGTTAAGCTGAAACCCAGGATGTTGGAGATCCCACATAGTCTAGAGATATAATATAACCAAATTAAAGTATATAAGTGAGGACAACTCTTATATTACAAGCCCATTTTATGAGGTTGAGTTATTAATATTATGTCATACACAAATTCTAAGAGCAAAGAAAAAACAGGGTGTAGAAAAAGAATACTTACATTGTTGTTTTTGTTGTTGTTGTTGTGAGGTATGGCGGTGAGATTCGGAATGAGAACGGGTGCGTTGGTGTCGACCCAGTTGGTGGCGATGGCGAGATAGTGAGTGGAGAGGGAGGCGCGGAAGAGGTTGGCGATGAGGGCAAGGCCGAGAAATGCAGAGAGACAGAAGAAGATTATGATTTTTGACGCAGAAGAATAATGGCTATGGTGGTGGTGAAACCTCGTTGTTGGCGATGCCATTGGTATTTTGGGGTTATTGGCTTGGGATATGAGAGAGCTATTTTTATTATTTACGTAAGAGGCAGAGAGAACCGAAATTTTGTATGGTAGAGGAAACAAACAACTGTTGGCGCCAATGGTTTTGTTTTGTTTTGTTTCTCTCTTTAAATCAAATATTAAAAAAAGGCAAATCTATCTAATTCGTTTCTGTGTTCACTGTTCTATACCACGCTCATCGACGCCGCAAATTTAGCCTTTTCTTTTTCTTACGTTTTCGTTTTTGTGTTCACTGTATAACTACTTTACCCTCAATTCAGACGCGTTCATAGTCCATTTATTAAGAATCTAATTAGGGGAGTCGGAAGGTGATATTATGATATGGTGGCTGGAGGAGGGTACAAGAGTCTCAGGAGTTCAGAATTCAAATCTTTTAATTAACATAATATTTAATTATTAATATTTGTCGATAAAATTTTATTTTTTATTTTGAATTTAATTACTCTTTTATTGATAATATAAAGATTTATCACAAATTATTAATATACAATAAGTCTATTAATTTTTATAATTATTATTTTTATAATATTTGTAATATTTTTTATTTTTTTCCTACAAAATTTTAATTGATTTTAAATTTAAATATTTTTACACATACACATAAAAATAAAAGAATTTAATATATTTTTTCAAAAAAAAGTAATTTTTAATTCTGATTCTTAACATAATATTTTTTATTCTCATAAACTTAAAATCATTGATTTTTACCAAGTGATTTTAGCTGAATTGGTGTGAGTGTTGTAAGTTTCTCGATATCATGTTTAATTTTTATAAATAAAAGAAAATCATTGATTTTTGTTTCAATATATCACATATCTTATATTGCTTAGAAGTTAAGGTTAAAGATAGTTTGCAAACACCCTATTTCCATCAATCCATTGATGTCTTTTAGTAAGGACAAAATTGTATAATAAATCATAGCTCAAAGACAATAAAATAACTTATATAAAAGATCCTTTTGTCACACAGGTAAACGTCTCTTGCATCCTATGCGGTGAAAATAAGATATGATAGGTAAATAGTTTGTTTGATGATTTATTTTGGTATTTTATTTGGGAAAGACACTTAAAGTGGTAAAAAAGTTAAATAATTGACACAATATCGCGCGACTTGTATTTCTTAATAAATATTTCAGAATTAAGATATTAATTAATCCTTATGTATAGAATAAATTGTGTTAAGATAAAAATATATATCTTATGTGTTCATAGTTTTTAATAAAAATTAATTACTCCTTTTAATATGAGCTATTTACATCAATATTATAATCGCAAAATAAATATAAAGAAAAACGAACGGCAGAAGTAATGACGAAATACACACTAACACTTACAATATCAACTCACTGCATCGCGGCTTTTTTTATTTGCCAATAGTTCATTACAAAATAGCTCATTCACCATTCAGAACCTTCATATTGTTTATTCCTTTATTGGAACACTTTCCAAAAGTATAAAAATATACTTTGCAAATTTTATGCTGGTCCCCAGTTCTTTTCCAGTATTCCTGATAGTATTGCTGAACAGGTTATGTTATAAACAATATGAGCATGTTTCTCTTAAAATAAAATAAAAATAAAAATAAAAAAGTCATTTGTATTATTTTTTTTAACTACTTTTTGATGAATAAAAGGAGTTGGATCCTCTCCAATATTACTAAAAAATGGATATCTACATTTCTACTCTCCTTCACATAACACGTGGCACTACAAATCAAAGTCATTTGTATTTCTCTTGCTGTTCTCTTTCTGTTTTCTTTCCAGTTTTTACATTCAATAAAATATACTTTTAAAGTATTAAAAAATTAGACATTTTAATTAATTAATCGAGAAATATTTTTAGTTTTTTAGTCTATAATACTATCATATTTGCTGTAAAATTAATATATTTATAAATGATTGTTCAAATAATATTTTTGTCAAGTTATTTATTATTAAGCTTTTAAAATATGAATTAAATTTTTTATATTTTATTTTTATTGAGTAGAAAATTTATTTAACCGATGAGATTATAAAAAAAATCCAGATCGTAATATCTTCTGATTTTACTTAAAAATATAAAATAACAAAATAATTAAGTTCATCAATCATATTAAAAATTATTTAACAAATTTATCATTAAAAAAAATATGTAAGAAAAGTTTACTTAACAAACACATAACACATGGCTTCCAAAGAAATGAATGGCTGTCATTGAACTTCCTTTTTACTATTCTAATTCTAAGTCCAATTGTACTTCCTTTTGCACTTTCTAATTATAAGTCCAATTTACTATTCTTCTCTCTCTCTTTTCTTCTTTTTTTTTTTAAAAAAAATTACTGATCCTCCTTAATTTTTTTTATGTTCTCTTAATTCTCTATTTGTAAATACTTAGCAATTTTTATAAAATAAAAACGAGTTAAAGGAATTTTATTTTTAAATGTTTAATATTGTATTCTTTAAAATATATAATATTATTAAAAATTAAATATATATTTTATACATATAATATACTTTAATGTTTATATACTAATTTTGTACTATTATTAAATCATAAATCATCATTTAAAATATTTTAAGATAATTATTTTAAAAATTAATAAATTTAATATATATGATAAGTTGTGATTCAATGACCATGTAAAATATTTTATATTATCAATATGTAGCCATTTTTCTGTATAATATAACTTATTTTGATTTTATTATCTAAATTTATTTTTTTATTTTACTACTTTGATTTTTTTTTACCTTTACTTTTTAAATATTTGCCCTCAACAAGGAGTCCGGATCCTCCTTTAATTCTAATTTTATTATCTAAAGCAACGTTGGAAATAATAGGACGGACATGGGCTTGAAATGAAGGTTGGCACGAGGCCCATAACGAAAAGCCCAAACGCTAAGAGCAATTGTGGTGACGAGAACGGAACGTGGTGGAAACACGCGAATGGCTGCTACTGCTCCTTGGTTTTTTTGTTCATCTCGTTGTTGAGTTGTTGTCGTCAACTGAATCTGCCACACCACACAGTTCCCTCTCTTCTCTTCCCTTTGACCATTCAACCTTCCTCGCCTTTGCCTCCTTTCGTGAGTCCACTCTTCTTTGATTCTAGGTTTCTTTTTCCATTTCCGTTTAATTGAGTCTCTATTCGTTAGGTTCCCCTTTTAATTTTATTATTAATTATTAATTATTGTTTGTGAATGAGTAAGATGTTTTTGTTTAAAGTTTAGAGTGTGCTGTTCTAATATAACGATTTAGAGCTTATGATGATTTTTAATTTGGGTTCTCAGAAAATTGCGAGAGGCACTTATTTGGTTAAGGTATAATCTTGATTCAGAAAATATGCTGGTTAGAATTATATAGTAGATAGTCAGATTTGTGTCCTCGAATAGTGGATTATTGTTTGTAATTTTTCTTTTTTTTGTGTGTGGGTGTAACTGATGTGCTTGTGGAGCTACATTCCTTCCACATTTGCTACGTGACGGATATTGTTATTGTTATTGTTGTTGTTGTTTTATCATCATCATTATTGTGCTGTTGCCTGATTAGTTTTGGATCTATGATTGTTTGCATTCTTAGGGAGTAAGGTAATAATTAAATCATTGTTTGTTTGGCATTTTAGATCATCTAATCCCTTTTTTGCCTTTGTTTAGGTTTCTCTTTGTTGATATATGTTTTTTACCGAACATATATGTTGTGATTGAGTTTGGAATTTGTTCAGCTATTGATATGCATCATTTTAAATTTACCCACATTTTTATGTAGTGTTTAAGACTATTTTGTTGCTTGGTAAATCATCACAGCATAATTTTATGTTACATTGTAAGTGTGATAGCATTTCCTGTGGCAAGTCTCATTGCTTGTTTTCATGATTGTTCTGTTGCAGATGAAATTTGGTGGATTGTTTGTTACTTTCACATATATATGTTTATTTTTGTAACTTTATGTCTAGTACTTATATTAGATGGATGATGCTAATTATTTATTATCTACTTGTGTATTTTTGGGAACAACCTACAGCGTGACTGAGATGGCTGGAGGTGTTATTCAGCAGATATTGAGGAGGAAACTCCACCCTCGGTTTACTGTAAGCCACTGGTCCTCACTTCATGTTAATTGGATGTTTTTCCACTTAATTTCCTTTTTGGGTCCTTACATGTTTTCATGGCCTATAATGGAGATCCTTAGAAGAAAGTATTTTTGTTTGGGGGGTGGGGGTGGGGGGGAGATGGCAAAATGGTTTTCTAATTATGAAATGAAAATCTGTCTTTTTAATTCTCATTTATCTGGAAATATTTGTATGGATTAATCCCATTTGCTGGCTTTTTATTTTTACCTTGTCAAGTATGTTTTTGGATTAGCTTTCTTTGAGGAAATAATCACTTTCTTTGCCAGCTTCTTGAGAAATCTTTCTAGAGAAATTGATTATTTCCCAAATAATCACTAGCCGGCCAAACATGCAAAAGGGTTGAGAGGTTGGATCCAATCAATATAATCTATCTTCCAATATAAACTCAATCCTTTTACAGACTTATATGTGGATTTTATGCTCGTTGCATGGTTTCAATTTGTTGATAAAAAATTTGTTCCCATGCAACAAGATGATTGTGTCTATTGCTATTGCTAATAGCTGTTGTATATCACTGCAGAACTCTCCCTTGTTGTCACCCATCGTAGCAAAAAAAGATGATGCTGGCTCTACTGGCAGTCAGTCCTTAAGAGCACTTGCATTAATTGGAGCTGGTTTGTCAGGTCTTTTCAGTTTTTCAACAATGGCAGCAGCTGATGAAGCTGAGCATGGTCTGGCATGTCCAAGCTATCCATGGCCTCACAAGGGAATTCTTAGTTCATATGATCACGCTTCGTAAGTTTGGCTTGAATTTTTCCTATATTTTCCTATCTTTTGCTCAACAATATCGTTTACCAAATTAGAAAATAAGATAATCTTATCCCTGCTGAATTATATGTAATAATGTTTAGTTTATTCTCTCTAATTTATTAACCTTATTTTATATTTTATCCCATCCTTAGATCAGCAACTCATCCTTCTTTTCCCTTGTCATTTCATATACCTTTGATCATTTGTCCTCCATTCATAGTCAACATCTAATAAGGCCTTCAATGACATAAACGATGTCACATTCATTCAAATGCCCTCGATCTGTGAGGACACCATTACTGAGAGCTATAGTCAATGTTATCTTCCTATTTTTTTGACATATGTACTAAGGACCAATTTGATTACACTTGTATCTTTGGAGGACTAACATGGTGGTTGGCTCTATTTATTATAATTGATTGCATCGTAATTTATCTAGCAAAATAATTTAATCTCTGATTTTTGCCAAAGAAATAATTTCCTGCTTTAAGGACATTAGCTGTGGCAACTGGCAGGGTTCATAAATGATGAATACATGTTCTGCTGCTATCATGTATTTAAACCATATTTCACATTAAGGTTATATTAATATCAATTCTTAATGCTTTCAATTAATTTTTCATGGGCAGGATTCGTCGTGGTCATCAAGTTTATACAGAAGTCTGTGCTTCCTGCCATTCTATGTCTTTGATATCGTATCGTGATTTGGTTGGTGTTGCTTATACAGAAGAAGAGGTAAAGGCTATGGCAGCTGAGATTGAGGTGGTTGATGGCCCTAATGATGAGGGTGAGATGTTTACACGCCCTGGTAAACTCAGCGATCGTTTTCCTCAGCCATATGCAAATGAAGCAGCTGCTAGGTTTGCTAATGGAGGAGCTTATCCTCCAGATCTAAGTCTTGTTACCAAAGTAATGCTACTTATTTGATAGTAATGTCTTTGGAATTTTCTAATGTATGTCTACCTGAAATATTATATCCTTTTGATTTTTCAGGCCCGTCACAATGGTCAGAACTATGTTTTTGCCCTTCTGACTGGTTATCGTGACCCACCTGCTGGTGTTTCGGTAAATTCTTCTTTCTTATCTCGAGTCTTTTACTTTATTTAGTAAAGTAATTTTATTCATTTTGCTCAGTTGACTGATGGAAAATGCTAGGCCACCAATATTTAGTTCTAAACCAAAATAAAACATGTTGCAAATCTGTTATAGTGGTTTTGTCACAAGTGTATGCCCAACAACTGTCAAATACTTATCTTTTTCATTCACACTAATGAGCACAAGTCTGTATGTGTGGTGTAGTGGTGGGCAGGACACAGTTGAAGAGCCTTTGAATCTATCTTGAGATTTATTTTCTGTACAGCACTTCATGGATAAGTTGTATCATCATATCATGCCTTTTGATATTCCTTGCATATCATATATGCCATTTTCAGGTTCAATATAATTCATTCATAAATAAATGATAAAACACACATGCACACGCTCACATGTAGGCACACATACGTAACACGGGGATAGTGAGGAGAGAATTTTAACCATTGATTTATGTAAATTTGTCAAAATTAGAACATAAATGCAAATGGTATATTCACATGATCATGTGGCCCTTAAGTGAAATATAATTTTGACCATCCATGTAAAATCTCTGTGAGAGAGAGTCCACGTGTGAGTCATACATACATACATACATACATACCCTTGTAGTGATGAGATTTCATTATGCTTTCTATAATTGATACTTTTCATGAATCTACATATTTAGTACTAGTTCATATATCATTTTGTCCCTATATCGATGTACTGATATTGTGTTCTTAAACCTTTTTCATGGCTATGTTCAAAACAATAATGTAGATAAGAGAGGGACTTCATTATAATCCTTACTTTCCTGGTGGAGCAATTGCCATGCCTAAAATGCTTAATGATGGTGCTGTGGAATATGAAGATGGTACCCCTGCTACAGAAGCTCAGGTATTATATTTGCTTCTGGAGGAATGGTTTAGCAAATCTTCTTACAAATGGGATTGGAAAGAATTTAGCTCATTTTCTCTTAATGTTTGTTGCAGATGGGGAAGGATGTTGTGTCATTCTTAACTTGGGCCGCGGAACCCGAGATGGAAGAGAGAAAACTGGTCTGTTTCCTTTCCTGCTATCAGGTTTCCACTAGATCGATAAAGACACGAATATCCTGTTTTCTAACTACACTTGTTATGCATATGCAGATGGGATTTAAATGGATATTTGTACTGTCATTGGCACTACTTCAGGCTGCCTATTACCGCCGCTTGAGGTGGTCAGTTCTAAAGTCTCGCAAGCTGGTTCTTGATGTTGTCAACTAGCTCTGCCTCAAGTTTCATTTTCACTTGAACAAAGTTTACTGTTGGCAATAATTTGTCAGATGATTAAGTTGTTTCATCATTTCAAATGCGTTCAGCTAAGTTAATGTTTAATGGAATAACAACTGGAAGAGTGTTATAATTTTGTTTGAGATAAAAAAAAAAATGTTCCATGCACGAGATGCGTATACTTTTTCTCATCATCAATCTCGGACTTCTGTATTGTTGCATTTTCCGAGAGCTGTTCCTGTTTGGTAAACTATTGAATTTTGTGGAACTTGTAGTTATTATTCAAGAAAAAGAATAGATAAATATGCCCATGTTGGACATTAAAAGATTGATTATTTTCTCTTCTGCTTAAGTGGTATTCTGCTGCGTGCCAGTGGTGTTTAGAGCATATTTAGTATCCTTAAAAATAAGCTTATGTTGATATCGTGAGTTGAAAGTGTTAAAAGATGTTAACGTGGAGAGTTAATAAGTGTTACAATTACATATAAAAAATTGTATAGATAGATAGAAAGAGGATTCGATTAACACTAATTAAGTACACTCAGTCTTATATTGATACTATAAATTAAAATATATTACATTAATTAAGATTCTTACATTATACAACTTGGCAACTTAGATATTTATAATATTTCTTTTTAAAAAAAAAATCTTTTATTTTTAATGTAGTATGAAATGACTTTATTTTGAAATTCAAGATTAACCTAGAAGTATGATACTTTTTATGTATATGAAAATTAATGTAATATATATTTTCAAATATATGAAAAAAGTTATTATTGTTTAGTTTTTACAAGATTTGTCACAAATAATTTATGTACCATACAATTATAATTTAATGGTTAGAGTGATAAAAAAATATTTTATATAAATTGTTTATAAATATATCCAATTTGCATTGATATAAATTGATCTCTTGTATAAATTTAACTTGTATATACATAGGTGGTGATATTAAAATTTAGTCTAAATTCAATAATTTTGATTCTCTTATAATTTTTATATGTTTTTTTTTCTTGTTGCTTGAACCTAACATTTATTTAAGATATCATAAAAATTTAAAAATTAGAGCAAAATTGTAAATTTTTTAAAATAATGAAACCAAAATCATGGGTTGAAAATAACATAAAGATCAAAGTTATAACTTAGCTTGAAATTTAATTATTATAAGTCACTTAAAAAAGTTGTGCATATTTAATTTTGAATATTAACCATTCAAATATAATTTAATTATCTATATTTATTATTTTCATTTCTCAAATTTTGCATTCATATGTTTCATATATATAGGAAACATTTCAAGTGACAATTCTTATTCTCATTGTAAGAAATGAGAATTATAATTTGAATCATACAAGCGCACATGAATGATAAAGATTAAAATTTAATTAATAATCACATGATCACTTAAAAAATTATAATCATATTTTTCTCCCAAGCTTGATCATTCATATATTTTCTAATAATTTATAATTTTAATTATTATTTCTCAAAATAAAAATAATTCTCGTTTAACAATCAATACTCTCTCACTCTTTATATATATATATATATATATATGAGCATAGCTATTGAGAAGATGGGAAGAAATAGGAATACATAATGACCAATTATCTTACCATAGATGATCAAAATTAAATCATTAAGTCTTGTAATAATTTTAAAAAGTCATATTATTTTTTAAAATGATCACTTGATAATAATTTTGATCATCTATGAATAATTGTATAATTGTATGACCTAAATTTATTCTTCTCATTCTTATAAAAATGTTCCCCTCATTAAATATTTTTCTTTTCTCAAATCCATAAAAGCGTATTGTTTATATGTTATTAGCTGCCTTACATAAGCAACTTATAAAGTAGGTTTATATTTTCTTTATTCATTTTTGCATGTACTGCCATTAAAATATGCTTATGATTGGAAGAATATGTAGGCATCACAACAGGATGAGTTTAGCTTTCCTAGTCCCCATCCCCAGAAAAACCAGAGCAAGTTCGGATAATAAATACACGAGTTTAAATTTTAATACTCATTCTCATCCCTAACAAGTTTTATCAGGTTCAATATACTTACATATGACTCATCACACATTTTTTTATGCTTTTAATTTACTTATATATTTTTAATTATATTTTACTTCAAACAATATATAAAAATAAAAATAATAAAGAAATAAAAGTTAAATTATGTTTTAGTTAAATGTATAATTTTAAGTTTGTTTTGTAATTATTATTATTTAAATTATTCAATTATTAAACTAACTAACTTATATTTTTAAAAAATTATAACAATAAAATCTTATATATATTATATGTATATACGTTGTAACAAAAAGTTATAAAAGAATATAAAATAAAAGTGACTAATACAGATATGGGTATAGAGATAGTTAGCTATATTTAAAAAAATTTGAATAATACTCATATAGTACTCGGTCAAAGTAGATAAGTTGAAGTCACAGATGAATTCGACTGGGTATTGGCGGGTTTGAAGTTTTTTACCATACCTAAAAATACCGTTTAGTTTGCACTAAACAAATTTATAAATTAAAATTAAACTCATATACAAAATACAACTAATACAAGTATAGAAACTTCCCATTTAGTATAATAAAAACAATAATGCTTTTTAATTGAAAGGTTCCAAAAAGATTAAAAACGAAAATAAAAATCTTTCTCCATGATTTAATTTTTTATATCTAAATTTCATTTCTCTAGTTATTTTCTGACAAAAAAAATCTATTTCATTTTATTCAAAATGTCTAATGGTATTAAAATAAGATATAAAGAAATGAAATAAGAATAAAAATCTAGAAGATTAGATCGTGCTGGTCCCACCGACCAAGGGTGGTTGCTAATGGTTGACTTGACTTAGAGGCTTTGTTTGTGGCCAGATCCGAATCTCATATCTCCCAACCCTAAAACCAATTTTATTATTCAGATCCAACCCTCAACAATATTAGCTGTCAGTCACACTCGTAAAATAATTTGCCAATATTCATTCGGAGAATATACAAAATAATTAGTTTTTATTATTTCTTTATTATGTGAAAAGAAACAATTAGTTTTGTTTTAAAAATTCTATGGACAATATACAAATATGTTTTTTGTTACATGTACTACTTCAAATACATGTGAATTGATGAAATATTTGGTAAATTCAACAACATAAATACAAGACTACCAATTATCCCTAACATAAAATCTTAAACAATTAAAATAATACTATTTAAAATAATATTATTTTCAATTAACTTGTTATATCATCTTCTCAATTAGCATTAAGAACACATTACACTCTGCCGTTAAAACGTTTCATATTTATGTTAAAAAAGAATAAAATAAAATCCTTCAAAAATATAAATGACCAAAACAAAATTTTTAAAACAACATTTGATTAAATGTGTCTAACATCTCACATTCAATTTATTCCATGCAAGTCTTTCACTTTTTCCTTATTTTAGTGTCAAAAGGTTTAAACTTAAAAAGTAATTAGTGTGTGTTTGAAAAACAATTGAGTCCAACACAAATGAAAGTTGAGATCAAAGGTACACATAAACATAATTGTTTTGACATTTTTGTTTGAAAAAGTATGATTCTTTAGTTCAATAATGCGTATTCAAACATACTTTTAGTTGCTTCAATATTAACACACATCCTCTTTTCTCAATTGTGAAAACAAACAAACTATACATGTTTTATATTTCTCTTTTAACCACCTATCTTTTCTCTCTCTCTTTTTTATATTTATTTGTATACTCATTCTTTTAATTGTTCATTTATTTTATATGTATATTTAAATTGATTCCCAATAACGTTTAAAAAATATATAGTTAGATACTTAGTCATGCAAATTTTATTTAATTGAGTCTCTCAAAATTTTAAAACCACAAAAAATACCACTTTTTTACAATTTTAATTGTCATTAACTAACTTCAAGTCTCAATTATAAAAATTTGACAAGATTATGAAATGAATTACAACTATTTTTTGTCTAAAGACGTAGTTAAAAAAGTTCAAATCGTTTAAAACCAGTTAATTAATTATTTTAGCCTAAAGATAATAAACTTATAATAAATTGTGTATAATAACTAAATTATTACAAAAATTCGGTCTCTGTCACAAGTTTCAACCCCAGGTCGCATCGCATCCGTTAACTGTACATCGTACGGCTGACACTCTTTATCAAGCGATGCAAATTGCAAGGAAAGGCGGCATTATTATTATTATTATTATTATATTAAAGGAGACGAGAGCAGAGCTTAGAGCAAAAACAACTGTTCTTCGCTTCACTCTCGTCTCGTTCATTTCAACCACAAACGTTCCCTCTGAATCACTTCTCTTAATCTGCAACGATGTCGTTTTACTTCTTCTTCTTCTTCTTCTTCTTCTTCGGTTAAGTTTGCGCTTTCAGTAAAACGCGCTCAAGCGTCGCCGTTTTCTGCAAATTCAGCTAGGGTTTCACTCGAGCCGCGATCTCCATCCCTAGCTCGCCGAGTTTTCTCCTCTTCAGATTCAAATCGCCGCCGCCTCTGAATTCGCTGTTCCTCTGAATAGAAGAAAGGACTTCGAATTTCGCTGCTTTCAGTTAGTGGCTGGTAATTGATTTGGGTCTTTGGTTCCATTTTGAAGTTAACCTCTGTGGTGGAAGCTGTGTAATAATTACCTACACCAGTTATATATCATTGTTTTTCTTGTTTTTGTTAGAGTTAATAAAAAAAGGGGATTTGAATTTCTCGCACTTGTTGAGTTTGTTTGTTTCTTTAATTTTCGGTGTCTTGTCTTCCCCCTTTTGTGCTAGGGTTCCAAGTAGCAGAGAGCTCGGTATTGAATTTTTTTTAGTTTGTTTCATTAATTTAATTTAATTTAATTACTGTGTAACTTTCAACAGTAATCCAGAACTGCACCTGGCCGTTAGGTTTGGTTGGGGAGCTGCGGTTTTTGGTTAATTGAATAATTGAACATGGTGATGGCGAAGAGTAGGCTGTCTGGGGGTTATTTTGGGAATGCCCTAGATACTGCTGGTGAATCTGAGGGTTCTGGTAGCTCGGGAAGAATAGACACCGAAATTACAGTTTCGGAGGATTCGAGTATCCCCACGAGGAAATGTATTAGTTTGAATTCGAGTCGCCATGATTCATTTGGTGCTCCCGTGCAAGTTGTTCCCTTGTCGAATATGCCACTTTCTCAGAGAAAAGATCTGGTGCAAAGGTTGAGGTCCGAGCTTGAGCAGATTCGGCTGCTTCAGAAGAAAATCGAACAGCAGAGGACGAATGGTGTTGCATTGTCGTCCTCCAGTGATATTCTTAGCTGTAGTAATGGGAATAATAGGCATCGAGTGGAAAGGGATAAAAAGCCGTCGATGTCCAGTTCTGCACCTGGGAATAAAGTGAAGCCGTCAGGTAATAAGAATCAGAAGCCTCGTGGATGGAACCGCGGTTCTTCTGGGAAGTTCGAGTCTGCAGTGCAGTCTGCTTCACCGTCCACTGTGAATGCTATGTTGATGAAAGATTGTGAGTTGCTGTTGAAACGGTTGATGAATCACCAGTATGCTTGGGTTTTCAAGACCCCTGTGGATGTGGTGAAGTTGAATCTTCCGGATTATTTCACTATTATTAAGCGTCCAATGGATTTGGGAACAGTAAAAAGCAAGTTAGCTGCTGGAGAATATGCTGGTCCACTGGAATTTGCTGATGATGTTAAGCTTACATTTTCAAATGCAATGAACTATAATCCGTCTGGGAATGATGTCCATCTCATGGCTGATACCCTCAATAAATATTTTAAGTTGAGATGGAAAGCAATTGAGAAGAAACTTCCAAAAAGTGATGTTCTGCCATTACCTGCAAAGCCAGAAAATAGTGAAGGTGTAAAAACTAAAAGACAAGTGCCTCCTTCAAAAAAGAGGAAAATTGCCTCATTACCCCCTCAACCTAAAGTCATGCCACCTACAAAGAAGGTTATGTCGGATCAAGAGAAGCATGATCTAGGTCGAGAATTGGAGTCTCTTCTGGGAGAAATGCCTATGCATATCATTGATTTCTTAAAAGAACATAGTTCAAATGGTAGAGAATGTGGAGATGACGAGATTGAGATTGACATTGATGATCTCAGTGATGATACCCTGATCACATTACGAAAGCTTTTGGACGACTTTTTGCAAGAGAAGCAAAAGAACAAAGCAAAAGTTGAAGCATGTGAAGTAGAGGTACCTCCCCGCTACCTAACCCTTTAATAAATTAAGATATTATCACACCGTGTTTGAAGTAAAACCCATCTCCTTCTCCACAATGAGATGTCAGTCTTACACACATATGATTTGACTTCTGGTTATCTGTTTTCTATTGCAGGTGTTGAATGATTCTGGACCAAGCAATTCCTCATTGCAACCATTTAAAGGTGTTGTGTTTGTGTCTCTGTGTACACGTGTAAATGCATACTGTATTTGTTATTGTATTTAAATTTGTTCTACTTGTAGGTAATGATCCAGCGGATGAAGAGGTGGACATTGGTGAAAATGAGCCCCCTGTGTCAAGCTATCCCCGTTTGGAGATTGAAAAGGATACAATTTACAGAGTGAACAAAAGCCTAAGCCCAGGAAGCTCAAATGGTAAGTAAGATTTAAATTTCCCTATGATGCTCTTGAATACTTAGAGTGACTGTGCTTCCTTTATCTGTGGAGATTTTACTATAGGAGTAGGATACATTTGGTACATGACACTGGAAATATCTTATTTAATCAAGTGTTGCCCCTAAATGTGGCTTGAATTCCATCTGATGTTTTTAAACCTGAATTTTTTTCTCCAGTCTTTTGTTGTTGATGGTTTTGTAAGATGGATATTTCAGAAAACCAATATGTTTGCGTTATGCATATCATACTTTTTAATTTTCATATTAATTCAAGATTATGTGAATCCTTTGTCTGTGTATTTCTTAATTTCATAGCAAAAAAAATATCATTCATTTGTGCTACTAGCAGCTACTATCTACATCTGTATGTGTACAATCGAGCTTGTCCAAATACTCTGAAAACTACTCCAAATTTTGCATGCTACCTGACACATTAAGAAATGTGCAGCTGTCCAATAATTTGAACTACTTATCACAGTAAATTAATTCAGAGTTCAGAAGATTGCCCCAACATGCTGATAAAGGGAAATGGGGTGCCTGCTTATTTTACTACCATCATGCAAATACCGCCTTGTTTTTTGTGACAATTAGTTGATTTAAAATCTCAGTTCATCATATCATATGTGAATGTGACAGTGGTTGATGGATTTGATTACATTAGCAGTGTAGTGTGTCTACCTTCAATTTCATATTTAGTTGTCTCATTTGTTATAATGTATTTTTAGAAAATAATATTTGAAGTCTATGTTAACATGTATGCAAAGTGAAAACAAGTGAATTGCATTTTGCTGTTATATAGAAAGCAATTGCTTGGTTGTCAAATAAGGGAGTGGGTTTTCACATTTCAATATTAAATCATGTGGTGGCCGGCGGGTGATTTGTAAGTCTTATCATATTTGATAATTTGATATATATGTTAATGGATATTAGCTATGTTGTGATGTCACCTCTTAGGATGAGATTGTCCTTTAGATGGATAGAGGAAAGAAAAGTCAGAGGGAAGAGATGGTTAAATCTTACTAGGATGGCTATTTTAAGGCATGACATTTCTTCTATATGTTGATTTAACGCTCATTGTCACTATAAAAATAAGATAATAATTAAGTTATTCGATTCAAATTTAAATTTTTGAAACAAGGTTTGAAATAATTCCTCATTCATATTTAAAATAGCAAATGAACAAGTCTTTAAGGAAAATAAATCAATATACCCAAAATCAGGGCATCTACTTGCTTATCCACATATTAAAGAACTATACTTATTCAGACACAAGCGATCATTTATTCAAATTAAATACTAACCAATCTAAAAGTAAACTAAGTTAAGGAAATACCGAGTCTTCATGTCTCCTCACCGATGTCGTCTTAATTCTCTGGATTTTGGAAACATTACTTTTAGTGAGATAGAATCCCAGTAAATCAAACAAGTTAAAAAAAAGGAGTTTGCAAACTGTGTTCTTAGCCGACGTGATAATAGAAAAACTCAACCATGGTATCTACAAAATTAACTCATAAAAAAATTCTTTAATTCAACTATGCACCATCCACTTCAAAATAAAAGAAAAAAATGATTTACAAAGTTGGACATCCATATGCGAAGCATTTAATTGTAAACAGGACCATGTGATTCCCTGAACCACCTAAATTGACCCTTTGGTTTTTCAAATCAGTGTGATTTTCAGATTCTCTAAGGTTTATGAGCTCATTTTCATACAATGACGTTCTACTGTCTTCCCCATTCCAGATGGAACTAACTCTTTTCTCATCCTAGATGTAGGCATGTTCAATAATCAAATATTTGTTTTCCCCATTTCGGATGGAGGTATCTCATATCCCATCAAAAATGTAGACACATTCAAATTTCAAATTTTAGGTATCTATCTGCCTTCCCCATCCTAGATGGAGGTATGTTTTATCTCATCCTATTTTCAGAATAGAATGCTGAACGACTAACAATGGGGCTTTCAAACCCCACCCACCACCACAGAAATCAATTCCATTAGAGAACAAACCTTCAATAATATTTCAAACAAACACTTAGACCACCTGAAAAATCTCCAATTTTCTTGTCAAAACCCAAAGGAAATTGCATTCCCCAAGAAATCATTAGGTTACTCATATATCCCCAATTACTCTTACCAACAACTCCAATTGAAGTTTAGAAGAGAGGTTGTTCTTCTCACCTAAACGAATATTGAAGGTGTTTCTCTCGTTGTATTAGCTGGCACTCCCAGAGGTTTGATTTTTGGCCTAAGTTCCCAAGAATGGTAATCGATTATCTTCTTACTCCCCCACTTAAAGGTAATTGTAAATGTGAACTCCATCTTGGATAAAAGGATTTTAAGAATTTGGGATGTTACAATTGAATTGAACTTTAGTCATTTTATTTTTAAACTTATTTAGGGAGAGAAAGTTGTGCTCTCTGTATTTTTCTAGTGCCAATATTTAAATGTTGCACTTGATAATTGTGTTAGGTGCGTGCTTTTGCAAGTAGATGTATTTCTTATTTCATAATACATGTAAGGATTATGTCAGTTAAGTTTTCATGAAAAAAATATTGAATAGATCACAAGTTTGCTACTAACTGCTTGCAGAATATATACACACTTCTTTTTTCTTGTTGTACATTTTCATAGCACTTTTTTTGTTTTCAATAAGGATATGACTCTTTCCCTCATCAATAGTTCTTTATAGGTTGCGCATGCTGTTGCATTACGTTTTAGGTCCAAAGTAATTTCTAGGAGTAATGTGCCTGTATTTTTGCTTTTGATGTTTAATTTGAAGGCTTTTTTATGTTAATTAGTGGCCATGTATAATGTCTGCATTGCAGATACGGACTCTGATAGTTCTTCTGATAGCCAAACCGATGATGTTAAAGCAAGTCCAGCAAATGCAGCAAAGGTCTTGCGTGATTATTAAATGATAGATTTTATTTTTGTTTAGTTATCACTTAATATTTATTGTTTGATTGCTGTTGTTGTTATAGATCCCGTGTATGGTTTTTTTATACATAGTATAATTATTCATTTAAGTTCTTCTTCAGGCACCAGAAAATCTGGGTTCTGAAGCTCAGTTGGATGAAATGACCATGGCGGCTGCTACTCTTGAAAGAAATCGTGAGTAATTATTTGTCATTTTGTGCTATTTAAAGTTTGATCTAGTACAATCTGCAATATGAAAGAGAAGTCACCTTACACAACTAAAACTCGACTCTTCCCTCCCATTGTTTGACTCCTGTTTGTGTTGCATGGTTTGCTTATTCCCCAATATCTTTTTCTGTAGATTCTTAGTTGGATATCTTTAGCCAGTGCCATACATACTGTGCTTTCTGTAATCCTGCTGCTGCAAGTTAACATTTTTAGCATAGACCTGACTGCTGAGGTTTCCCTTTGTTGAACTGATTTTTGAGGATTCATATTGATTATCGATCATTATAAAGATAGCATATTGTAGAAATATACTGTTGTGGGCCAAGAGTACACCAACATTTTCTGCACCATTACCCTCTGTTGTCTCTCAGTAAAACACGTGGCATTTGTGATTTGATAGCTTTAAGTGAGCTTGTGTAATTGAATGAACCCTTGAGGAAATACCGAAGTAGTTTCATCGGAGAAACACCATTTAACAAGCCAGACTAGTGATGGAATATTATAATGACCCCAAAATAAATACATGGGTTACTAAGATTTAGCAGGAAAAAATGTGTAGTTGATCTTGATATGCTCTTCATATTGTTTTGGGGAAAGTAATGCTGAATTTTGGGAATTTAAGCCTAAATAATATTTGAGTTCTGGAATTGAGGGCATGCATAAACTGTGAAGAAGTTGTCAAGACCAAACTTTACTAAAAACAAGAACTTTTAAAATGAATTGTTTTTTGTACACATTGTCAAACTTAATGAAACTGAACAGTATTCTCAAAAAGTAATTTGAAAGAACACCCAAGTGAAGTGTAACAAAGGCAATGAAAATGTTCCTGTTACTTTAATTATATACAGTAAATATTATGATTTATGAGCCTTATTTTCAGGTAACAATGATTTGATGTGAAACCGTCTATGTTCCTATTGATACATTTCAGACTTGGATTAGGGACTATTACTTGACTAATATTATCAATGTTGTGATAAGTTTATATTTCTGTACTTGCTACTTGCTACTTGCTAGCCTTGAACTGTGTTAGTTATCCTTTAATATTATTTACTACTAAGTTTCTTGGCCATTGCTATACTGACTTAGACTCTGACCCTTTATTTCTTACACAGAATCTGTTAGTGGCTTAGATCAACTTGAGGATAACTCTCAACATAAGCTAAGTTCTTTTGATTCTGATTGCCAACAAGATGGTAAGAGTGGGTGAATTTTGGAAGATATTGATTTACTGTTATGTAGGATGATTACACACTGATAATCTTTTCAATGTTGTAGGGGACAGTGCTCCAACTGAGAGACAGGTCTCACCCGATAAACTTTATCGAGCTGCTGTATTGAAGAAACGATTTCTTGATACGATCTTGAAAGCTCGAGAAAAGACACTCACACAGGTAAGTTAAATCTCATGTTTGAGCTCTCCACGAAACTTGCTATACTCGTGTTATCCTTCTGATCATTGCTGAATCTGTATTCTGATCTACTTCAATTGGGTCAGGGTGAAAAGGGGGATCCTGAGAAATTGCGCCAGGAAAGGGAGAAACTGGAGATGGAGCAAAAGAAAGGTGATTTAAGCGTCATAATTGTGTGCTATTATAAAAGTGATTTGCCCAGACTGACTGTTTAATAACTAATCCTCTCTGTTGATCCAACTCATTATCGAGCAGAAAAGGCAAGGCTACAAGCAGAAGCAAAGGCAGCTGAAGATGCTCGAAAGCGGGCAGAAGAAGAAGCTGCTGCAGAAGCCAAACGAAAAAGGGAGCTTGAGAGAGAAGCTGCAAGGCAAGCATTGCTCCAGGTAAAAAACAGTCTCTTGCAAAAAATATATCTATTTGCTTGTTTACTCTGGATTTGATTGGAGCATGTACTGGCATATGTGCAGATGGAAAAGACTGTTGAAATCAATGAGAATTCTCGGATTCTCGAAGATTTGGAAATGCTTAGAGCTGTTCCCACCGAGCAATTGCCAAGTTCTGTGGATGAGACGAGTCCTGCACACTCTCAGGATGGTCTGGGTAGTTTCAAGTTTGGGATTAGTAACCCCTTGGAACAACTAGGATTATATATCAAAGCCGACGATGAAGAGGAGGAAGGAGAGCCACCTTGTATTCCAAATCCTGTAAATGATGTAGAAGAGGGTGAGATTGATTAAAAGTTATGCACATATTGTATGATAGATAAATTGAGGACCGAAGTATACTTAATCTTGATCCCAAAAAAGTTCCCCAAATTAATGCATTAACATAAGTGAGACGGAACATATTTTCTTTTGGAAGCATTCAGCTTTTAGAAGGGTATTATTCAGTTTTGGGCTGTGATGGCAACAGAGAAATAGTTTGAACAGAAACTAAGCTATGTTTGGGGCTGTTTGCAATGAAAAAGAAGTAATACATCAACCTTCTGTTTTTATAAATACTGGCTCGTGGCTAGAGGCTAAAGCATCGCGTCCCTTTGTAGTTCGTACAGGTTATGTTGTACAAAAAAATAGTATCTGTGGACATAAATTGGTGTAGCTCAATCTTTAGATACTTCGTACTTGTATTTGTGTCCGGCTATTCGTTTATTAACTTTGAATTTTGGTTAAAATTTTAAAGGTTGTTTCATCTTCAGACATTATAAACGTTTTGGTATATAGCATAGTTACGGAAACTTAATTGTTCCGTTTGCTTTTTGTTATCATTTTTGGCAAAACATTTTCGTATATAATTGCAAAACTAAATATTCTTTCTTGCTTCTACGATTTGTAAATAAAATGTTGAAAGCCAAATCTCATTTCTGTAGGCAATAAGATGGGAAAAAATTAATCAATCACCTAAATTTGGAAAGTAAAAAAGTAAAAAGGGTGGTTCGAAAACGACTCTAATTATGTTCAATAAAGTTTACGGACAATGACAATGTCTGTTTATTTATTTTTCATTTTAAACTTCTACTAGTATGCCAAAAAGTGTGACCCAACCCAAACAATGATTTTAAGATTTTTGTAGGAAATGTGTCAATTTAACTTTTGAGTTTAATAGGCATATTTTGAAAAGTTATAAGGTTGATTTGATGATTGATGAGTTATTATTTGACTTGATGGTTGGAATCTCTCATACTAATAATTCAAAATTTTTCTATTAACAAAAATTAACAACTAACATTAGTTGACAAAAAAAGGAGTAATGCATTGACAATGTACAGTATATTTATACTCATTCAATCAGAAATTATTATTAATATGACTTTTTAAGGTAATTGTTTGAAAAGTTAACAAATTTATAATATATTATGTAATATTATTTTATATTTTTTAGTGTATAACATGTTTTCTCTTTTAACTTTTGTTGGTGTAACTCATGATGATGGTTCTATAACAAAGAAGATAGAAGATGCAAGTTTTCAAGGTGTGTGTAAACACAAATAGTTAGGTTCAATTTGTCCTTGCCAATCTTTATCAAAATTGGAAGTAATAGAGTGTCTCGACGAATCCTCTTTAGGATACAATGCATTTACTTGGTATGGTTATCACATCCACAACCAAGTGTTTCATATAGAATAATAGTTTCCTTTATTCTTCATGCACACAAGGAAAGAAAGGTAATGATTAGAATGCAAAAAGTTTGGTGAATTCTATATTTTTCTTATGTTTTTCTGCACGTAGATTGGTTCTATTAACCATCTCATTTCTTTTGGTGAATAGTTAAATCTCATAACCTTCAGTGAAGAGTTATATATTGGCGAAGAATCACATCTCATGACCCTTGAGAAAAAGTAGCATCTTATACTTACAACTTTGCATGAATAGACACGTAATTTTCATTAATTTTGAAAATCTCTCACAATCCTTCATCATTTAAAAATATATTCAAATTTCGTCATTTCAAAATTTACAGTTTCAAATAAATGTATCTTGCGATTTAAACCTTTACTTGGTAAATCATGGATTTCACTCATACCGAATATTTTGGTAGACAAGCATTGAAACAAATAATCATTAGAACACACGTGCATAACTTATACATGCAATATTGACGCCATTATATGAATGATATAAGTGACACATTTAATAAAGTCTTGTGTTAAATATTCTTTTCATGAGAGCTTTAAGAGTCAAATACTTAAATCCAAGAAGTGACCTCACTTCACTCCTATATATGTAGACTTTATAAGAAGTGTTCCATTATAAACGTTTTAGCACATACATCCTTTAAATCCATTAAGAACAAATTTCATCCTTCCAGTTTTATTTACTTTATGATCTAAGTTCTTTTTAACCTTTCAGACTATTGATAAATAGAAAATTTTGTGGATTTAAGTATGATTTTTGGGCTTATTTTTCTCTATTTTTGATTAGTTTATTGGCAAAAATTCATGGGTTTTTGTGAAGTGTGCAACAATTAAGATAACAACCTACATAATGTGGAACAATGCAAATAAACATTGGAAAAGAGCCAAAAGAGAGCACTATTGAAGAACATAACCATGCTCCCTATAGCACGATCGTGTTGATGCCTAGAGTGGAAAACACTTGTACTAATTTCGGGAAGATTGTGCTCTATTTCCCACAAATGGAGCATCAATGTCAATATTTCTAAGAATGATTATGCTCCCCCATAGCAAGCATGCTCCCTAAGGCTTCTTGAATTTGAAATTCAAATTGTCCACCTAGAGAGAACGGTTATGCTCCTTATAGCACGACAATGCTACTTCCCACACCAATTACATTTTTTTTTTGTTTTACTAATGGAAAAGGGTTAGATGATTCAAAAATAGACTTCTTGAGTGGAGTGGGTGACTTTGAAAGAAAATTGCTTAGGGTATGAAAGATGTGAGCTATATCACGAGGGTTCAAAATTGTAAAGTTTCTAGTCTATTGATTCCTTTATGTATTTGAGGATGATTATATGTTTGTTTGGGCCTATAGCTTGTTAAGATTTGATAGTATATGTCTATTAAACCCATAAAATAACTTACTTATAGGTAAATAATTTAAATTTAGTTATATAAATACATGTATAAATATTCATATGATGAATACTTATTTAATAAATACATGATTAACATATTTATTTCAATAAATTCTAAATAAGTAACTAAGGGATATAATTATTTATTTAATGAATTCATAATTTAGTTATTTGCTTGAATTCATCTTAAAACAAGTGAATAAAAAATGAAAGAAATCCTTAAAAAACTCAGAGAATGACATAAAATCTAAAGAGGAGACAAACTAAAATCTTGTTTCATAATGCTCTTAAGAATAAAGACGAAAATCTTGATAAATTATGAGGAAAGAAAATATATTTACTCTTTATTTTATGACAAAAAAGATGGAATGTAAGATGTAATTTGAAAAAAATATAGGAGGAGATGCAAATGTAATTTATTATTTATTTTATTATTTTAAAATTTTAAACGAAATGAAGGATTTGAAATTGGCGGGAGCGCGAAATAATTGCATAAGGCGAGAAGTGAGAGCCTACGCGTTCTCGTCACTCGCACTCCTCCGCAACGGCGTCGTTTCCCTCTTCTCTCTTCCGCTAGGGTTTTGCATTTGCCGCTTCTAAGTTCCCAGTGATTCTTCTTCTTCGAATCGCGTTTGCTGCAATAAAAATATATTGAAGAAAAGAAAAAAAACCCTTCAATGTTGTGTAGTGTAAGTGGCGTAACTACACTCACTTGCCATTCTTTTTCATTACTCTCTCATTTGTAATAGCACTTGAGAGTGGTTGGTTTTAAATTTGTTGTTTTATTTCAAAAAATTTCTTAGCAGTTTCATTAATTTTCGCAGCAACAGTGAAGAGTGCTCCAAAGCATTATTAGGTTTGGTGGGAGAAGCTGCTTTTGCAAGTTTTCTTCTCTGATTTCGTTAATAGGAGTTTCAATTGAGGTAGCAGTCAGCGAATTGCAGTTTTTGGTTAAACAGTGATTAATAATGGCGAAAAGTAGGCTTTCTGGAGGGTATTATGAAAATGCGGTAGAGACGGGTGGTGGTGATTCAGAGGGGTCTGGTACATCGGGGCGAATAGATGCTGGAAATATTGTTTTTGAGGATTCTAGTGTCCCCAGAAGGAAGTGCATTAGTTTGAATTCAAGTGGCCATGATGCTTTTGGTGTTCCCATGCAAGTTGTTCCCGTGTCCAATTTGCCCCCCCTTCGGAGAAAGGAGCTCGTGGATAGGTTAACCTCCGAGCTCGAACAGATTCGAGTGTTTTGGAAGAGAATTGAACTGCAGAGGACGAATGGTGTTATGTTGTCATCTAAAAATGATATTATTAGTGGCCGTAGAAGTGGCCATAATGGGCCTCAACTGAAGAGAAAAACATCAATGTCCTGTTCTGTACCAGGGAATGAATCGAAACCTTCAGGTCAGAGTCAGAAGCCTCATGGATGGAATCGGGGCTCTTCTGGGAAGTTTGAATCTGCTACGCGGACTTCTTCACTGAATGCTGCGAATGCTTTGTTGATGAAAGATTGTGAGTTGTTGTTGAAACGGTTAATGAGTCACCAGTATGGTTGGGTTTTCAAAACCCCTGTGGATGTGGTGAAGTTGAAGCTTCGGGATTATTTCAGTATTATTAAGCATCCAATGGATTTGGGAACAGTAAAGAGGAAGATAGATGCAGGAGAATATGCAGGCCCAATTGAATTTGCTGATGATGTGAGGCTTACTTTTTCTAATGCAATGATCTATTATCCACGTGGGAATGATGTCCATTTCATGGCTGATACCCTCAGTAAATATTTTGAATTGAAATGGAAAGCAATTGAGAAGAAACTGCCAAGAAGAGATGACGTGCCATTTCCTTCTAAGCCACACACTTGTGAAGATGTTAAAACTACTAGACCATTGCCTCCTTCAAAGCCCAACTCTTGTCAAGATGTAATAAAAACTATAAGACCCATGCCTCCTTCAAAAAAGAGAAAAATGACCACTTTGGCCCCTCAACCTGTAGTTATGCCACCTGCTAAGCAAGTTATGTCGGATCAAGAGAAGCACAATCTAAGTATAAAATTGGAGTCTTTGCTGGGAGAGATGCCTATGCATATCATTGATTTCTTACAAGAAAATTGTTCAAATGGTGAAGAATGTGGAGAGGATGAGTTAGAGATTGATATTGATGATCTAAAGGATGATACACTGTTTGCTTTACGAAAGCTTTTGGATGACTTTTTGCTAGAGAAGCAAATGAATGAAACAAAAGTTGAAGTGTGTGAAATAGAGGTACCTCACTGGTTATTAAGTGAAAGATCATATTTGATTGCCTGTTATTTTTCACTATGTTTTTATAACTGCTGATGTTTCAGATCCTGCCTTTGATTTCTTTGCTTTGTATTATAATTATTTATTCTTCATTTGGGATCTTCTTCAGGAACCAGAAAATATGGGATCTGGAGCTCAGATGGTAGAAAATAGCAGGGCAGCTGATACTTTTGAAAGAAATCGTGAGTAATTTTTCTTTCTCTGTCTTTTTATGGTCCTTGTTGAAGATCAAGTATTGTTTGTCTCCTGTTTGTTTTGTATGATTTGTTCCTTCTGCATGGCTTCTCAGCTTTCTATATAGAATTCTGAGTTGGATTCTCAAGTGAATTTAATGCTCATACATAATGTGATTCAGGGAATCCTGGTACTGGGAGTAATATATTCTTGTGGTATATCTCAGCATGTAAATTGTCCTTATTGAAATGATATTGAATTATTGATTGAAGACCCTTATTGATTATTGACATTGTAATGAAAGGACTAAGGAGAATGTAGAATCTGCTAAATTGCTGTAGATTCGTGTTACAATTTTCCAGGATTTTATTGAAAATATAAATTTATCTTCAGATAAACAATACTAAAATTTGCTATGAAGACTGAACATAATGTAAATGTTTTGGGGTAGTGGTTTGAGTAAATATTGAGGGCTGCAGCAAGTCTTCTGTAGTGCCTTACTTCTATTAGTGCGGGGATCATAGTGTTGCCAGTGCCAAATGATGTGAACTGCATTGCAAGATCCATACATTATGCTGGGGCTGGTTGAAGGGTGCATATTGGTTTAGACCAAGGAAAAAATGGTAGTGAGTGATTTGTGTTTGAACGAGAATTTTATGGTTGATGCCTCAGTCTGATCCAGTGCTATTACTCTCATTAACCATGCTGTTGGATATTGGAGATGGTGGCATTTGTAATATAATAGCTTTACTCAACCCTCAAAGAAGTTGTTTTATTAGAAGGATCATTGGGTCATTTGGATGTGCTTTTTTGTTCAAAGTTTTTTTTTGTTTTTTTTTTAAAAAGGGACCTTTCAGATTTTTTAGCATGTTCTGGATGAGTTTTTGGAGGAAAAAATATTAAATATTAAAGAACACTTTCACTTTTGATTGAGATAGGTTTTTGAGCTTCTGAAAACAGACCACGTTTAGAATTAGATCATAGAGAGTTAAGAGATATCTCTTGGAAAACATATCCTGGGCAACTTTTAATAATGTTGTCCCATATCTTCATTTTCTTAAACCCTACTAACCTATTTTCTTACCACCCAATATTTTTCCTGTGCTGCTACAATGGTGCACACCACAATACCTTGTTCTCATTTCTTCTTTTGTCAGGCATGTCTCTAAGATATTGTAAAATTTTGATGTCACAGATGTCTTATTCAGCGTCAGGATATACTTATTTAATTAGGATAAAATTGTTTTGTATCGCCATCTCGATGATAAGTTGTAACTCTGGCATTACCAGAGGTTATTGTCTCATGTTTCATATGAATCTCAAGAATCTAGCCAATTAGTGTGTCGCCAACAATACTCCCCTCTTTGGCATGATTTTGAATATTATAGAATCCAAGATTATTTATTGCTTAGAGCAAATTAAGAAAAATACACAAGTATAATATTGAGGCTTTAAAAGAAAAGCATTACATTGAAGTTTGTTACGTATCAAATCAATGGAAAAATTAAGGAAGGCGTAATTTATAGATTCAAACTGAGTGGATGAAATGGAGAAACACTTTTGAATTGTGATAAAAAATTCTCCTTAAGCTAAAATGAAATTTTATTGCAGGGTCAAAATGATTGAAAGTATTGTTAATCTCTTATTTACTACTTCCACCTACCTTGATTTTTAATTCTTACTCAAATGTTTTTCTTGTTTAATTACTTATTTGGTCCCTATAGCGACAAAAACTTTCCCTTTTTGTCCCTACGCACCATTTTTAATCCATTAAGTCCTCGCTGTAGGGACTAAAATGGATTAAAATGATAAGCGTAAGGACTAAAAGGAATAAAAATGGTATTGCAGGGACTAAAAGGAAATGTTTTTAAGTATAGGGGCTAAGATAAATTTTTTATAACTATAAGGACTAAATGAGTAATTGAACTTTTTCTTCTTTATCATATGCATATTAGAATTTGAATAAAACTGAGTGGTATGTATCCTCAGAAAGTAATTTGAAAGAACACTCAAGTAGCAAGGGAAAATAAAATGTTTCGGTTATCTTTTTTGGCAATAATTAGGAGCTTTTATTTTATTATTATTATTATAATAATAATTTTATTGTGAAATCATCTATGTTCCCATTGGGCATTTCAGACTTGAATTCACAACTATCACTTTGCTAATATTATTAGACTCGTGATAAACTTATGCATCCGTGCTTGCTTGCTTGAATATTTTTTTGCTGTCCCTTTAATATTGTTCCTGATAAAATTTCATGACCATTGTTGTCTTGTACTCTTACAATCTTACCCTTTCTTACAGAATCTGTTGGTGGCTTGGATAAACTTGAGGATAACCCTCAGCAAAAGCCAAGTTCTTTCAGCTCTGATTGCTATCAAGATGGTAGGCATGCGTGGGTTATAGAAGACATTTTTCTATTCTTATATTCAATATCTAGAAACCCATTTTCTTATTAATGTTGCAGGAGAATGTGGTCCAACTGAGAGAAAGGTCTCTCCTGATAAACTTTATCGAGCTGCCTTATTGAAGTATCGATTTGCTGATACTATCTTGAAAGCTCGAGAGAAGACACTGACACTGGTAAAAGACATATATTTGAGCTACATGGCACCCACTCTGCTTGTTATTATTGTTCTGTTCCTTGTTTGAAATTGGGATGTGATTTGTTAAATTTAATTTGACTGAGGTCAGGGTGAGAAGGGTGATCCTGAGAAATTGCTCCAGCAGAGGGAAAAGCTAGAGATGGAGCGACAGAAAGGTGATTTGGGTGTTCTACCCATGTTATCACAGCCCATGTCAGCTGCTAAATGTTAACTAACCTATTTGTTGATCTGACTCATTGTTGAGCAGAAAAGGCAAGGCTACAAGCAGAGGCAAAGGCTGCTGAGGATGCTCGTAAGCGGGCAGAAGCAGAAGAAGCCAGACGCAAGAGGGAGCTTGAGAGAGAAGCTGCAAGACAATTACTGCTGCAGGTAAAATAAGCAGTGTCTATCTTACTCAAATATGTCCATCTACTTCTTTGCTTTGATTTTTATGGGAACATACACTGGCATCTGTGCAGATGGAAAAATCTGTCGAAATCAATGAGAACTCTCAGTTTCTTGAAGATTTTGAATTGCTTAGTGCCGTGCCTGCTGAGCAATTACCGAGTTCTGTAGATGAGACCAGTCCTGATATCTCTCAGGATGGCATGGGCAGTTTCAAGTTTGGGGGTGGTAATCCCTTGGAACAACTAGGATTGTACATTAAAGATGATGATGAAGAGGAGGAAGGAGATCCACTGTGTTCCAAATCCTCGTGTAAATGATATAGAAGAAGGAGAAATTGATTAAGTAATGGACATTCTTTATACGATGAATCAAGGATCAAACTAAAATGATCTTGATCTTCAGAAATTCCCCAAGTATTCTAGTTCTCCTAATGCATGAATTTATCACAAATGGGACGGAACGTATTTTCTTGCAGCAGCCTTCGGTTCGGACTCAAGAATGACAATATTGAGTTACTTTTGCAACAGAGGAGAGTTTGAACAGAATCAAAATACATTTTTGTTCATTTGCAATTAGAAATATACATGATACATCAGCTTCATATAGGTTACGCTGTGTACAATGGAAACTTCCGCTTTATTTATCATACCAGATTTTTAGATAGTTTAGATTTAATTTGTCGCAGAAAATGAACAATTTAAGTATTGCTTTTCATAGGTTGCTCTCAGATTTTTTCTTCGTGGTGATAAGTATAAGGACCTTCACTACTATTAATGGCATCATGTATATCACATATGCTACTAATTCATCGACAGGGACAAGCCGTTCATATAATTGCTTACATATGACAAAATCAATGACGATTAGTTTGCCTCACCAAAACATGTGAACCATAACTTAATACGAGGTGAACCAACAACGTTGCTGTTGAAATGCACTTGGAGCCACTACGCTCTGCGCTTCGGGAAGTTTACAGCGTGGGCGAATATTTGAGGAATTATTGGGGTGTAATAATACAAGAATCAGTCATAATTTTATACACTTTATTAATATATCTCATTTTTCTTTATTTTTTTTTTATCATATCATCAACCTCATAAACCTTATCATCCACACATATATATATAACTTATAGTGTGTTTGGATGGAAAATTTTAATTGGAGAAAGTAGTTTATTAGAAAATTTAAAATTCTTTAATTAAAAATTCATTGTTTGGATATATTTATATGAAGAATTTTAATTTTTGGAATTTTAAAACAAAATTTTAAACAACTAAAAATGTGAAATTTGAATTTCCTTCTAAAAGGTGAAAAATTGAAATTCTCTTCTTCTATAGAAGTTCTAACTGCACCACTATTTACTTCGTCTTCATTATTGATGAGTACTCCGACCTTCGCTACTCCCACGACACCCACCTTCATGCATGAGGTTCAAAATTTTAAAAATGAAAAAATTCAATTTTTTTATCCAAACACAAAATTTTGAAAATGAAGAAATTTAATTTCTTTATCCAAACACAGAATTTTAAAAATAAAAAATTTTAATTGATACATTTTAATTTCCCTAAATTTTATATTCTGTGAAATTTTAAAATACCTCATCCAACCATACTTTAAACGAAAAGTGGTGCTGCAGATACGATTATTGGGGATTCTCCTAGTAAGATTAAAATGGGCCCGGAGAAGATGTATATGATGGTTAGAACTCAAAAAAAATGCCTGCTAGTGTGAGACGCATCGTTGATCTTTGCAAGTTTGAGTCTGAGACCTTCATAGCGCGGCAACGCGACAGAGTTCCAGCGATGGGAAGGGAGAAGGCGATGAAAGGGAGTGTAGAGGAGGAACAAATGGCGGTCTTAAAAATAAATTTTGTAATGTTGAATGTTAATTATTTGACAGTCAACATATTAATTAATTTGGATGAGAGACTAAAATCACTATTTTTTTTTTAAAAAGGGATTGATTATCTCAATTTTAAAAAAAGAAGACTAAAATTATTAACCGATAAAAATAAAAAATAAAAAATACATTTTAACCTAATATATACTTTAAAAATAAGTTTGTACTTAAACTCAATAGAATATTTTATCTAATGCTACTTCTTGTTGCTTCAACATAGAATCAATTCTTTAATATATATTTTTTGTCTCAAATATAAAAAAAATATCACATTAATTAAGAAAGTTAGTTAACCATATTTAATTACATCAATTTTAATATAAAATAATTTTTTTCTCAACTTACGCTTCAATAAAACTTGATATAAAAAATAATAAAGAGTCATTTAAATTAATAATTCAATTAAATGAAAAATATTTTAAAGATAATATTATTAAATTAGGTAAGGTTAGTTAGAATTTTCTTAAACTTTAGAAGAAATTTTTTCTTATATTTGATATTAGAGAGAATATACAATTAAACATATAAAAATTTACCTAAATTAAATCACATTAATTATTATTTCAACATAATTCTAAAAACTTAAACTAACATGAAACAAAACACACACTTAAAAATGCTTAAAAAAATTATACTAAGAATGTTTACTACTCGATAAAACTTAGTCAACTCATAATATATTCCTAACTAAAGAACAATGATAAAATAAAATAAATCCCTATTAAAAACTGACATGGTTAATTGGCTTGCTATCAAATATTCCTAACTAAATAACAATGATAAAATAAAATAAATCTCAAAATATTAACATAACAATCAAATTGGATTGGTTGGTGAGCTAAGATCAGGGACTCTGGGTTTACATGACTCTTGTGGCCATTTAAATGTGGTTAAATACCTAAATTTGTATTTAAAAATGTGATGTAATGAAAAAATGGTATATTAAAAATGAAAAATATAAATTTAGTTTTTAAATGTGTAAAAAATATAACAAATAAGTCTGTTGTTAAATCTGTAAGATCACCTTGTCCTTAATTTGTAATGTTCAAGAATTAATTTGATAATAAATTCAATATTTTTTAGGACTAATTTGACATTAAATTATAAAGTTTAGAAACTATTTTTTCATTAAATTGTACGTAGAATTAAGATGTAATATTTTTTTGGGTAAAATGTAATTTTTGTCGTCCTATTTTTTAAATCTACTATTTTAGATTTTTTTTAATTGAGACATTTTTGTTTTTCACTTTTAAAATATATGTGATTTTAATTTTCCTATTTTTTAAGTGAGACATATTGTCCCCCACTTTATAAAAAAAATGTTTTTTTAGTTTCCTTGATCAATTTTAAACTTCACAGTGTACTCTATTAATTCTTATTTTTAATAAATTAAGTTTGTTAGTATTTAAATAATTTTAAAAAAAATATGTCATATAAATAATAACAAACATGTATCAACCAACATTTATGGAGTATACAGATTAATGTATAAAATTGACCACATAAATTAAAATTGTAGATGTTTTAAAAGTAAATGAAAAAATGTATCAATTAAAAAATTAAAATGGTAAACTTTTTAAAAATGGAGGATTAAATATTTCAATTAAAAAATGAGATGATCAAAATTATTGATTTAAAAAAATAAGAGGATGAAAATTACATTTTAATATACTTTTTCATATTTAAAAACTAAATTTAATTTTTTATCTTAAAAGAAATTAATTTATTAATATCTCATAGACTTTCAACAACAAATATAACTATTTATCTTTACAATCTTTCATTAACAAAAGCTTTACCACACAGTTCACAACGACCGTTGTGTATCACATGTTTTACCACACAGGTCACACTTATATCCTCCAGGAGGTGCATCACATGGTTGATGTTTGAAGGATATATGCCTCTTTAAACCTTGTTCAGTACTAGTAAATTTGGCACATAAAGGACATGTGTAATAAAAAGTATTACTCAGTTGAGTAATTAGTAAATATATTTAAATCTTTTTACATGCGAACTGAAGAAAATTATAAATATTCTAGATACCTTAAGAATACAAAAATATTTAACATTTACCCTACTTAGTAATTAAAAAAATTAAAGGAGAAAGATATAAAATTATCTATTCATATACTATCAAAAAGTTAGAAAGTGAAGCTCAAACTCTCCTAATGTTTAAGCCAGAGATTCTAGACAATATCTTTTCTTTTCTTGTTGTAACTACTATTAAAGCACATGTCTTTTAATTTATCAGTATACTTTAAGTGAATATTTATTTTAAAACTTAAAAAAAATTATACAACAATTTAAATTATACTATATTTTTTTATACACAAAACATAAAATTGATAGATAACTTCAAAACTCCAGAGAAAGTCCAATAAAAGGAAAGAGTGGAGAGTGAATCAAACTCGTTGCTCTCTCACTCACCTTCATTCAATCCTCTGAACAAACTCAGAATCTAGATTACTCGTAGTTTCCCTTTTCAATTTCAACTCACATTCTCAATCTCAAAGAAAAGAAAAGAATGACAACAACAGCACCAACAACCTCGTTAGCATCATTAGAAAGGTGGGCCATGTTCCCATTCTTCTTGATGTTCCTCTCCATATACTTGATCGGATACTTCCTTATTTTCCGCAAACAAACCCTCAAGATCCGAACAGAATTCTCCAGCTGTCTGATCTCGCTCTTCCACGGCACCCCCGCCGCAATATTGGGCTCCGCCGCAATTCTCTCCGACAGACGCCACGGCTTTGCCGCCCCCAATACCGGCTTCCAGAAAGTCGTCCTCGACTTCAGCGCCGCCTACTTCCTCACAGATCTGCTCCACTATGTTTATTTCTACCCTAAAGACGTGCTCTTCATCGCGCACCACGTGGCAACCCTCTTCGTGGTCCTCACGTGCCGCCACGCCGTCTCGCACGGCGCGTTTGCGGTCCTCGTCCTCCTCGTCCTCGCTGAGATCACCAGCGCGTGTCAGAACGCATGGACTCTCACTGGGGTAAGAAAGGACCAGGACGCTCTCGCGAGGCGCGTGCACCACGCGCTCTCGCCGCCGTTTTACGCGGCGTATTCGGTCGTCAGGGGGTTTGTTGGGCCCTACTTTGTTTACCGGATGGTTGTGTTCTTTGTTAGTGGGGGCGCGCGTGGGCTTGTGCCCGTTTGGGCCTGGGCCTCTTGGGTCTTGGTTGTGGTTGTGGCTATTGGGGTTAGCATTTTGTGGATTTCTAATCTTTGGGTTCAGCTTTATAGGGAAAGGAGAGGGAAATTAGAGAAGAAAATTAGATAGGGAATAGGGGTTTGTTGTTGTAAGCAAAGCATCTAGAATTATTAACATTGTTCTCTTCTTTTTTTTTTTTCTTTTTTTTATTATTTTGATTTGGTTTCTTGTGTTATGCTGTGGTTTGTTTATTTATGGCCATGATGCTGTGGTAATTAATGTTTGTCGTTTCGGGGGTTGGGGAGTTAATGTTGTGGCCTTATCAAAATTAATTTTGCCTCTGATTATCATGGGCTTGGCATGATTTTCAAATTATGGTTTCAAAGTCATTTTCTTTTTCGAAAGATTTTCAACGTCATTTTTGATATAGAGAATTTGGGAGTAAATGTGATTGAGGTGGCAAAAATGAATATTATGCCGGTCAACCACACAAATGTTGATTTTATGATTGAATGGTCTTTGGCACATTGGGATGAGGAACGGAGGTAGTATGTTTTGGGATAAGGTGAATGAATGAATTAAGTTCACTAATGAAACCTGCTTGGTTAGCAAACTTCTTTATACAGATTTTCTGTCTATGGCCAGTTAAATAGATTAAGGATTAATTAAGTTTTTAGTTTTCAAAATTTTATTAAGATTTTGGTTTTTAAATTTTTGTTTGACTTGGTCTTCTTGAACTTTTTTAAGTTTTAGTTTTTAATCTTTAAATAAAACTTTGAACTCATTATTTTTTATTTATTTAATGAGATTTTAAGAATTAAAAATTAACTTATTTAAGAATTTAGTGATTAAAAACCTTAATAAAAAAGTTAAGGGATCTTGATCAGTAAAAAAGTTTAGAGATTTTAGTCCTTGACCAGTCAATAAAAAATTTAAAGATTAAAAATTAAATTTTAAAATAATTTAAGGAGTAAAAATTTAATTAATTAGGCGACATTGTATGATACTCAATTGTCTAAGTAGTAAATCTTTCCCTTGCCCATATATGGAGTACGATTTTCTACACTGCATAGATGCTGGTTTTTGTGTGAGGATGAAGAGGTTTCGTGGAAAAAAAACTTGGATGATAAATTCTGTAAAATTATAAAAGTTTTGGATAGTAAAATTCATAAAATAATAAAAGTTGAAGCTAAAATTTGCAATTAAATTTAAAAGATGAGACTTACTTACTTTTATAATTTTTAATAATTTAAACAAATAATAAAAAATATGTTAGGGACTGCGATATAATGCATTCATTCCAAACATTTTAAATCTATACCCTTTGTGTGGGATATATCTAATTATTCTAAGTGGGATTATGTAACAAGTAATAAGTGTAATTAAGATGATTGTCTTTTTTTTGAATTCTCACATTAATGCTGTTATTTGATGATTTATTTATAAGTATAATAATTTAAATATTTTTAACAATATTCTCTTAATATTTTATAATAATGAAAAAATAAAATCATTATTATTTAAATAATATAAAAATACTTAATACATTTATTTAATAAATAAAAAGACTAATAGGAAGATACTATAATAACTTAGCTCAAATTATTTATTACTTTTAATAGATAAAGAGAAAATTCAAAATTATGGATTAGTTGTTAATTAAAATTTAACAACTAGAATTATACTAAAATACTCAAGTACATATAATAAATTATAAAAATATTAAAATCTTAATATTTAATTTCAATTAATGAAAAAAACACACTCTTTATTCATTTTTTAGACAAATAGTTCTCAATTATTTTAGTACAATTCAATTTAATAAAATTAATTTTAATGTATTTAATTTAACTAATTAATTTCAACAGTAGATTTTATATTAAAATAAAAAGTATTACGAGTGACTAATTGTCGTTATTACACCTATTAGTTTCTCTATTTCTTTCAAATTTTTTCTCTTCTCTTTCTTTCTTTTACCCATACACCCCCTAAATAAGTATACAGCCAACATTTTTCATTAGGTAAATGCCAGTGGAGCATGATGTCAGTATTGAACTAGGTATCGAAAATCTAATTAATCACCTCAAACACGACACGATATAATCATTACTCTTAATGTAAACTTCTAATTGTTGTAACTTGTAAGTTTTTAGTTCATTAAATAAAATGAAATAACTTTCCGTACGGGGCTTGTCAAGTTAATTTGTTCTTGAGGTTAAAAAAAAAATCCACTGAAATATCAATGAGCCAATAAAAGAGTAGCCACACAATGTGAAAGCCAAACCCCACAACATGATTTTAAATTTAAGGGGAAAATGACCGTATGTAAATGAGACTTGCATACTTCTCAACGAATTTGGATTCTCTAGTCAGGAATCTCGATTGTTTTGATGGGTGATTAATATTAAGATATTTTTAAGTTGAATTTATTGAAATGACAAATAATTTGTTTGATCTTCTTTAAATAATTCTAATTATTTGACTGTGGATGAATACGTGTTTTTTTTTTTATAGCAGGAAATTCATGTCTACTTCTCAACCGTAGGTTGTCATTGATGTTACCCTTGATAAGAGGAGTTTGAGAGAAAAGTAAGTTGATGATGACATTAAGTTATTTTTCCAATATTTGAGTTAATTAACAATGTTTTGTTTTAGAATATTTATAATACATGATTTTTTAAATAATTTTTGTTATCTAAAATTTGTGAGTCCTGTAATTTCATATAGAGTTAAGAATTTTACACAAAAATTTAATCTAATGTTAAAATTGTTAGAATAAGTACTTCATTAAATTTTTTATTGAAAAATTGTTTTCTTTGTAATAATCAATTGAGAAAAAGGTTATTTAACCCGCTTAAGTCATGCATTGTTAAGTCATGAACTCTAATGAAAAAAATTGTCTAAAAAAATTGTTTAACTTTAAAAAACTCATTTAAATATCCATGCCGGAAATACTTTCTATTTTTTAATGTCCAACAAATCAATTTTAATGAAAGTTTATTTAGCCGCGCACTTGTGAACCTTTATATTTTCTACCATATATATGGACAAGGGCGGACCTAGGATTTAATGGTTGGGGTCCAAAATAAGCATTAAAATTAAAAAAAAATATTTATATGTTTTCTAAAATGATTTAAGAACATATAATAAAAATACATTTACTTAGATGATATTAAGCATATTTTTAAAAAACTAAAATTACAAATGATAATAACCAATTTCACATGCCACAAAGAACTTTAATAAACGTATAATAAAAGTTGGTATTAATGTTAATCATATCTTTTTTACAAAAAAATATATTATAAAAATATATTAAATTTGAATAAATTATGGTACTCATTAAATTATCTTTTAGGATAATAGAAACTAACAACTATTCAAGAATAATTTATTTTTAAATAATTGAAAAGTAGAAGAATTTTTTTTGCTGCAACAAAGGCTACAACTTTGAACGCAAACTATATGGTAAATCTTTAATGCAACTCAATATCTAATTTGTTTTCGTAAGATTTTATTGCATGTGGGTCTGAACCTTGAGATTAGAAGCACAATGAAACCTCACAATAGTAAGAATTAAACACAAAGACAAGACAAAGAAGATATAAGAAAAGGATTATAAAAAGATGAAATGTTTGTTGATGTGTTTCAAAATTTAAGATGTTAAACTTGTACATAGTGTTTGTATGTTTGACCCATTGACAATGATTAATAAAATCAATTGATTACAAACTATAATCATTTATAATTTTTAAAATAATAATAATAACAATAATATATTATAAAAGGAAAATTATTTGAAAAAAAATAAATAATACTCAAATATTTAATATAGAAGAAAAAAAAATTATCTCTACAATAAATATTAAAAAATAATATAATATTTTATTAAAACATAAAAAATAACAAATAAATGATATTATCTACGTAATTAAATTCCCTAAATAAAAATAACTACTTAATATACTTTTTCTTAGAGCCTTTTTGGGTAAGTTTTTTTAAGAACTTTTAAAAAAAGAAAATAATAAAAAATTGAGATAAATTTTTTAAAAGCAATAATGAATATTTCATAAGTTAATTTTTAGAAATTCACCAATATAATTAGATATATACAAATAAGCTAATGAAAAACTACGTTAACTTATAGAGAAACTCATTTCATTTTTTTCTTCTTACTTTCTTCCTCTATAAGTCAGTCCTTCTAAAGAAATTTAGATCCAAACACACCCTTTTAAGATTACCTAATATTAGAAACCACATTGAAAAAATCTAGAACTGAAGCCGTAGTAGATCTGCCCCTGTATATGGAACTGAATGCATCAAATCATAGCAAGCAACGTGATTGCATTAAGCTAGACATATATGATTTATACAATACGCTATTTTATATATTAGTAATATATGTAGCTATCGTCAATTTAGAAACCTCTCTAACTGTATATTTAGAAATTTGGTGCAAAATGACTTCTGAGGCAAAAGTCATTCAGTCAAAAGATCAAGACCTTTATTTTTTTATTTGTTGGATCTATATTTGAACGCACACTGCAACAATTTCAACAATGAACTAAACATGTATTCAATAATTGTTTTTTTAAATTGAGTTCTCAGACTAAATTATAGTCTTAAACATACTTTGGAGAATAATCAAACATAATTTCAAACTACTTTTTTTTAACATACTTTTTGACCCTCCCACCAGAATTCAAACATACTTTTTGATCCTCCCACCAGAATTCAAACACACCTTTAAGTTGTAGTTTTGAATGCAAATGGACTCCAAAAGTAATTAACAAAAGGCGTAGGAATCGAATATTTGACATGTTGGATTATTTTTATGCATCAAATTTAGCAGCACCCTTGTTTTGCAGGAAAATAAAGTAGGAACTGGCAAAGACATAGTCTCACATTTATATTCATGCATATTAATAGTATTTATAAAACGAAAGTTGAACTATATGGTTCTTGCGGAGAATGAATTCAATTAAGTGTTAGAAAAGTGCTAGTATTACACGCTCTAACACCTTTCTTCCAACAGATTCTCCCTCATTGGTAAAACCCATAATTCTTGGCATTGAGTATGATACTCCTTAATCCACCAATTGGTGACAGAATCATGAGTAGGAGGCCAAATATAATGCAGATCTGAAAACACAGGGAAGCCCAATAGGTAAACTAAGTTTCAATGTCAAAGACTGAACATAAAATATAGCAACAAGCATAGTGAAGTTGAACATACCCAGTTGGTGATCCAGGATAAGCTGAACTTCTTAGGTTTGTAAATAGCAAGCCAGATAATACATGGTAGCTACAAAATTATATTATGTTGAAAAATGCAGTCAGTGATATAAATTATAAAATCAGACACATGCACCTATAAAGTGTAAAAGGAATTAATCTTAATTATTTAACCATGTAAAAGGAGTAAATATATACATGCTTTAAATTAGAGACTCATTTTCCCACAAAAAAAATAAGTTGGAGACTCTCGTAGATGTAAATATTAATCATTAGATGTTATTATAAACTATTAAGATTAGAATATACAAGTTAGATGACTTTTTCAGGTGATCACATATCTTTAATCCTAATTCATTTTTGTATAATTGTATGATTCAAATTTATTCTTTTTTATTCTCATAAAAATATTTGTCTCATCAGATATATTTTTTACACACATAATTGGTGATTTGACATCAAAAACAATAAAAAGTTTAATATAAAATATTATCTCCAACTTCATGAGATATGATTGATTAGTTAATGATTTAAAATTTAATGATAGCTCATTAGAACTATATAAACTCATCCAGAATTTTAAGTGATGAAAAACAGAACTTCCGGCAAAGTATAAAATAAACTTTGTAGATACAAATGCTTTTTTGCACCCACATAGACAAGAGTAGATAAATTGAAATTAATTCTAATTTCCACATGATGAAGAAGAGTAAAATGTCATGAGAAGAAAATGTTTTTATTTGATCACTATACATGACTAATCTCAGAAAATAAAATAATCTAGATCATTGAGTAACCAGCTTAACCGCTAAAGTACAAGACATACACAATTAAAAAAGAGGATTTTGAGGGACTTACAAAGTATGTTGTTGGAGCAAATGCAAATCCTCCAAAAAATCCGAGGAGGGCACCAAAGAAAGGGAACGTAATGCCCACAAACATTGTAAATGCTGAATCAAAGTTGTTACAATAATTAGAGACGAATAATAGTGGGTTTTAAAAGACATTTAATAAGTCATGTAAAAGAAAAAAGTTGGAAGAGACAAGAGGGCGATTCTGCTCACCAACATAAACATTGCGCACAACAAATCGTAGCTGCCAAGTTGGCTTGAAGCGCAATTGTTTAATCATCACGGTCTCGATCATGTCAAAAACTGGCATTGCATATAGCTGCATATATAGATACCAATTGGAAGCAAAAGAAACATAAGCCATTGTTACACCATTGGAAGAGAAATGCTTGTTCTTAAAGTTAAATAACTTGAGAATATTGTTAGAGCAAATAAGTTGTTATAGAAGTTATTTATGTAAGCATCTACAATAAAGGTTGTTTAACTATAAAAAAAACAATTTTTTTAAAGGTTAAATGCGATTTTTTTGTGGGCATAGAAAGATAAAGTGAGACTTGTTATAAAGTTTAGAACTCAACTTGAGTTTTATGATTAGAATGAAAATTAATAAGTGTTCTTAAATCTTATGTTACAATAAGGATCTACTAAAACAAAGTAAAGAAATCAAGTTGAGTTGTACATATCTTAAGGACAAAATTTATGTATAGTTTTATACTTGTTGGTTGTACTATTCTTTAATTAGAATTGAATATTCATCTTGGTAATAGATCGAGGAAATAAAAGTTTACAATAAAAAATTATATGCAGGTGAAACTCCCGTTTTAATGGGAGAACAACACATGTAGAACTATAAGTAAATTTTGTCTCAAACTCTAATATTGATGAATTATGCAAATTATTAATTGTTGTGACACACCTGGTAGCTTCCAATGACATGGATGACAACAAACATGTTGGCAGTTACTATGAGCCAAGTGGGTTTGTTTAGGGTGATGAGGATGTTGTCATCAACGGAATTACCAAACACCCAATAGCCAATAAGAGCAACAGGGAAGTAGCACAATGCCACAACTGAATATGCTATTAGCACCCCCCTCCACATGGGACCTTTTGATGGGATCTCTGGGGAGGAAGGGATGGTTGCTTGAATCTCCAACACCACGTTGTGTCCAGCATAGGCAAAAGCAACATCTCCCAAGGCATTGAAAAAATTGAAAACGTTTCCTGCTGAAGTGCTGGCTTTGTAGCCATACTCAACAGCCACATCTACGTGATTATGAACTCGTTTGTCTACGGAAGCCACCCATGCAATGGTTGAGTAGCTGCATTTATACATCATTCCAATCTCACATGTTACCAAGTTGATTAAGATAAATCAAGTGGAACAGAATATCTGCCAAATTGATTTTTTTTTTTTCAAATGTTGATGAATCATCTTAAGTCACTGATTGATTAAGAAAATAAAAAAAGAAAAATATTGTATTGGGATACACAAAAATGCATTCATTTATAGTTTTAAATGTACTTTCATATGATTTTTTCAATAAAAACTTATCTCTTTTAATTTTTTAACCAGTGTTTTAATCAATATACTATTTGGACCTTTTAGTTCCTCCGTAGAATCAACTAAATTTACAATATTGATTTTTCTATTCAATTCATACGAAATATAGCATATTAAAAATATTATTCGAAAAGATTTTAATTATTTAAAATTATTATATAAATTTTATATAATTAAATAAAATTCCAAAAATATTAAATTATTTTTGTATTAAAGTTTCTTTAAAAGTCTGACTAAATAAATACAATTTTAAAATTTTCTTAAATTAAAAGTTGTTTTAATACAAAAGTAATAAAATAAAATAAAACTCCTGGGAAAATTAGAACTCAATTTGGGACAGGGCAGATCATGTCCATCCATTATATTTTTCTGGCGAAAGTTTGTTGAGCCAATTTAGTGTTAGTAATTTTTTAACCTAATATTCTTATATATAGACTAGAGGCTAAACGGGCTAGTCCATGACTATAAATTTATTAGCGCAACCCAACCTATATTATATTCAGACTATTAGATTTTATAGTCCATTTAAATATTTTTAAAACAAATTAATTAAATAATTTTGAGTTTAATAGATATAAATGATTGTATATAAGTTTTCACACAGCATAAATAATTTTAATAGGACTTTTAAAATAATAATTATAAAAATTAATAAATTTATTGCATATATTATTTGTGATTGGTTGATAATATAATAAATCTTTAGTATTTTTTGAAAAAGATATATAAAAATGAGACCAAAATTCCACCCTAAATGTTATAAATTTGTGCCCTAAAAAAAGTGGATCTTATTGTGTCCGTAACAAATAAAATAAAATGAAGAGTGGAGATGAATGATGTTGCAACTGTAATGAATTTTTAAATAAAGACTCAAATTGTAAAAAGGACGAAAGATATTTCGGGCAATATTATTTATTTTCGCTTATCTACTCCATAAAGTGGTTTAATGACAGCAAACAACAGTCAACAACGTTAATGTCTTATATAATTTATGTATTATTTCGTTCTACACAGCTTTTTAGGAAACTTAGAGAAAGATGTATTTTTTTAATTTAATTTCATGTATGGCAACCGGCCGGCTGCCATAAAAAATTTTACATTATTAACAAAAAAAATTTCACACTCATTTTTAAAATAATGATTTCAAAAATTAATAATTCCACCATATATAATAATTAATAATTATATTACAGTATAAAAAAATTAACTGTTAATATATTAACTATTAAATTAAATTATTTATTTATATATTTATCTTTTCATAAAAAAAGGTATAAAACATGGTGTAGACTAGACAACGAGGCGTGTGGAAGTATTAATTAGTATAAAAAAAAAGACATAAATTAATAGAAGAGCCTTTAAAAAAAATTAATAGAAGAGGTTGGTTGAGTTGACTTGAGTTGTTGACTAATTTACCTTAGAGACATGATTGCTGCAGCCAAGGAGATTCCAGAGATGGCATTGAAGTTGGGAAGGTGAGAGAGGACAAAATGAACAGAAGCAAAGATCATGATGAAGTAAGTGGTCTTGATGTTTTTGCAATCTTTTCTGTGTTGGCACACAAGGTCATGGATTTTCTGCAGTGATTTTCCTCCAGTGACCATGTACACAATGTCCACACCAACTTCACATATCAGTTGCTGTGGCACCACAATCCACAGGCCTAGCTTCTCCCCAAAGGCATGCTGCCCCAGCTCATGGTACCTGTCAAACCTTTTCCCAGGGACCATCTCATGCATCTCCACCATTTGCCATAGTGTGTAGAGTGTGATTATCCATGACAACACAAGAATCACCACACCAGGACCCCTGGAGATCACAAAATTATTATGAACAATTTTTTTAAGTGGCCCTCAAGGATGCCAAAATACTATTATGATTTCTTTCTTATAAAAGGAGTAGAGATAATAGTTTGAAAGAAAGAAGAAAAGTAAGTATTTTAAAGGAATAATTATTTAATTTTTACATAGAACTTTTGAAAATAAAATGTTTGAAGAGTCAGAGATTAATCTTCCTGGATATAATAATCCATTTAAAAGACTAATATTTCTCAACAAATATTCTTTAAAATACACGAACCTGAGAATTGAACCCTTTTAAATATATGCTTAAGAAATATGATTATTTGTCCATCATATAATATATGTTGCCTCAATTGTTTATTTATGCTTAAAGAGAGAAAATTTTGGTCATAGTAATTAACTAATTATATGGTAATGTGTCTTATTTTTGTTGTAGGAATAGTTATTCCTTGTAGTGCATAAACATAGAACAAAAGAGATCAACTTTTTCCACCCCTTTTGTTGCATTTCTCAACCGGCCGTTCATTAGTAAAATGAGAAAAATTACAAAACAAAACAAAGTTCTTTCAATTAGTGTATGGGAAGTGGTATAATACCATCCAAGACTTGCCATAGCAGAAGGAAGGCTTAGAACACCAGCTCCAACCATGGCAGTGACGTTGTGGAAAGCTGCGTACCACCATTTTGCGTTCCTTGAAGAAGTTATGGGAAGCCAATCATCAATTGCCTTCTGCTCCGCTGTTCTTTTATCAATCTGTTAAACCAAAAAAATCACATACACATACACATATCTTCAACAAATTCCATAACCAAAACTAGTCTTTACCCCAGAAACATATTGTTACAACGTTAGACAAATAAAAAATAGAAAATATCAAATAGCTTATACAAATACATATATATGTTTTTGTGTCTTTTAATTACCTCTGCTGCTGGGAAAGCAACCTTTTCTTCCCCTGAAGCAACAGGATTTCCACTCGTTGGAGTCTCGGTTCCCATGGTTGTGAAGTATATGCACTTATGTGTCGTCTATGGTTGTTAGCAATATTAATTATTAAGAGGAGGCTATGAAATTTTCTTCAATGAAAGAGGAAATAAAGCATTACCTTACTGCTTCTGAAAAAGACTCTCAAGAATAGTCCGTCCTAGTGTTGACAGAATGAGCATAACCCAAGCCGGCAATTTGTTTGACTTAATAATAATAATAATAATAATATACGCGTTTATGGAATTTCCTTATTTCCACACATAGAAGACCTGATTTAAATGGTGTACGAGCTATGGAGTAGTGATTCTGAATCACAGGCTGTCAAATACTCATACTTTAATTTACTTCCACATATTTGTATCTAATACCGATCTTTTTTCAAGTTACATGTTAATAAGAATTTAATAATTATGTATAAGCATTGTAAAACACTTTTATATTTTCAATATATGATCATTTTTCTCTATTAATAAAAAGTATTTTGTTTTAACATAAATTAATAAAGTATTTTTTTGACTGAATTGAAATTAATAAAGTATCAAATCTTTAACCTAAGTTAATTGGGTCAGTAGTAGATAAATTCAATGATAAATTAAAAATAAGACAAGAAAAGAGAAAGGGAATGAGGAAGAAAAAAGTGAAAATAAGACAAAAAAGATTATTAACTTCTTATGGTATGTCTCTATTTTAATTAAAAAATTTATTTCCTTTAAACCAAATACATTCTTAATAAGAGTACCTTTAATAGGGTTTTTTAGCTGGATTCTTGAATTTAAAAAGCTTTGTCCACTATATCTACCAATATTCTTGTTCAAGAGTTCTCTATACTTGCAAAAGGATAAACATGTAATCTTTCGCCTAGCTTGTTCTCTCTCAAAGGTCTTCTTTCGATCATGTCAGTCGAAAGAAAGGGGTACCTGCAAATGCTCAAGTCAGACCTCAGACAAAAATAATAAATGAGTATTCAATGCAATGAACAATATCTTACCTTAATATTCTTAACATTATTTATACATATTTTAATGAACTTTAGATCTCATGGGTCCTCGTACGTCAAGATCGTATGAGGTAATACTTCATAATTATGATTAACAACCTCGTAATAGTCTTAAAAGTTATTTCTTAGAATAATTTTGTCTTATACTCTTTTAGGTGTTTGGCCTAGTTAAATATCTGAGTACCTAGGTACTTTTACAGCGTTTAAAGTATTCAGATATTCGACTAGATTGAATACCTAAATATATGTATAGTAGAATACACATTTTATATAGTGGAACCCAAATTAAGATTTATCACTAGAAAAAACATGAGCAAAATTCTTATATCATATGTAACATAATAAGATCCACAAAAATAATACAAGAATCCAAAATAAAATTTTCCACTATATCAAAGTGATGAAGATAGCCCCCACATGCTAAGTGTCAGCAAGTCAGCATGTGCATTTCAACATACCATTTTGGCCTTTTGGATAATATAGAGTCAGGATTCAGGAGTTATTTTTGCGTGGTTAATTTTATTCAACCTATATATTATGTACTGTCTTCTACTTCTACGTGTCCCGTCTTGCCTTGGAATTGAAGTTCTGAACATTGTAAAAGTAGTAATAGTGTTGCTTGTGCAGCTGGACAAACCCGAGTTAACTTGTTTTCAATGGACCTACTGTGTCAGTTTCATGATATATCAGATCCCTCTGATCGCCAAGAGCAGATGGTAATTCCTATGCCTCAACATTGGGGAGGTCGTTCGTCTGCTTCCTCCATCAATTACATGGCTTATATTGTTGGGTCTAGCTCAGACTAGTTATGTTATGTTTGGATTTCCATTTAAAATGCGGTTCAAAAATTTTAAAATAAATTTAATAGTCCACAAATTTAGTTTTACAAAAAGAATGGTCATAATATTTTTGCAAATCTTATTTTGTAAAAGAATCTATTTACAACAATAAAACAAACATACACACTACTACAAGATTAATCAAGATTTAAATTCTTGTTAAAAAAAGCATTCTTATTTAATACTGCCTCTGCTATTAAATATAAGGGAAAAAAATCATATTGTTAATAAGTAAATTACACTCACACCTTTTATGTTTTACTTAAATTTCACTTAATATGCATTTCTTTTTGCACCTTACAAAAAACTCCTTAATTGTTTTGTTTATAGTACACTCAGACCTCCTCCATCCTAAACACCGTATTTGTCATATGATTTTTAATTAAATTTTATGTCTAAAATATCATTATCTTTTTCCTCTCAAACTAAAAATATTTTGAGACTTTTGTTTCTTTTTGTTTTCTCTGTAATAGGACGTGAACCCAGTTTTTTATTAGACGTAAACTCACATACTTAGTACGCATTATTAATACCCTTCCTTCTTCTTTTTCAATTGTTTAGTTCAATTTTTTTCTCTGATTGAATATGGTCATTTATTTCAAATTTAGTGTTTTCTACTGCATTTGTGTTTTTAACTTCTTTCTTTAAAATATTTTTTTATGGTAAGGTATTTAATATAATGTTTCAAATTTCAATCAAGAGCTGCAAAGTACATCAAAATATTAAACTGAAAAGATTGAGTAATTCAGTTCAATTTATTTATCACTCGTTTAATATAATGTTTCAAATTTCAATCAAGAGCTGCAAAGCATTAACATTAACATTTTTTTCAAATTAAAAGTAATCATATTTAATTATCTTTCTTATTCTTCATACCAAGTTCCAATAAAAAATAATTTGAAAAAAATTTACTTTTAATTAAAATTGATATAATTAAATATGATTACCTAACTTTCTTAGTTAATGTTAATGTGTCACATTTTTTCTTCTTATATACTTTATACAATTATTCAGTAAAGTTATTTCAATTTAAAAAATCATTTTAACTCAGTTATGTCCAACATTAATGACCGGGATTATGTTCGAAATTAAATACATGAACCTATTAAAATTTCACAAATAAGAATAAAGGTAAGCGCATTCTAAGTCATCCTATGAACGCCCTTGGCTCAAACGAGAGTACAGGAATGAAAGGCTAGTAGAAATTACAATAACTATACCACAAGGTCACTAGTAGAGGGGTTCTGATGTGAATTCATTGGAACCAAATAAATATGATAGCAAACACTTTAAATAGAGCAAAGAGAAAAGCGATTACATTCGTGAAGTAAAAATTGACAAAGAAAATATATATAAAATTCCCTTTTCATGATTTTCTTTTCCACTAACAAGCAAGGTGCAGATGATCCTCCTCAACCAATACATTCTAGTTAAAGCACCCAGCGACCTAAGATAAACCAGATTCTATAACACATGACTTTTATTGAGCTTTCATTCATTTCTTGTATTTGCAATTGCATGCTTCAGATTCCCATCATTGATTCAGTTTGGAATGAATTTATGAGTAGAACTTGTAGTCCTTGGCACTAATTATGATTGACCTCAATCCTCCAATTGGTGATAAAATCATCAACAATAGGCCAAACACAATGCAGATCTGTAATTAATGGAGCAAGATTAATCCTAGCTTAAAAAATGGAATCTCAACTAAAGGAGAATAATTGAAACAAAAATCAAAATTCAACATACCCAGTTGGCCCACCAAGACAAGCTGAATCTCCTTGGTTTGTAGATTGCAAGCCACATGATGCAGGGGAGCTGAAAAATTAAGCAAGAAAATGAACAGTTAAGAATGTATTTTCCCCCCTAAAGATTATTGTGCGATTAAATTCACCAATGTATTTGGCTTACAAAGTATGTTGTTGGTGCAAAAGCAAATCCTCCAAAAAATCCTAGGAGACCACCGAAGAATGGGAAGGTAATACCAACGAACATTGTGAATGCTGAAAACAAAGAGAGCAATTTATCAATTGAACTGAGTCACAAACCAAAATGAAATGAAATCCATTAGAAGTGAAATATCTGCTTATGACAAAACATACACTTTAATGATTAGGAAGTGTTTACTTACCCACATACACATTGCGTACAATAAAACGAAGAGCCATACTAGGTTTAAAGTTCAACTTCTTCACCATCACAGTTTCAATCATGTCAAACACTGGCATTGCATAAATCTACATCAACAAAAAAATAGAAAAGAGTTACTATTGATGATTTTTGTTTTTTGAACCAAAAAAGAAAGGATGATGCTAAAATCAAAAAGGTTTTGGATAATGGACAAGAGTAAGAGAAACTGAATTTCACCTGATAACTTCCAATAACATGGATCACAACAAACATGTTAGCCATTGCAATAAGCCATTTTGGTTTCTCTAAACTGAGGAGAATGTTATCTTCAACTGTATTGCCAAACATCCAGTAACCAATAAGGGCAACTGGGAAGTAGCATAACGCCACAACTATGTAAGCAACAACCACTCCTCTCCACATAGGACCCTTGGATGGTTTCTCTGGTGTAGATGGAATTGTTGCTTGGATTTCCAACACTACATTGTGTCCAGCATAGGCAAAAGCAACATCCCCAAGGGCACTAAAGAAGTTAAAGATTGTTCCTGATGTACTCTTAGCTTTGTAACCATATTCTACATTATCTTGAACACCCTTATGAGCAGAAGCTGCCCAGGCAATTGTAGAGTAACTGTAGGACAATGTAAACATCAAAAGTTGAAGTTAGCATGTTCAATTCATGTTTCCATTTGTAATACAATTCAAACATCTAGCTTTAAGGTGGTTGATAATAGACAAGGATAATAAAATTTGGATATAGATAATAAACTTAATTGCACTTTTAATCCATTACTATTGTCAATTTGTAAATTTGATCTACTATTTTCTTTTATCTCCCAGTATTTTAATTGTACAATTTTGGTTCATCTATTAACTTCACATTCAATATTTAACAGAAATGCTAACATGACAACGTAACAAAGTATCATGCCAGTATGAATGTGCTGACATAATAGTGCAATAGAGTGTCACAATAGACTGATCAAAATTGCACAATTAAAACAGTAGAAGATAAAATTTGCAGGAAAAATAATAAGGAAACTAAATGTGCTGAATGAAAATAAAACAAGGACCAAAAGTTTAATTAAAAGGTTATGACTTGTACCTCAAGGACATAACTGCTGCTGCCAGCGATACACCAGAAATGGAGTTGAAGTTGGGCAGGTGAGACAGCACAAAGTGAACAGAGGCAAAGATCATAATGAAGAAGGTCAACTTGATCCTTTTGCAGCTGTCACACACAGTGTCATGGACCTTTTGCAAGGATTTTCCCCCAGTGACCATATAGACAATGTTCACCCCAATTTCCACCACAAGTTGTTGAGGCACCACTATATAAAGTCCTAGCTTCTCCCCAAAGGCATACTGCCCCAGTTCATGGTACCTATCAAAACGTTTTCCAGGTACCATTTCATGCATTTCAACCATTTGCCATAGAGTGTACAGGGTGATGATCCATGACAGAACTAGTACAGTTACACCAGGACCCCTGAAATAAAACATAGTGATTCTCAAATTAAAAAACGCACAGTATAGTATATATACTAAAAAGTTGTTTATCTTTTTTTATTTCTTTGAGGTCATGGAAGTGGCCCAGACAAATTATAAATGACAACCTCTAGGAGTTAGGACTATTGCAAATGCTTACCAGTGTCTTACCATGATTTTCAATTATTTTCAGCATAACTTTCAACAAAAATATTCTATAATTGATTACTTAACCAAGTTGAAAAAACCCAATAAATATTTGGAGTGTTATATCCACTCATTCAATCTGAACCTCCAATATTATAATTAGAAAATTAATTCACTAGAAAAATTCATAATATTTTGCAATAAACATTTTCACCTTTTGTGCATAATTATGTGATCAAAAGATGTTTAAATAATCTTTAATAAGAAAAAGGCAAAATGCAACTTGGGTTTGAGGGATATACCATCCAAGCTCAGACATGGCATATGGGAGACTAAGAACACCAGCACCAACCATGGCAGTGACATTGTGGAAGGCAGAGTACCACCATTTTGCATTCCTTGAAGAAGTAATTGGAAGCCAATCATTAATTGCCTTCTGCCTCTGTAATTCTTCTTCAGTCTGTTTAATCAGCAATGACAAATACAATAATGAGTAAGCCTAACAAAAGAAATAGAATAAACATTTTACAAGGAATCAATAGGAAAAAAAAAAGGCACAAGGCATAGTTTGGAATCTTGTTATACATGAGGGGCCTCTTTTGATTTGATGGGCCACTCAAGGCCTAGGCTAAGTTTGCGGGTAAAAGGTGTGGCCAATGAATTGTGGTCCAACAACTGTGGAACACATGGTCCCAAATTTCTTGGAAAATGCAGCTTAAAGGTTGTCATTGTAACATTCTTAAGTGCTTGTCTTTATCATGTGACTTTGACTGTCAACCATTATGATTTTCGAATTAAAAAGCACATATAATTATGTAACTTAAAATATTTTTAATTTAAACTGATTTATTTGACATGTGTTGTAAACTGTTAAGCTAAATTTTTAAGAACTTTGGGAATAATAATAATATGTAAAAACTAATTAATACTGATATATAAAGCTGCACCAAATAATATCTCAAAAAGTTACAGTAACACAAATCAAAATTAAACTTTTTTTTTCATCAACAATAACAATACTAAGTACTGTTTTCAGGAAGAAAAAAAAAGTTAAGAAGAAATAGTAGAGAAAAAACACGTGAAAAATATTCATCGTGAACGAGCAGTAGTTAATTCTAATTATTAACACCAATTTTTTTAACCCAGAATTTCTTTAATTATTATCGTAGACATTTTAAATATGGCGGAAAAATGTCACAGAAATAATTGATGCAACCTTGTTAGTTGTTATATACAGTAGTACATTATATGCATAATATATCCATTTTTCTTGAATACTTTTGCTAAATTGGTGTGTTTGAACGATTTTAAGAAACTTTTTTTTTATCTGCAAAATACGAATATTAATAAAAGGGGGATACAAGAAGTACCCCACATAACAAAATAACAAGATTTTAAGAAAGTGATAATAGCAAGGAAGAATTATAAAAGAGGATCAATTGGTGGTAGTATTCATTGAGATAAACTCTAAATGATCTAATCTAGAATATCTAATCAATTTTCAAACCCATTAGGTTATAGTAAATTAAATAGGTTGACCTATAGTTAGATTTCTTTTAATAAAAATAAAATAAAGGAAATAGGCTGCAAGGCTCCGTGATTGGTTAGTATGATATTTTTCTCCAACCTTTAAAAACAAAATTAAAAATACCTGTCTCAATCCAACTCAAAATTAACACGCAGGTCTAGTGAGTTAGATCCTATCAACTCGAAGCCTGTTATTTTGACTAATTGGGTTGAGAGGCTTTATTATATATAGGTTTATTTTAACAATTTTAAATTAAATTTATGAAATTTATTTGCTGGATGCAAAAGATTATCTTCTAATAAGCTGTAAAATATGCAAAAATAAAAAAATGAAGACGGTAAATCATCATAGAAGAAATAGAAAAATACCCCAAGCCAGCATGCCTCACTATAAAGCAAGAAAATTTTCATGCCAAAAATTACCTATATATCAAGACTAACACGTGTAGGGCCCACGTATCCAAGTTGATCATAAGAAGTGAAAAGAAAGTTTTGATCATCATCTAAATAGACATGCGTGTACATATAGCATAGTTTAGATTCATCATTGTTGAATGTAAGAAATGGTAAAATGTTTGGAAAAATGCTAATAATATTTTTTCTTACCATTCTTTCTATTAAATTTATTATTGGATAGACTTTACGTAATTTTTTTTAACTGCATGTAAATTTTATGAAATAATTGTTTAAACCCGTTCTTTATTTGGATAAGAAATAACATGAAATTTAATAAATATTATGTTATAAGTTTTTGTTGAATGTTAGTCAATTATGCACATCACCAAAAAGTTATTAGTCAATTATGCATTTTTGGGACCCGATTAATTCTATTCGAATTAAATAGATTCATTAAAGAAAAATATTTTTTTTCAATACTTAAATTTATCTTTCAGACTTCAAAACCATTTATTTCTAAAGGCGTGTTGACTTTCCAGTTTTCCCGTAACTGATGAAGAGGAGGAATTTATGCAGTAATAATCGTTTCACTAAAACATCAAATGTTAAAATATGAAGTACTAAAGAAGCACTGAAACATCAACATGTATAAAATATGAAGTAAAAGAAAAGACACGCTAATGACATCTCCGAAGATATTTATTTGTGTATGCGTATTATATATATACTCCGTACAATAAGGTAATTCATGTATACCCAAAACGTTTACTAATGGATATAGTAAATTACACTAATAAACTAATCCCTCGTACATTACGCTAATCCCTTAACCTTCCTATAATAAAGGTCAATGTTAAAAAAACAAGATATATTTATATAATTTTTATAAAATTTTAGTGATTTGTGTAATTTACTCATGAATATTTATGTACCAAACCACGTGGAGCCATAACAACAGGCAGAATTAAATGTCAATAAAATTAGATTTTTTTTTTTTTTCAACTTGTTAGGAAAAAGTAGGAAGGAATTGGAATCTGGATGAACTGAGTGAATGTTATGGTCAAACATGGCTAAGAGCCCATAGGCTTCCCACATGCCACTAACCCCTATATTCACGCGTATCTTGAAGAGAGCATAGAAAAAAGGGTTTTGGCTATTAATGATATCTCACATGAAATGGGCCAATTTCTCAGCCAAGAAAGGGAGAACAAGGAAGAGAATTCTACACTCTTTAATCCCAATACGACTTTTAGCCCTAAAAAAAAAGTAATTCCAAAACGACTACTATTCACTTTAAAGTGAGTGATCACAGTTGTTGATGAAAAATTAATTACGGTCAATGTTACGTTTTAGAAAATTTGTGACCACAATTATAAGTACAACTTCAAGATTTTTGGGTTTACCACCCCATCGGTTTCTTTTGCCTTGTAATTTCACATAATATCAAGAATAAAACGATATAGTGATTCCAATTTAAAACCTTACTTACATATTAAAGAAATGAATATATTGAAATATATATCATCAAGATTAGAGGAGTAAAATCCCAAAATAATTCAAAGTGCCTCCGTCATAGGATTTTAATTAAATTTCATTTTCCAATTGATCGAGTGGACAAAAAATTTCTTGACGTTTATGAACCGTTTTTTAAGATCTTCTTCATCCTTGGTTTTAATTTTTATGCTAATTGCAGATACCATAACAGAGCATGAAACCAAGAAACACTGATAATAATAAAAATTGGTATTCAAAGACACAGAAAAAAAAAAAGACTTACAGCGTTTTTGAGATAATTGTTATCAACTGGTGTTTGAGACTGAGTTCCCATGATAACCGAAAAATCAGTGACCAGCAAAGAATACAGAATGCACTTTCTGAGCTTTCAGCTTTGTAATAAAACGCAGAATATGGAACTTCTTCACCTTGATAGTATAATTATCACCGCTACATAACAAGTCAATTATTACGTGAAGAGTGAGTGAGAGAGAGAGAGAGAGAGAGAGAGAGAGGAAAAAAAGAAGAGAAAATCAGAGTTCTTGAAAATCCAAAGAGAGATTCTTATATATATAGTCTTTAGAGATAGATGTCTACGTATTAGAGTTCTGTTTTTCTATTCGAAAGTTTCTTCGTTCCGGCGCTGCCTTTATTTCTTTTTCTTTAAACGTATTTCTTTTTTTAATACCTTTTAGAAAAAAAAATATTTAGTATTTTTTCTGTGTGAACCATTATATCCTTTACTGGAAAGTAAAAAAATTATGTCCAAAATATTATGATACATTTAAGAAAGTAACATCTTTTAACAGATATTTTTCTATATAAACAAGTTTAGAAATTCAACATACTATTTAGTATTTTATTATTAAGGAATCACAATCCTAATCTTAATGTCATGAATTTTATTAATGGTCAAAATATATTGGATTACAGTTAGAATACTTTTTTATTTTAAGAAATAAAGGAAATATATTTTTTGTTTTTAAAATTGACAAGGATCTTCACTTAGGATTGGGGATTTGACGTTTCTTAAAACATGATGTTTTCTCAATAATAATAAAAAGTTATTCTAAAATACTTATTTTCTAGCAAACTATTTTCTTAATTTGAAAAACTTAAAATTTATCAAGTTATCATGATTCAGACATTTCTCATATATAGGAAATTCTCACGATAACCAAATAGGAAGTAAATCTAAAATAATTATTACTTTCAACTCAATGTTTAAATATTTAATAGTTAATTCTAACAAGGTATGAATTAAATGATTTTATAAAAATAAATTAATGTTCAATAAAAAATGTAAAATTTATATTTATTTATCATCTAAGTTATCTATCTTTTAATAGAAATTATTTGAATTTTCTTACTAGCTCAAGAAAAATATTTAATAATTAATTATAATAAGATAAAAAAAGAACTAAATTTATAAAAAAGGTATTTTAATTTTTTCAAAACCTTGCACCAGATATGCTTACATGATGCAACTATATTATAAAAAACAATTTAAAGCACTAATTCATTATGTATACCTCTAATTAAGTGTTTGTGGTAAATTTTTCATAACAAAAATTCTATGGGAGGATCTAATTGAAAACAAAATAAAAGTTCAGGACCCAATTAAAAAAAATCAGAGATCTAGTTGACAATTTTATAAAAGTATGGGGACCCAAATAATTAAACCTTAATAAATTAATACAACTTTATTAACATATCCTGTTTATATTTTAAACTATACTATTTGTTTTTCATATTTATACAAACTTGTTCGACACAAAGGTATTGTAGCTAGTTTATTCTTAAAACATTAGCTATAAGACTGCTCTCGTTAAAAGATAAAAAGTTATTAGTTTATAAAAAGTAATAATTCTTTTTACACAATAACTATTTAATTTGTAATCATATTATTAAAGCCCTTGAAAATTATGATTCTACGGGTTAGGAAAAGACATATTCATAATTTTTTTTATAAAAAAGTAAAATAATTTTTCAAATCATTTAATCATTTAAAAAATACATTTTATTTGTCATAGAAATTAACAAAACATTTGTAAGAATTCTTAGAAGAGAGATTAAAAATAAATTTTATATAATGTATAGAGACTAAATTAAACTATATGAAACATCAAGCACTAAAAATAAAAAATATGAAAATATAAGAATTAAAAATGTATTCTTTTTTCCTTTAAAGAATGGTCCATGTCTTTTTTAATCATAAAAAAATCAAATTTAATTTTTATAAATTGATTACACAACTTTTTTACGATTAATTTTTTATTTTAATACGAGTTTAAAAATCTTGGTATAACTTAAGAATAAGTCGTTTTTCTAACAGAACGTGGAACATGCTGTTGCGGTATCATTGTATTGACTTTTTTGAGTGTGGAAACTTGTAGCCATGGGTGGAGGTATGTGTTAGCCAAGGGGTCCATGCCCCCCTTATTTTTTTTTAAAAAAAGTTTAATAATTAATATAAATATTTTAATTTTAATTCTTTTATTTTATTAGATAAGATTTTACTTTACTTTTAAAGGCTTCGTTACGCGGCCTGTTGGCTTTTCAATTCTTTGTGGTTCCAGTTCATCCATGAATGTTAAATAAATATTCTTAAAAAATATAGGATAAATTTTGAAAATTCATTTAATTTTAATGTATTTAAAATTTTTAAATTCCTTTATTAGTAAAAGTGTAGAACATATCCAATAATTTTGATATAAACAATTCAATTTATGTAACTTTAATCTTAAGCAACTTAATTAATTTTCTTTTCAATGAACATTTTTATTCACAAATTGTTTAACTCACAAATATTTTATTGATTTTTCTAAAACATATTCTATTTATGTCTCCTATTTTTTTATGTAAAATTCAAAGACTATATTAAAGGATTTACAATATTCACACTCTTTCGATAATAGTTAAATAACTCATAAGTAATGGTTATTTATATAATTCATTCTCTCTAATTTTAAGCAACTCAAAATTATAATATCACACCACCAAAATAATATATTTTTGTTAAGCAATCCATTAAGCAACTTTTATCATAGATACTCTAATAAATTCTCTTATTAATAGAACAATTTTAAACAAGTATATTATAAGAGTTTAATCACTATGGTGAAATATAAAATAATTCTACATTATTATTCAATCACAAATTATTATTTATATCTTTTAAGTTGATTATTATAAAAACTAACAAACTTATTACACATTGATTTGCGTAAAATAATTGTGTAATATAAGTGCATTTTTATTTTTTCTCGGATTGTAATATTAACGAGCATGTTTTGATAGTTTTATTTATTTCTTATCTCATAAAATGAAGTTTTTTATTTATTTTCATGTATGTTAATTTGCATTGTATGCATAAAAATGTAATTAATTTAAATTTTTTACGTAATATAATTATTTTAGTTTCTATTATTGTTAGTAATAAATTAAAATAATTTTAAAAAAATTGTCATTATTGCCCCTAATTTCTAATCCTGGGTCCATCCCTACTGGTAGCTGAAAGTGGCAGCGTGACGTTAGATTCTTTGGATTATTAAGAATTCGAATATATTTAGTCTTCGGTAAGTAAAGTACGTTGCAATTTAAATAGGAATTAACGACTTTTCAACTTTCAACATCGTGAAAAATAAAATGAAATAAATTCAACTTTCAACGATTCAGCCTATATCATACATTCATACTTGGTTGCGTTCTTTCATTGAGGTGTCGTCTTCGATTGCGGAAATGTCGTGAAATCAATACGCCTTATTCACACCATTCACTCAGCTTTTGGCCCCAACTTACGTATTCACATTCCTTCTAAAATAGGACTTTTTTTGTTCCATATGACCATTTGACAAAAATAATTATTCCAATTTAAGTATTATTTTTTCCATAGAGTATGCTCAGTGGGAGTATGGTTTTTTTAAAACCAATATTTCTCATCTGAAAATCAATAATTAATCTTTCAAGACATCTATTTAGAAAATTAACTTCTTTTAACAAATATTTTTTTCTTACAATTCAGGAATCAAACTCATGACTGTAAGCTTAATTTAACGAATGAAATTATCTATCAGTTCTGTCGCACCATATTGATAGAGAGTAGTTATTTATATAATAAATAAGAAAATTAATTAAAAAATATACATATATTAAAAAGTTATATAATATATTTATGAAATTCCAAATATTAATTATTTTTCTTGCCATCTGTATTAAAATCTTAGGCATCATATAAAATAGAATGAAGGAAGTATCATTGAGTACTGGTGTTGTATGTCAAGAATCCTTTGCGAACTTTACCGTGATTAATGAATGACATGGTTGTAAATGGTAATACATATTGAGCGCCTGTTAGCATAAAATTAGAACCAAATCGCCATTAGTAATAATAATAAATTTAGTGAAATAAAAGTTGAACACCATATTAGAAAATTCTCTTTATAATTGTGTACTATAGATAGAGAGGGATTGACTTTATTTGTTTGTTACTTGTCAGGATAACTTGTTCAACACTATGTTTTCTTTAAAATCAATGACTATAATTTTTCTTTCAATTTTAATAATATAAATTTTAGAATTAATTTTAGGATTTTAAAAGTAATAAATTTCATTAAAAGTTACTGCATTAGATCTATAAAATTAAATTTAATAAGTAATTTCTTTCTAAATTAATAAAAAAAATAGTACTTTTACATGCTTAAAACTAATATTAAAGGGTGAGCTTATCATTTTCTATTGTTTATCTAAAACATAATTGGGATCATGACGGCCACTTATACATTATGTCATTTTCCATTCAGATTCCAAGAATCATCCAGGATCCATGCCATGTTATTACATGTATATAGGGTATCAAAGATGTTAATACCAGTTCAATGAAATCAATTAATGTTGGATAAAAATACGTACTATACATTTGACTTTATTTTTTTATAATTAAAATTAGCAATTATGTCTCAAACAAAATTCTCCTATTGGTAAATGTCCAATAGAACCACTCAAACCTCATTTTCAACAACAACAAAAATATCAAACCTACTACAAGGATGATTAAGGCTCACACAATCTAATAGATGATTGGTGAAGAGAGTCAATCTTGCTGAAAATTTACATTGAAAGGTGCACTACAAGAAATTCGTGCTTTAGCATGTGCCAAAAACTAATGATAAAACACAAAAGCAGATGCCAAATAGATATTAACATTAATTTTACGTTTGTTTACAATTCGGTGTTAAAGTCGGAAGCTAAGTAGTTGCATCTATGTTTTTTACTAACACTACATAGTATCCACCAAAAAATGGATGCTAGCTTGGAAGCCAAAGAAAAGAAAACCAGGTTGCGCTATGTTTAACATCCACATAATAGATAGTAAATTGATAGTAAAAACATTTAAGAAACCTAACTCAATTGATAGTAAAAACATCCACATGCGTCAATTATGTGATGCACGTTATTAGCAGGGTCGGTTTTGGGCCCATTCAAGGAGCCCAACCGCACCGGGTCCCAAAAAATAAGGGGTCTCAAATATTAATTACTGCAACATATGTTTAATACTGAAAATTAGAGGAGATGGTAATGCCTATTTTTAATAACTAAGGGGTCCAAAGTTCAATTCCCACCAACAACAATTTTTATTACTTTTACATTTCCTGAGACACACCCAATTTTTTTCTCTCTCCTCCTTCCTTATTTCACTTTTTACTCTCTTCAAAAAAAACCTTCAAACTTCAATACTTTTTAATAATATTTATTGAGTAAAGTATTTTTCTTATTTAAATGAGTCATTTATTTTTAAATTGTCAATTGAGGACCCCATTTTCTAAAAAAAGAAAATATTAAACAGGACCCCGAGAAAGTTTGTCCCGCCCCTGGTTATTAGCATTACTCAAACTATAAAACCAATTCAAATCTTCCGTCACAACTTGAATTCTTGCTCGTGCTTACTATATCGAAACCCTTTCCGAAGTAAAAGTCGTCTGGTTAACAATTTATCCGTGGTTGAAGAAAATGAAAAAAGTAATTAACATTTTTAGCAGTTTTTATTTGTTGTTTAGTAAACTCAAGTCCTTATTATACATACTTGTTAAAACCACAGGTGAAGATATATTTTAGTCGTTTCTAGCTAGATGTATGATACTAGAGAAAACACATTTTAAAATGACTTTGTGTGACTTGTCAAGGATTGGAAAAGAAATCCATTAACTCCATAGGGACAAAACCTTGTATCCTTCTCACATGTCTCTTTAATTTTTTTAATCTATAATCTATAACTATATATTAATAAGGGAAATTATTATATGCATATTTTTTTTAACAATTTTATCTTCCATCAAATTTTTTTTAAAAATGTCTCACTACTTTTTAGTCAGTTACTTTTTTTTCTTACTTTTTTAACTTCTAAAACTTTCTTATTTTTATTTAAAATATATAGAGAAGCACAAAGTGCCTCTCTTCTCCTAATTATATATAAAGAAAATAAGATGTTTTGATTTCCATATTTAATTTTTTATTTTATTCTTATAACTACCTTTTTAAATATTTTTTTTATCTCTATCACTTTTCTCTTCAACTAACCCACACCCCACTATTCATAAAAGCTACCCACTATTATTTTAGTTTTTTATAATTTTATTTTTCAAAAAATGCAGAGGCACTCCGGGCCTCTTTTTTTCCCTAGTATATATAATTGTTTTAAGCAAATGTTGCTTATTATAATCGTTAATCAACAAAGAATAATTGGCAGTTTAACCTAGGATCAACTTTCTCCGCATCAACTCCAGTTGACAAATATTAGAGTAAAACTATGCAGTTCAACTTAATGAATAAAAATTTACACGACACTCTAATAAATACCAAAACTAAATTTAGTCATTATATATTTGTAAGAAGAAAAAATACTTTCATTTTTATCGGAAACCAAATATTAGATTTCAAGCTGTTTTTTTTCCTAGTAATTTTATCATTTTCTACGTCATCCATGCCAGATAATATTAAATACTAGGAAAGAAAATATGCTAAATTCTCTTTGAAACGCTTTCACGAGCGCTCATCATAGATAACTAAATTCTCGGAGAAATATGCAAGCTAGTTTCTTGCTTGGCAGGTGTTATTGTAAAATTCAAGTGTTCAAAGACTCAAAATTCACTTGGATTTGGATAAAGAATTTTAATTGGAGAAAGTAATTTATTAGAGAATTTAAAATTTATTGTTTGGATATATTTATATGAAGAATTTAAATTTTTGAAATTTTAAAATAAAATTTTAAACAACTAAAAATGTGGAATTTGAATTTTCTTTTAAAAGATGAGAAATTGAAATTCTCTTCTTCTATAGAAGCTGCACCACTTTTTGTTCCGTCTCTATCGTCGATGAGTACTTCAACCTACGTTACTCCCATGGTACCAACCTCCGTGCATGAGGTTCAAAATTTTAAAAAATAAGAAATTTAATTTATTTATCTAAATACAGAATTTTGAAAATAAAAGAATTTTAATTAATACATTTTAATTTTTCTAAATTTTAAAATTCCTAAAATTTTAAAATATTTCATCCAATCATATTAGAAAATTATTTCGAGGAATTGTTAAATATTAGTAAGAAGTTTCTGTTTCTCTGCGTATAAATGTCCATTAATCATTGATCATTGACAAGAAAGCCAATTTTCCATGATCCGTGCCAGATATACTTACACACCATTCCAAATTGATAGAAAAGTTCCAAATAGCATTAGCCTGTTTCAACAAATAAATAAGCATCAACCTGTAACCATCCATGTGTGTCATCAGAGTGACCTATATATTTTGAAAATCCCTATTAATTACTACTATATATACTACAGTGAGTTGTTATTTATGGATTGGTTAAATTGAAAATTTTAACGGTTAAATTTAAAGCCTTAGACTGAGTCTATAAAATTTTATGTAAATAAAAACTATGGGCATATGTTGTGAGAAGACTTTTATTTTTTATATGAATGAGACAATTAAATTTAGAACAAATAATTATACATGAATAATTAAAATTTAATATCATGTATCTATTTAAAAGTCACATAATTTTTTTATAAAATAAACTCATATGACTTAATGTGTTTTAATTTTGATTATTCAAAATAAGATTTAATGGTCAATATATATTTCTCTCGTTCTCATAATATAAGTCATCTTACTAGTTATACTCTCATAAAAACTAATCTATATTTTGTTTTAATGAATAATATATTATTTAAGTATAAGTAAACATCTATTATAATTCTATAAGAAGTTAAACATGAAGAAGTTTCTCAATGCTACTAAAATATCTTTTTACATTGTCATTTCTATCTACACCCCTTATTTAACAGCTAATGCAGAAAATGATGTGATGATACTTTTGTGATTTATGCAAACATCCTTTTCATCAGTTTAATATTTAATTGATGTAAAAAATTGATATATCGAAAAACAAAATCATATAACAGTTGTTTTTTTTTTCAACTACTATAATTAGGACATTGGACTCTGAGACTTCTAGGTATTCTCTCAAACTTTGGTACTTTTGATCAACCATAAGATTAATCCTGGATCTAGAGCCTAGTCACACTTAAAATTTTTTGTCCTTTCCCAAGTTCCTTTTAAATTATGTTTAGTAAAATATTTCAACTATCTTCTAACTTTTTATACTAACTAAAAAACTCATTTGTATATGTGGTAAACAAACTTTTTTTTAGTAATTTCTAACTTTTTTTGAAACGTTACCCTTGAAGTAACCTCTTTTAAAATTCTTATTAATATATTTATCAAATTTCTTGCTTACTTTTTTAAATAAATCATAATTTTATTATTTTTAATCATTTTACATTTTTCGATCACTTCAACAATTAATTTTATCCAACATTTATAATTTAATAAACTAATTTTTCAATCTTCAACTTGTTTTTCATATAGTTTCATCAAATAAAACTTATTCTGATCACTTTATAATTTTTAATCTTGATTCAAAGTTATTATTGTTCGCTCTCTTGTTCTCCCAATAACAGGTGTTGTCATAGAAGCTATTTCCTATTCATAATTTAATTTTTATTTAATAAAATTATTCTAATATTTTTTTAAGAAAAAAATCTAATAGATAACAACTCACATTTGTTTATTTTGGTATACGACATTATTTTTGTAGAATGTTAATTATAATCGTTTACCAACAAGAATTATTGGCAGTTGAACCTAGGGATCAACCCCAGTTGACAAATATTAGAACTATGTTAAATGATCATGTGCCTGTGCCGCCCATTTTATTTATTTTTACTATAAAATGATTAATTTGTTAGGTTCATATTAAAATTCTCTTTGATTTTCACGAGAGCTCAATCAACTAATTCTCACAGCTTTTATTATGCTAGTTTCTTCCCGGTTATGTGTTACATATATCATAAGATTTAAAGTATCAAAACTCTAAAAAGTCAAAATCAAGAGTCAACGAACTTGTCATGGTGCATTCGTGAAACCCAATAGGTTTCATACTCTAAATGTTTACTTAATTAGAGAATCATTTCGAGGAATTATCGCATATAATCAATTAATCATTGACTAAGAAAGCCAAATTTCCTTGATCCGTGTCATATATCCTTGCACACCATTAATTCAAATTTGTAAGAAAACTTCCAAATATGTTACCGCAGTAAGCATTAATCTCTTTAAACATCCTTGTGTGTCAGTGACCTACTTTTTATTTTAACCAAGAGGTATATTTTGAGTTTTTTATGACATCCAATTGATCATATTTGTGGGTCCACTCATTTTAAAATAAAAATAGTACTTTTAATTATAATTTCATGTTCAAACTGAAAATCAAACCCTAAAAATAAATGTAATTATCCATACGTAACTGGCAACTCAGGCATTGGTTAGTATAATACTTCTAATTAATTAAAATAAAAAAGAGGGGCTATCGCTGTGTCATCAACGTACAGAGTATACGGCGACTATAATGTCTGTTTCTGAGTCATGTGAAAGACAACGTTGTCTATATTTGTTTTATACGGGTCACGTGAAAGACTTAGTACAACATATACGGCAATGAAAGCAAATTGTGCCTTTATTTTTATGTCTTCATTTATTTAACTGCTTTAAGAATGTTAGGCACAAATACATTCAGATGTGAACAAAACAAAATCTAGCTTTAGGGGAAAAAGGTATTGTGAATCTCATGTCCATCATCACAAGAAACAACTTGTGAAATAGGGAAACATTATTTATTTTTTAGTAGAAACTTTTTAGGAAGATGAGATACTGTTTCATTTAAGATGAGTTCACACGTTCCCTTGTTTTCCTGAATTTAGTTCTCTAACTTAAATCTTAATTCTAATATTATTTTGTAAATTTCATTTTAACAATTCAGAGAAATGTTTTATGTCACGCATACGTGCTATTGACATAGTTAATTGAGTTTGTTGTTGACAATTAAACATTCCCCAGTTATTTGCAATTTTATTTCTCACGGGCATTTTGTTTTATGGGTAAATTTTCTAATCCTAAGAATACAGTAGAAAAAAAAGTATTTTACATTTAAAATGAGGCAAAAATTAATAAATAATATAAATTAATTATTTATTTAGCAAAAAGGGACAAATGAAGCAATATTTAGCAAAATGGGACAATCAAATACGCCTGCATGGGGCGTGTTTAAGCTGGTGCTGACACGTGGCACATGCACAGGTGGAGCGCGGTGTAAACGTAAACTTTGGAAGATCATAACTTTTGATTGGGATGTCCGATTGAAGCGAAATCGGTGGCCACGCGTTCGTAATTGAGAGGAGAAGCCCCTGGCAAGTCCCAAAAAGGGACTTGCCCAAAATTTTTTCCCAAAAGAGCCTCTAAGTGCTTCAAAATTGCGATTTAAGATTCAAATCTCCAAAAAATTTCTTCTTTTCTAATTATTTATTTATTTAATTAGTGAATTGCATGCTATTTTTTATTTTTTTAGTTACTTCTCTTAATTTCGAGTGTTTTGACATATCGTACGCCTCCATCGGACATTTCTATCAAAAGTTATGACTGTTTAAATGACATATGCACAATCAAATTTAAAACCTAACAATTGCTAAATGCACCCCCATTTTCATAAGCTTAATCTTAATATTTAAAGTAGAAAACGTCACCGTTATTGATTCTGCTTCATCCGTCCGTACAATCTAGTCTAGGCATGCACCAGAGCATATGATCAGTAGTCAATAACCAATGCATTTCAAACCTCGTTCACGGCCTTTTGGCGATTCGTTTCCCACTTACATAAGATTTTTATATGGCTAATTACACTTCATTTTAAATGGCTAAGATTTTTAAATTTTAAGATTTTTAAATGGCTAATTACACTTCATTTTCAATTTTAGCCATTTAAAATGGAGTAATTAAGTAATAAAAACTTAGCCCAAATTAAGTAATTTTTTTTGGGAATATTTATTTACCAAAATTATACTGTAAATTTTTAAACGTTCTCAGTTCTAAAAAATTTAAAAATCACAATATTGTGGTTGCAACACATTTAAAAAAAACACAATATTCTGTAAAAAAGTGCTAGCGACTGAATTAGAGACGGATTTTTAAAACCCCAATATTGTGTAAAAAAGTGTTAGAGACCGAAATAGAGACTGAATTAGAGACAGATTTTTAAAGAAAACCCAATATTGTGAAAAAAATATTAGAGACCGAAATAGAGACAGAATTAGAGACAGACAAAGACACGTCCCATTTGGGCGTGTTTGGCTACCCCATTTTGCTAAATAGTTTTGCATTTGCACCATTTTGCTAAATAAATAATTAATTTATATTATTTATTATTTTTTGCCTTTAAAATAATTAATCCCAAATATATTTTATATTTTAGATAAATAATAATTTCACTTTTAACCAATATTCAATTTTGACAAAAGGATAGAGACTATTTATTTTTATGTACGTGTTATAATTTTTTTTATTCCCAGACATTTCGTCCCGTGCCATCACTTACCGTCAATTTCTTGCACGATATTCACAATAATTTTTAAAAATGTATTCTAATTTTTTTATAATATTAACACTGTAATTCTAAACTGGCTATTCTCTTGAAGTTACTTGTGTCTTTTTGTTGACTATTTGATTTGCAGCAAGTATTCATGTACTTCTGTGGCAGCGACAATGCTTCAGTTTTAAAGCGTGAGGTTACAAAAGGGACTATTATGAGTTGTAGTGAGGATTATTAGATGCTATTTGTTAGGCTGCGTGTGGGTTGTTATATTTGTACCTACTTTGGACATAATTATATTTTTTTAAAACGAACTTTAATAACAAGTATATTTCAGTAATTATTATATATATTTCTAGGAAAAAAATGTTAAGTAAGCACATGTTTTAATTATCCCTAAGTATATAAAAAATATTCTAAAATATTTTTAATAGTTAACCAAACACATTTTTTATCATATATCCGAGAATAATATTCTCATATTTTATTTATAGGAATAATAATTTTGGGACTAAAAAATTATCCGTGAAATAAACATTTTCTAGTTGTTTATTAAGGTATAAATTAGATGAGAAATTCAAGTTTGCTCATACAATGTTTTGAGAAAATTATTGTGCAGATCAATCAATTAGAATTAATTAATTAGGGTTTAGCGTTATCAGTCCCAGATAGAGTGTAATGTAACACAAAAGTCCAATTGACTGAATAAATTGAGATTCAATTAAAATGGAGGAAATTGGATTCCCAGATATCTCCCTGCATCACGACCCTCGCTTAGGAATTTTGCTAGCCATAGACATTGGAAAGCTTAAAATCACATAAGGAAAGATATAGAATACAAAAAGGCAGGAAGATCTTTACAAGATTTAAAGTGTCAAAGATAGCTAAATGGTGCGAGAAACCTCATCAATAATCATATGTAAAACAGGTTTTATCATTACCTTACCATTTTTATTATTTGTATGAAAGACCATTCTTGTTTACTAAAAAAAAGGAAGCAAAAGTTAGGGACGATATTCATGGTATTAAGGTGTGTAGAGGAGTTTTCATTCTCACAAACTTTTTGATTATTTGTTGATGATTATTTCCTTTTTTGTAGGACAAATTGAAAGTAGGTGAGTCTTTACATGTAATTCTTAATCAATTTGAGCAAGCCTTAGTCAAGCAATTAACCTTCAAAAATATGAAATCTTCTTTAGAAGGATCAATCTTCAAAGCTCCCACAATTTTGTCTCCAATTTTCTCGGAGTCAATGATGTCTAGGTTGATGCTATTGAAGTATTAGTTTCTTAAATGTAGCACTGATGTTGCAATTTTTAGAGAACAACAACATTTTGGAGTTGGTAGTGTATACGAAAGAGTAGTGGAGATTTTGTTTTGGTTGAAACATCATGGAAACATGTTTCCCCACTAGTGTTCGAGGTAGAAACAACAACTTTATTGAATGCCATCACTTGGATCAAAGAAATTAACCTACAACATGTTATTATCGAATTTGATTACAAGCACATTGTTCAGTGTTTGGCAAATGATAGTCCAAATCACACTGAATTTGGATCCATTTTGATTATATGCAAGCAAGGATGAAAATAGGTCAGATCACTCGACATGAGCCTATGACCTAATCTATATCAGACTTAGGTCACACCAAAATTTTTTAAAAATTAAACTAGACCAAACATTTTATTAAAATCCATTTAATTAAAAAGGTGATACCTTAAGCCATTTAAAAACTGGTAAGGCCTAATAGACTGACCTATTTTTTTAAAAATATAAATAAATATTTATTATTATTATTATTATACTAAATATGTTATATTGCATTCAATTTTTCATTTATTTTGTCTTTTTAAACGTTAAACATATATATTGATCTACATAAAAAAAGTGAAGGTAAAACTTATAAATAAATTTATTGAAAGATAAATTTATGTCTTATCTGAAAGTCTTATAACAAAAATAGATTTTTAAATAAATTATCATAAAAATATATTTGTATAGTATAAACAACTCATAAAGCCTAACTTACAAATTTTGATCTCTATTTTGATGTTAAATTATTACAAAATAATCCCTTAAATAAGCTTGTTGGGCAAACTTTTATGTAAGATAGGCTAAGGTCAAACTGTGATCATATATTACTAACCAAGTTCAGATTCAAGCCTTATCCTATTTTCATCTCTATTCTGTATGCAAGGAATTGCTCAAACAATCTCAAAATGGTGTGGTTCGTATCTACAAGAAACAATCTAATGGTGTGGTTCGTATATGCAACTAGTTGTCCATGTCCTTGTGAAGGTGTCTAGATTTCATGCTAGTTTGATTTTATCCCAATCTATATTGAATAGTTTATTGTGAATAAAATGATGCAAGTCTTTCTTTAAAAAAAGAGAAAGGAAATATCCTAGTAAAAAATAAAAAGTCATTCCAATTGCCACAATATATCTCCTCCCCAATGCAATAAGATTAATTTCAACTTGTCAAAATTGCGTCCTAGTCATTACTCATAACTTCGATCAAATTGAGAAATTGTGCAACCAGCCATTCAGATAAGGTACAATTGAGAAATTGAAGGCAAATTGTGTCAATATTTTGCAACTTTGCGCGGCACTTACTCGACCCATCATCATCCACCCTCAAGAGTCAAGATAATGTATTGTAGTCATAAGTTGGACCAAATTGAGAAGTTGTCTGCAGCTGCAACTTTGTCATCCTCCTTTGTGGAAACTTTAAGCTAAATCATTATGACTTTTTTTTTCTTCCCATTTTATAGTCGACCCTTCATATCGTACATATACTGCCAACTAAAGTTGACCATAATTCAGCTACAGGGTGGTGGTTATGCCCGCTTTTGCGTGTTGTTTTTTCAAACTCTAATGTCTAAACTTAAAAAAGTACTTAGTATTATGAAAAACGTTTTTAAATTTGAAACTGATTAAGTAATAAAGTGATTGAACACAACTAATCATTTAGATATTATTTAAGGTTAATCATGGACGAAAACAATTTTTTATAAAATTTTACTAATTTTTCAATCAAACTTCGAATTAATCAGCATCTTTTTCCTATGTATTAGACGGTTAAGACAAAAAAAAATGAAATTGACTATTTAGTACATAAAAAAACTAATTATTTAGTAATAGCTTCCTGAAAAGTTGAAAATTAGAAGATATATGTTTGTTTTTGGATAAATTTATGCTTAAACTTGAAGAATAAAATTAAAAATAAAATAAGTTGTTTTATAAATTAAAATTAGCTAAGGTATAAGTTAAAATAAGATTTTTAGAGAATCTAATATTAGAATTTTTTTATAAATTAATTTTAGTTTGCAAAGAAATTTATTTATTTATATTCTTATATATATATATTTTATTCTCTTATAAGTTCTTGTAGAGAAATTTATCCAAATAGATTAATAAAAATTATCTTTTCACATAAGCTCTTTCAATATTGTTAATTAGATGATAGCCTTATTTTATTATTTTTAATATTAAATTATTTATTTTAACTAGTACTCTATTGCATTCTTTTTCTATTATTTTTAATATTATACTTCAATATGTTTTAACCATTACACTAATTAAATTATATAATTAATGCCTGATGTTTACTAAAAAAATATGTTATTTTTACTTTATTTTAAATTTAATTGAAAATATTTTAGTATATAGTATAAGATAAATATTAAAAAACAGAATATGTAAACAATATAATAATTGAAATTAAAAATATAATTAAAATAAGTGATCTATAAATAAAAAATTATAAGTGTTTAAAATTAATTAAAAATTAAAATTATAAATACTCAAAAATATATTTCTATCAGTAAAATAAATTTGAAATCTATATAAAAACATCACATAAATATATTCACTTACTTTATTTTTACATTTTTCAGCTAGATAATTTTTTACACATTTATAATTTAATAAATTAACTTATAGCTTTCCGTTACCAACTATAACTTTTAATTATCAATTAACTTTAATTTTGTCAAATATAATCCAAATGTATGATAGTTATGAGAGAGGAGGATGGATGAATAGTAAGGAAGCGGTATCATGTTACATATGCATTTTTAAATAAATTTTTGCAGTATAATTTAACTGAGATTATGGATATAATTTTTTTAAAATATAAACGTTAAAAAGCAAATATAATCTAAATGTGTGATAGCTATGAGATTATTAAGGCCTTAGTGAAATTATAAAAGCAATTTTAATCGTGAAATAATCTTGAAATTCTCGTTGACGCGATGTTGGGGTCCGTTTTTTAAGGGCCTGCAAAATGCCCATCGGGATCCCTTTTATTCTCATGTAAGCAATGCTGGTTATAACTTATAAGTGCAATGTAAGTATATATGGCTGTCATATTAATTTGATTCTTCTCACTGAGGAAGTTGAAGTAAGATAGTCAAAGTTGCTCTAATAGAATTTATATACTATTATTTTAAACTTAGATCTTTGACTACAAACTCCCCAATTAATTCACCAGCTTGCTTGGGTCGTGATCTTCTGTCTCATCTTTAATGTAAAACAAGTAAGGACAATTTGAAATTTCTAGCAAAACATGAAATTTGAATTTTATGCCAAGTTGGCCAACCCATTACTGTGCTATACAATATACATAATTCTACGAAGAACATTAGTAGACTTGCTTTCATTGTCCAAGCTTAATCCTCTCAGTATCCAGCTCATTACTTAATCTGCTACTCATTGTTGATATTTAGTGATCCTGTGGGTGAATTCTTCTAATGTGTGTGTGATCTATCTATCTATCTATCTATATATATATATATATATATATATATATATATATATCACTATCAATGATTTAAATTAGTCAAAAACCACAGCACAGTCCCACGAGAAATTTGGGTCGATACTGTTAAGTTGATTTTTATTTTATAACCTAAACAAGTTTATTATAAAATAATAGTGCAAATATAGTACTCAAACAATAATGATGTTAAATTATTAATAGCAAAACATTTGTCACTAATTTGAAGTGGGGTTTCTTGATGAAAAGGAAATTATCAATAGGTTATTTTTTGGCGATTTGAATCCTCTTTATGAGTTGAGCGGTGTAATATTAATTCTTGTAAGCACCTCTTATAGTAGCTGCATAAGTATCTTTTTCAATTTCAAAGTATTTTTCTTTCAATGTGAGGTCCTATCTTCAAAATCTTGTGAGTGTTGGATCAAGGAAGGCAAAATATTCAACTAGGCACATCCCAGGTGTTGACAATGTATTTATATTTTCACATTTAAAATATGCAAGGAAAAACCGAAAAAGTTTATCTAGAATGAGTTTATTTTTAATTTGGGTAAGATGTCTTAATGTCGAGGCGTACTTTTCAATTAACTTAAATCTATAATACTGCCTTAATTACTTTAAAAAAAAACTTCATTTAGAGAAATGCTATTCAATATGAGATATGAGTGAGTGGCAAATCCACCTATGAATGAGAAGGTGCATTTATACCTTCTCGATTTTAAAAAATTATAAATGAACATCTTAAATGTATATATTTTGTTCCTCTAATTTTATATATTTGAATTCTCAGATTTTATTTTTTTTCTTTCAGGATAATAATTATTAATTTTATTTTTTAAATAAATTATCTCCATACTTAGGTCCTAGATATGCCACGGATATGAGTGCATAATTTATGGCAGATAGACAAAAAAAATAGAATGATGTACACCCTTTTTTTTTAAGAAGAATGAGGCAACAGCTAAGAATAATTATATGCATATGGATCGATCTGGCCTTGGACTTGATAGTCGCATCTTGTGTTTTTTCAATGCGCGGTTTAAATTTATATATAGTTAAAGTAGATTCCATTTTGGAACTAGTCAACTAAATATCTAGTTTGATACCAAGTCAAACCACATTTTCTAAGCATGTAGAGGCTTGCACGCAATTATTGAAATTGGTAATGTGAAGCATCCAATTCGTGAAGGTATATCATTGATTATTTAGACAATGAATTAATATATGATCTTCATATTTCATACGGCATTTCGATCGAAAGCACCCAACATTGAGATGATGACAATGGACTTTGGCAACTCATTAATGTTAAAAATGTCCCCCGAGAGGTATCAGACTTAAGAGAAAATAGAGAAAAGTATGAGAAAAAAAGAAAGGAAAATTTGAGAAATAATGGTAGAGTTAAAAATTCGTAGACTCGATTGAACGGGTGTATAAGATCATAATTCATACATATGTATATAGAGAGGAATCTACACACAACTAACTATAACATGGTCATGTTTTCAATCATAGACTTCATAGCAGAATATTCCTAAATAACAACTATCTTATAACTTCATTCTTTACATCTCTCAAACTCAGGCAAAGCAATGTGTTTGGATCTTAGCTTATGAAAAACACTAGGAGACTGATTTACTCAAGATATCAACAATCTACTCAAATGAAAGAAAGAGAAGAATTGAAAAAACACTCTTATTTTGATTGTATACATTATACTTAAAAAAATTACATACTCCATTGTCTAGAGATTTCTTGATATGCGAAGGTAAGAGGGAGAAATATTGTTGTCAAGAAGTTTTTCACTATGCAAAGATAAAAGAGAAAATATTATACTCAACTTTACTTTTGTATATGCAAATAGACTGTTTTCATATTCGAACTTATGACCAATAAATTATTAAGATACAACTTTACCGCTGAGTAAGGGTCATTTTCTTGTATACATTATACAATAGAAAAAAAAGTAAAATCCAAGCAAAATAACATAACTAGATCTTAGCTGATGAGATAACACTTTGAGACTGATTTACTCAAGATATCAACAATCTACTCAAATAAATGAAAGAAAGAGATAGATTGAATAAACATTGGTATTTTGATTACATACAATAAGAAAAAAGAAACTCTAATGTTGTGTGTGGTAGCTAGAGGAGGAAATGAGAGAAATAGAAGAAATAGGATGAGTCTCACACCTTCTATACTCTAGATTAATTTAAATATCTTTATTCTATTTTCATCTTTTCAATTTTCACCCTCTCAACCAAACACATCATAAGCAAAATAACATATAGCTAGCCAGTGTAAATTAGACATCAAGTGCTAATTTTTCAGTTGCTTTTAGTAAGATTGGTTTTGTTTCATCTTTGCATAGGTGCTGGTGCAACTGAAGTACAGCTGACTTTGTCAACATGCCAATATGTAACACTCTGTGACTATCGTTGTTCTATTTGAATGCATCATGACAGACCACTTCCCACAAGATTCCACAAGGCTAATTTTCCCATTTTGACCTCTCAGAATTAAAAAACAAAACAAAAGATAAACTAAATAAAAAGGAACGAAAAAGGTTTCTTGCATCTATTCTTATTGTCATGTCCATACATAGTTACATACTATAAAAGCATTTTTCCTACCTCTCACAACCCATCACAAATCAATAGATTTTTAGAACTCATGCACTCTACTTAGGTTGTAGATTTAATTTTTAAAACTAATAGCCCAGCACAATGTTAGAGAAATAGAGTAAAAACTTACATGATTAGAAGAAGGATTAAAGGAAACTCATTAAGTTATCAAACTTGAACTGGCTATAAGACTCATAACTACTAAGAAACTGTCAAATACAAACGCATGCTATAGACATATCAAGAAATCAATATTTTCTTCATCTATTCTGATAAATATCCAACGCACTTGTGCAAGCAATACAATTAATAAGAATGCTATCACCAAAACATGATTCACCAGACCTGCTCAAGGCATAAAATAAAACCATCATGTGAACAGAGGCATAGTACTGAATCTGTAGTAATGAGGACCTCCAAGCAAGTAAAAACACTGAAAAGTTACAAAAAGGAAGCAACCTTAAATGGGCTTGAGAGTAGACAAAACAACCAAAACTCAAAAACAAGCAATATAAAACATCTTAGTTGCAAACACAGCTATATTACCAAATTTTAGAAACTCAATGGAATCAAAGCCACGGAGTGTTTTTTTTTATCAGCATCAAAGCCACTGAGTGTTCAGGAGGAAAACACACGTCTAAACTTTGGACAAGGAAAAATCAGTTTAGTCAACAACAAAAAATATATTGGAGAACATGAAACACAAGTTGATTTATTGTTGCCTAGCAAGAGAATTAATTGCCAGAAATGAAAAACTAATGTCAAATCTCTCAACACACAAAATAGAATGTATTTTAATTTTTCATTTTAACTTGATGATTTGGTGCAATTGCTTATCAAATAGTGATTTCTGATTGTGTATATTCTGGAAACTCATATCAATCAAGCAAATCAACTATCACAAAAAATATGACAACACATGATTTTTTTAATTGTTCATTTGGTGTACTGGAATTCGTTAGTGTACATTGAAATTTTTACAAAATTATTTTCGAAAAATCCAAACATAACCCTAAGTCCTGGGGTTTGATTAACAAACCAGGAAAGCCAGTTAGGGTCTTAGGGATGATTTCCTTCACAAAAATAGCTTTGCTTGCTCAGTAGCTTGTAGCAATCAGGTGAGCCCAAACCGGCCCTTATGTTTTAGGGCTCGGGCTAATTCAATTTGCAAAGTAAATAAGTTTGAGTAATGCTTCATACACCAGCCTTTTTTCCAATATACCCAGCATGTTATAGATTACGAATTCATAAGATGAATCCGTAAGAACCTCATGGATTACGAATCGATTCTTATGGATTCACAACTCATATGAACCTTACGGATTACAAAAAGAACAAAATGATATTACACTATTCATGCTAGATGTATTGGACAAAAGGCTGGTTTCAATAAGTTTTCTTTTTTGCATGCTTGTGTTAAATGATTCGGCTCACAAAAGATAAAAATATCAAAATATGCAAAATTAACTTATATATGTATTTATTTATAATATACAAATTATGAAGCGTGAATTATATTATTATTAGATAATATACATGAGTTCGATTCCAATCAATTAAAAGTAATAATATCGTCATATAAACAATATCTAATGATGCAATTTGCCACTTCAGCATTTTAGCTTACTTATCCTCATCTTACCCTTTAAAGGCCAATTTTTATATACTTTTCTCCCCTAATATTCATAATAATTATATTTTAATTATCATGAATCTTAATAACTCTACCAATTTTTATAACTTTTAGTTCTCATTAATCTTCATAATTTTCTCAATCAAAATAAAATTGTATCTGTAATATTTCACACCTATAATATTATAATTAAGAAATCAAAATAAAATTATCATTAATAACTCGACCAATTTTCATAGATATCAATTCTCATTACTCTTCATGATTTTCTCAACATTGATAAATTTATCTATATATTTATTCTTCTTAACCAAATATTTATTTTATTTATTCTCCTCTATTTCAATTTTTAAAATAAATTGCAATAGTTTATTTTAAATTTTTATCAATAATTAAAAAATCATATCATATTGTTAATTATAAATTTTAATTATAATATAATATGTATATTAAAAGTATTTATTTATTGTAAATTTTAATATTTATTTTATACAATACATAAAAGCTAAAATAGGACTTAACTATTCAAAATAAGGCCTAATTTCCTTTGAATCGTTTTTTGCCCCTTAGGCTACAATTATATAGTGCATAACTTTTACCTTGTTTCCGAACATACAAAATATACATAGTACTTTTGCAATACTGATTCTAACTGAACACACCAAACTTGATGCCGATATGATGATAAGAAGCACATTTTAACAATGGAGTGTTCCACTAACAAGTAGAGGTAAGGATTGGATGAACAAATCTTAATTCATCACATACTATCTATAAAAACTTGCAAAAAATGAATGCACTAGACACTCTCAAATCTTGACAGTGTAGTTTTGCATTGGTGCAGCATCTTTTCCTCTTCTGTATTTGACAATAGCCTGTTCAGAAATGAGCAAATTTTCATCAAATTAAGCCATTCACAAAAACATCATGATCCTTGAAACAATAACTTTCTTGCTCCTTGTTCACTGAGGCTTTGGAGAAACAGAAATAATGGCCCCTTAGCTTTTTGCTAACAGAAGTTCTCTTCCCTGAATTTGTAGATTTATCATTTTGGTGATTTGAGCAAGATGGCCCAGCAACATCATTGTCAACACAAAAACCCTTTTGCTTATTATCTATTGATCTAGGTGATGAAAATGATGATATGGAAAAGGAACTAGAGCTTGATCTTCTTGAAACCTTTACATGTACCAGTCCTGAAGCAAATCTCTTCTTAGCATTTGGACTTGACTGGTAACTCCTCACAGAAAGGTTCCTTTTGTTGTTAGGAAGCGCAGAATGCCTAAAGAATTTTTGTCTAAGTGGGGTTGGAATTTCATCTGTGATGTCCCATTTCCTGCATGAGTCGAATGAACCCTCATCAATTGATTTCCTTATCCCCTCAGCTTTCTTGTCCTTCACCAGTGGCCACTGAAGGACTCGTTTCAACCCGGTGGCAACCGAAAGCCTTTTGCTTGTTGTTGAGGGTCTGTTCTCTGCTGCTGCGTCATATGCAGTGTGTTCTGATGAAGTAGAACTCATTCCTGCACTTCCTTGATCAGTGCTAGCATCTGAGGCATTCTCAATTCCCGTGTACAAAAATATCTGAGTGTCTGAGATTCTGAATGATGTTCCAGGACTGCCTCCAATACTATGCATTTTCATGTGTGAGGCTATGGCCTTTCTTGAACTATGATGATGGAACATTCCACCAGCAGCAATCAATTTTCTAATTAGCACATTTGATGCTGCTGAATTGGGACTTTGCTTAAGGTAATCAAGTGGGGTCATGCCATTAGCATCACTCACATTCAGATTTATTGATGGAGCAGTCATCAGGAGCTTAACAAGATCAGTGTGAATTCTCCCTATTGTGGCAATGTGGAGTGCAGTTCTTCCATCAGTGTTCTTTACATTGATGACTTCCTCTATGTGAAATTTTTTACCACTCACTAACTGCCTCAGAAGCTCAACCTGTCTGTCCAATCTTCTGAAAGAGGTGGATTGAAAACCGGACACAGCCTTATGGAGGAACGTTTCTCCCGCATTGTTTCTCGGAGAGATCAATGCAGGAGATGCAGAAACCAAAGCCTCAACTGCAGCTAATTGGCCCCTGTAAGCAGCCACATGCAAAGCAGTGTTTCCCTGATGATCTGTGGAGTTTATAATGTCAAAGGATGATGTAAGGTATTTGACCACCTGCACAAGTGCCATGCATAGTTGATATAATGTCAAACCACCACAACAAAAACATATGAATAAAAAGCAAAGGGATGCTAGAGTGGACTGTATCTTTCTCCAAGTGTATCACCACATTTAATAGTTTAGATCGTATCTTTATTCTATTGTTATTTCATACTCAAGTAATCAGAGTGAGTGTTCTATGCAAGGAGTTTATAATAGCATGCATCACAAAGCATCTTATATTCAATGAACACCTAAAAGAACATCTATGCTTTTTATAGTAAGTCCTTACTCTAATCCCTTATATAATCTGTGCCAATTATTTTAATCATTGACTTTACTAAAACTTCACTTGTCCCTAACTTTAGAAAACATCATTCACTATTCCTTAACATTAGTCAAAAAGGAAGTAGAAAAGTATTAACAAATGACGAAGTCATTGGAGTGACTATAGAGAAATTTTAGGGACTAAAACAACCAACGGATATAAAGCATTTAATATCAGGGATTAAAGTAACGATTTACTCTATGCTTTTCTATTTGGCAAACAGAACTATGCCGAAATTATTGAAGAGGCTCCTACTACTCCACAAGAATAGTTCATCAGCTAAAGGCCCAATGAGAAGGAAGTTAAAGAAAAAAAACACACTAAATAAAGTAGTACCAACCAATTGATGCATAAATATGAAACATTAATTAAAAATTTCAACCTAAAAGACAACAAAATGAGTAAAACCTCACCTCAACCTGCCCTCTCCCTGCAGCAGAATGCAAGAGAGTAGATCCCTGAGCATCTCTGTAAGCCAAAACATCAGAGCAATTAGCAAGAAACTCCACCAAAATCTCCACACTACCCCCTCTAGCAGCAGCATGAACAGCCCTATTACTCATCTCCCACTTGTAAACAGGAGGAACATCCCCACCAACATGCTCCTCCAAAACCCCACCTTTGCCAATGACAAACCTTGGAGAAACTGCAAAATCAAAAATCAGCCTAAAAACCTCACAACTCTTGCCCCTTGAAGCAGCATAAAAGATATCAGTGACATTATACTCTCCTTCTCCAAACACCAACAAAGGGTTCCTCTCAAGAAGTTGCTGCACAAAACTCAAGTCACCAGCTGATGCAGCAGTATACATTAGCCACCCTCCATACCCTGCACGGATGAGAGAGTTCTTGCTGCTGATTCCTCTCTTGGACTCACACTCAAGAAGCAGCTTCTGTGCCACCTGTGAGCGGCACTTTGCAACATCACTGAACTGTTGTTGTTCTTCATCATCCCACACGACTTCAAGGCGGCGAATTCGGCGAAGGGAAGTGAGCTTGAAGAGGTGGTTGTTGTCAATTCTTAGCAGCTCACGAACCAAGTCATAGTGGCCATTTGCAGCAGCACAATCTATTGGTGATGCATACCACCATTGGTCCCCAGTGCTCTCCCACCTTAGTGGGAAATATGTAGTTGGCATTTTGAAGTAACAAATTCAACAAAAGTGGTTGAGAAGAACAAATCAAACAGCTGAGTCTCACAGCCAAACTAGCATTAATACCAAGGGGATTTAGCTCAATTTGTCGAGGAGAGTCTATGAATGTTGTAAAGTGTAAACCCCCTGATACCGTGTTCGATTCCTACAGATAAAATAAAGGTAGCATTAATGAAATGGAAACCATTTTGTGATGCATTGCTCTTAGTTTAGGCAATGTGAAGGTTTGAAGCACTCTTCACAACTAACAATCTCAACAAAAGTAGTTGAGAAGAACAAATCAAACAGCTGAATCTCACAGCGAAACTAACATTAATACCAAGGAGGTCTAGCTTAATTGGTCGACCAGAATGTGTGAGTGTTGTAAGCCCCTAATACCGTATTCCATTCCTACAAATATATATATATATATATATATATATATATATATATCAAAAAAAAAAACTAGCATTGATGAAATGGAAACCATTTTGTGATCATTGCTCTTAGTTTAGGCAATTGTGAAGGTTTGAAGCACTGTTCACAAGTAACAACCTCAGCAAAAGTAGTTGAGAAGAACAAATCAAACAGCTGAAATGCTAAATCTCACAATGAAACTACTAAACCAGCATAAGTGAATGTGAAACCATTTTGTGATGCATTGCTCTTGGTTTGGGCAAGGAATAGCTAGAAGAATATAGTGATGGTGTGATACTAATTGTAATTGAGATGAGACTTTCTCAAAAGAAGTTGGATCAGTGTGAGGGTGATAGAACAACAGAAGAAAGCTTACAGGGAAATGTGATAATTGACAACCAAGTGTGAAAGAGTGTAAAAGGAGCACCAAAAGACCACATGCTAGAAATTTAGAGAATGACTGAAGAAGACACAAATGACTAAATAAAATAAGCAGTTGAACTGTCTGAATTTCTGAATATTCCCTTTAGAACACGGATTAATTAAATATGATGAACATTATGTTGGTGAAACGGGATTTTTGAACAGTAGAAAACGAAAAAGTAGAAGGAAAATATCACAATATCTTCAACATGTAGATATACTTAGCTTTATTAGGCTTAATACGCTTTTACTAATGATGAGACTTTGGTATAATTTGGGTTTCGCGACAAATTTCCTTCGAATATAGCGCAGATGCACGAGTATTCGTGCAACACAATTATGTTTAAATAATGACAGTCTTATTTTTTTGTTATAATGATAGTTTTACTTCTACCTCTTGTGCATTAAAGCAAAGGCATATGAATTTGTAAATGACTCGAGAGTAAAAAAAATAAAAAATAGAGTTCAATGTGCATAGAGAATGTTCTTATTTATTAGCAGTTTATGTTTATTTTTGAAAAGTCATATTTATTCAATTGATCTCATTTTATGAAAAGTTCACAACTTTTCAAGTGGTGTCTATTTAGTTAAACGAATAGTCACTTTGATTTTAAAATTATTGTTTAGAATTAAATATATTTGAGATATGTGAGATAAATTTAAATTTTTTTTTTGAATTCTTGATAAAAAAATTAATTATTCTAAATCTTTGATATATTAAAAATTTTATTCTAGGTTTATGTCATTTGTTAAGTGATAATATGATATCATCTTAACTGTTCTTTTAATATATATATATATATAAGTAATTGAAATAATGTCACATCATTATAAAAAATTTGAAATAAAACTTTTAATATATAAAAAATTTGGAACAACAACAAAAGTCATGAGAAACTTAAAATGAAAATCAAATATATATTAATGACCTAAAAATTATTTAAGCCCTATTATTTATACATAGAAATTTCTTTTAAATTTCATTTAAATGAACAATACAACTTTTCATAATAAAAAATAAAGATTACAAGTTTTCATATTTTGAGAAATTAGCACAGATCACAGGAATAAAAACAAAGATAAGATGAGTGTCCTTACGAGGGTTGAAGTGGAATGATCATAATGAATAGTAGATAGTGTGATAGAGGACAACAATAAATCAATAATTACCCTCAGAAAGCAATGTAGCAGGAAAGGAATCGGGGCACTCAGCCACTCAGAAGAAAAGCACGATAGACCATAATAAAGGATAATTATTACTTGGGAATCTCGGGGGACTTTACTTGAAAATGAAGTTTTCATATAAGATATTTCTCTTAAGTATTAGGGTATTATGGACTTGATAATGAAAGAGGGTTCGGGAGATAATATTTTCACCACGTAGGTAAACTTGTAATTGCAATGATGTTACATTAGAAGCAAGAACTGAAATAATGTACTTAATCTTAGTTTATTGTCTAAACTCTAAACAAGTCATTATTAGTTTAAATGGTATTAAATTTAATCCTCTTAAATAAGATTTTATGTTTGAATTTTGTGAATGAAAAAAATGTTTAGAGAAAAGAATTCATCATGTGACTAACTAGGTTTTTCAATGTTGATTAATCATTAACAATATCGATAAGTACTTTGTATCAATAGCATTGTAAAAAAAAACTCTACCAATAAGATCCAGTACAATTGATATATAATTGAATTTTTTAAACATGTTAATGATTCAATTCTCTGGCCATGCATATGAAGAAAACTTTTAGGAGAGATATATGTTTCGAGGGTTAGTCTCATGACTTTCGATTGTAGGAATACTTTGCTTCTAGCAAAAAAGGTCAATCTTTAGACAATCACCCTATTCAACCAATTGAGTTAGATCTTTTAATAACAATTTGCTATTAATTCAACAATCAACACTTTATCCATCCACAAAATATTGAACCACTCAACTAGCAAAATATTGGGTTACTCTTTCGTTAAGATGGTTAGCCGAAAGTTATATTTGCTTTTGTTAGAAACACTTCTAATTAAGTAATTACTATTTTCAGATAAAATCCCACACGGATTTACATCGGCTAATGTTAAGTAAGTCAAATATGTTAAAATATTTATTGTAAATTAGTATAATAAATCATTATTACATTATCTTTTAGTACCATCAATCGGAAATATAAAATAAATAAATTATCATATGTAGATATGAATTGTTTTAGATGAGATTAAAGATAAGATTAATCTTGTAATGGATTGAGTCAATTATTAGTAGATAGTCCATTTGAGAGGTTTTTACTTGATGTTGGAGGATTATAAATTTGATATCTCATTAAGCAAATTGATTCTTTATAATTGTCTCTCTTAGTCACATTGTCTTATAACAGTCCCCAAGAAAGTAGATAGTAACTCTCTCAAGATTAATTAAGGATTTCTATCGTTAAGTCATACTCATAGGGGATGAATGCGAATTAAGATTAGTGATCCATAACTTTCTATATTTTATCGTTATATTCACATGCTATAATTTGAATCTATGAGATATGTACCTGCAAAAAGGTAGACATGTAATCTTTCTCCTAGCTTGCTCCTTCTCCAAGGTCTTCTTCTTCTTCTTCTTCTTCTTCTTCTTCTTCTTCTTCTTTTAGTATTTGGTGCTCGCTGGTCAAGAGGGTGGAATACCTACTAAAGGTATTCTGACGCTCAAGTTAGATCTTGGACGACAGCAATAAATGAGTATTTAATGCAACAAACAATGTCTTATCTTGATATTCTCACAAATATTTATAGTAATTTAATGGGCTTTGGACCTTATTGGCCCTTGTACGTCATTACCATATTAGGTAATACTTTCATAATTATCATTAAAGACTTTCTTGATAGTCTTAATAGCTCTTTCTTAGGATAATCTTGTCTCATGCCTTTTAATCATGATTTATTATCTCTAGAGTATTTGCATACTCAGCCTAGCCGAGTACATAGATACTCCTAAAGGGAATATATAACGTTCAAGGTATTCGGGTATTCGACTAGACTGAATACTTGAATACTTTTAGAGGGAATAACTAGCATGCAAGGTATTCGGATGTTCAACTTTACCGAGTACCTGAATACCTCATAAGCACACATTTTTTAGGTTTGTACGGATACATGATGGTGTCGAATACCTAAGTATTATTGCATTTGAAGGTGAAGGTGCTTGAGTATTCAACTAGGTCGAATACTCGAACACTCTAGGCTTTTGCTCCTCATGCTTAAGGATACCTAAGTATTCAAGTGTCTGGCCAAGCCGTACACCTGAGTACTTTCATGGGGCAATCATGCTTCAATATTTTAAAGGTCTTAAGGTATATTTGGGTATTCGACTTGGCCAAATACTCATAAGTATAAGATCATTCTCCTATTATTTTCCATCAAAATATCCCTTAAAGAGCATAGACACCATGAAAGAGAAGAAAGATAAAAAAAAATAAAGATAACAAAGGAAATATAATATGATAAATGATATTATAAATTTAGAATGTAAAAGAAGATGAGAGACATAAAGATATAATGTCATTTTTGGGTGTTTGATTTTCAAATTAATGTTTTAATGCATAATTGTGGGTATTATTGTCAAAGATCTCACACCCACAACCAAAATAAAATATAGAAGCGGGACAACTTTTAACCTATAAGACAATTTAATAATGTTAAATTAGGTTCCAACCTCAAATTATAAGATAGTATTAGAATCTATTTTAACAATTGTTGTATGCCTATTGACCACCTACTATCCCATTGTGTTATTGGATCATATATAAATGTTCAATTAAGCAAAATTTGTGTTCAATATATTCAATCATCAACAAAGTGATGTCTTGAAAATGTCACATCGATATGATCAAAGATCCAAAACATAGTATATAATTAAAGATAAATCTCACCTTACAAGTTAAATTGGTAAGTTAAGTAGATCTAAATTTATATTTTAAGAGTGATATAAAAAAAAGTACATGTGAAAAAAAGGTAATTTTTACTTTATTATCGTGTTAAGTGTTAAACATCTATCATCATATACGAGACTCTAATCCAAGTAAGTGTAAATATGAAGAAATTAAACAAGCACAATATATGGCTCCCAATCCAGAATTAAGGTTGGCAAAACAGGTCTGGCTCGTCGGGCCAACCCGTTTAGCTCCCGAAAAAATGTGGGCTGGGTTGATAATATTGGCCCGTTGATCAAAAACAGGACGGACCAGCCCACTGGGTCAATATTATTTAAAATATTAAATATTAAAATTAAATAGATATATTTAACATATTTTGAAATAAGTATGTTCTTTTAATTTATGTTCTTTTGCACTTTCAGTGTATTCTAATTAACTTCTAAGTTTTAATATCAAAATATTTATGATAATGATACTTTCAAATAATCTTTCATTGCTAGCATATTACACTTTGGATAGTTTACATCCATAAATTCCATTTGCAAGTGAGGTAATTTTGTGAATTATCACATGACATCATTTATTTAGCATTAGTTTTAAATTGTTTACTTTTATTTAACTTTATATTTTTTTTAATTATCACTTTGTATTTTTTTTAAAAATTAACTTTTTTTATTTTTTAGGCGGACTGACCCACTAACACGCGTTAAAGCGGAATGGACTAACATTTCCAGCCCACTTTGCAAAAGCGGACCAGCCCATCCCGTCCTGCATTTTTTGTGGATTGGGCCAATCCAGCCCATTTTTTCCGGATTGACCCACCATCCCAACCTATTTTTTACGGACTAACCCACTTTGTTAACCATATATCCAGAATATCCAATGTTAAGTTTAGAATCTAGCTTGCGTAATATCTTAATTCTTATCCAGATTCGACCAAAACATTAATTCTATAGACAGAGCTAGAAGTGTGGGGTTCCGTCCTTACAATCACCTATCACTATCTTAGAGTTATTTAAAATCTAACCATATATATTTTTCCTAGTTTTCCTGCTGCCGTCAGTGGTCCAATAAAATTTACCATTTTAGGATAAATTCGCATGCATTATGAAACTTTTACATTAAAAATTATTTTTAAGTTGACTTTTGAAAGAATTGTTATTATAAAATTTAACAAAATTATCATATAATAATAATATAATTAAATGGTAATATGAATTTTTTTACATCCATGCTTATAAATTTTTATGGCTTGAATACATTCTTTGCTTATATAATTAAATTTTTTATTCCTATAATTTTTTATTTAATTTTTATAAAATATATTTGTTTTATTTTTTGTTCTTAAAAGATTTTAGATAATATTTTAAAAATATTTAAAGCACTTTTTTAATAACTCAAAAAAGATTACCCAAAAAAAAAAGAAAAAAATACTAAATTACAAGAAAAATATATATTTAAACCAATTTTTTTTTACAGTGTCCCTAAATTTAAAACTTTGGAAAGTTGCAATACTCCAAGCATAATAGCTAGTGAAATACTTGTAAGAACCAATTATACCCATAAGATATATAGTGTAATCATCTTTGGGCATGCATATTGAAGCATATAATCCTTTTTCTTTCCCAAATCTCTCCGATGGGACTCAGTAGCTTACCCACTTCACCATCAGAAGGACTCACGTGGGTTTCCCACAGGTAATACATTAGCAGCATTACGTAGTTGAAAGAGAAGTTCTTCACATTGCTTTGCTTAGATCATAATCAATGCTAGCAAGTATACATCTAAAGATTTTGGTGAGGGTCATTGGATTGGTTAGGTGCTTAATTAAAAAAATGAACACCAACAACCACTGATTGGTCTCTTGGGAGTTGGAATCACACAGCTCTTGGAAAGCAACCGTGACATACATGTGAGAGGCAGCTTTAACCATCATAATTTTCAAGGTACTGCATTGAAAAGCTGCTGCATGTAGTGCAGGCTAGCTAAGATTGTTTGCTTTTAATGAAAATGATGCATGTGATGTCCTTCCCATCACACCATAATTTTCTTGGCCATCAATTTTGACCCTATGCTGTTTCCCTTTTCTGAATTTTCATGAACATCAGAATAACGACCCCTACCATTGTGTCAAATCCTTCCGGCTCCAGGATTTAATGGGTTTGTTAATTAGTGTTTTTTAGATACTATATTGATTAAAAAATTAAAAGATAAAATATATTTAATATAAAAATTATAAAAAAATGAAAAAATAAAAATAGTAAAATATAATTTTTTATTTTTTAATAAAAATATTTATACTTTAAATTTTGATCATGATCAAGAGTGAGAGACACTGAGACTTACTTTATTTTGGGGAGGAGGAGGGGAGTAAACTCAAAATATTTTCTAACTGAGAGGGAAAAATTAATTATTCAAAGTAATGAAATTTATTTAAAGGAGTGATTATTCTTAACACACATGTAGTTCTTCTGTACACAAGAATTTTGAGATCCAATACTTAATTATACATTTAAGAGATATAATTATTTGTTAATAATTATGTCACATTATGTTAGTTTAAAATAAGACTTATCAATCAACATATGAATAAGTTATTTTTTATATTATTATTGATACGAAATATTTATCAATTTTATTGATGATTAATATTTAATAAATTTAACTGATGAGTCTTTTCATTAAGGATTTCCCTCCCAATCACATTCTTATTTGAGATTGTGTAATATTATTTTTAGATTTTTTGTTTCCCTTTTTAATTCTTATTTGAGATCTCTTAATTTTTACCATTGATTTCTGGTGTTGATTTTTGGATTCGTGCAAATTCACAAACAAGATTCAACTTTTGTTGAGTTCTGGAAAATGGTCACTCAGAGGATGGGGACAGAGACATTTTGAGAATAAAAAAACATTAAAACATAATGTGTCAATCACATAAACAATTCGTTAACGCCGTTTGGGACACAGTGGTGCCAATGTAAGAAGAAAGTAAAAGTTTGAGATTTTTAAGTAGGGTGAAAAAAAAGGGGAATACATGTGTAAATATTTATGATACAAGAGTATTACTGTCATTTGCTCAATATCTATATAATCTAAATCAAACTTTAAAAAAAGTGAAATCATATATAGAAGTTATAACATTTAAATAGGACAGGTTGAGATGTTAAATTTAGAAAATAAATCACACTCGAATATTATAAAACTTAACTTATCGGATTGTCCACCCTACAATGTAGATTAGTCAGCTGCTATTGGATGGCTTTTTGCCAGGGATTCATCAACTTTTGTCAAGCTGCTAGTGAGGCTGTGGTCATTTCATTTGTTGAAGCTGCTTTCTTCTTGGGTTTGGTTCCCCTATCCGCTTTGGCTCTCAAAAGGGATAGACTTGGTGTTTCGTTACTGAATCATGATGGTGTTTATTTAGGTATCAATGTTATTTGTTGTTGCTTGTTTGTCAACTTATGTGAAATTAAAGTGAGGGATGTTTCGTGTGTATAATGTACTCTTAATATTGTAAATTAGAGGTTCTTATTTTCATCGCTCACTCATTTATATTTTTTTATCAGTTAATTATTAGTTTTAGTTATAATATTAAAAAGAGAATTCGAACCCATAATTTGTCTCTCATCCGCTCTTTAACCCTTAATCCTTGTTAAAATGTTAGTTTTATATCACTTATATTTTCATCGCTCCCTCACTTATATATTTTCAACACTCTCCATTCTCTTATTAATTAGAGGTATATTTCACATACAAATATTCTTGTAATTAACCAAAAATTATTTCTTTCAATTATGTCAAACTACCTTATTTATGTTTAACTATATATTGTATCTTTTTAGTCGTCTATTCATTTCAAATTAAAAATAATTTTATATTATAAACAAGTAAACAGTGGTATTAGCTCGGTAGTTTAACTCGTTGTTCAACCGGCCTGCACAAAATTTAATGTTTGCACCCTCTCCTATACAAAACAGTGAAAACGCATCACTCTTTTTATTAATGACATGATTTCATGGTTAGGACTTAGGATGATGATGATGATAATAATAAATATTATCTTTCTTATTAAGTTAAAAAAAATTGAATACATCTGATTAGAGGTTGGACACAAAATGATTTTAAAGTAATTCAATTCATCTCATCCCTCTCTTGAGTTATCATGTCTTATCAAACCTAATTATTGACACATTTTCCTTCATTTAAACTAAACCTTGTTCTCTCATTGTCTTTTTCCCTTCTCAATTGGTGTGAAAGAAAAAGGAGCAGACAGAACGAGAATGTATTCACAATTGCATTTTGGTTTGGTTTGTGGTTTGTTGGGTAGATTGATTATGGTTGTGTAGCTATTGAGAATCGATATTTTGACGACTTACACATTGACACTGTACTCAATTTTCTTGTTGGTCACAACCGCCAACCGGTTAGAATCCCCTTTAGATAGTCATTTTTGAGACATCAACAACCAACTCTGATATCATTTGTAATATCCCACTACTTTCAGGATCAATGATTGTTCTCACAAACTAACACAAAAAATTTCAATGTTATTTGGTCTTGCTCACACACTTTCAGGAAAACTTCCCAGATGGTCGGTGCATTTTAAAATTGCTTTAAGTCAAACATGCCTAACTGTGAAATTCTTAAACGATAGACTACTGAAAAGTAGATACATCCTAACTCAGGTGCTTTCAAGATCAATGATTTTTCCCACAAATTAACACAAGATTTTTCAACGTGTTTCAGTCTCATTCACACACTTCTTGAAAAACTTCCTATAAGGTCACCCATCCCAAAATTACTCCGAATCAAGTACGCTTAACTGTAAAATTCTTAAGTGATAGGCTACCGAAGAGTAAATGTTTCTTGCTAGTACACTCACATACCTGCATAACCTCTGAATCTCTCTCATTCATGTGCATATTCGATTCGTTCATGTATCCCTCATTTTGGAAACCTACTAGGAGTCATTCCTTGTTTATGCCTCATTTATTTTGCACTGACGATCACTCCATGTCCTTGTCAGTGTCCGAGATGTTACAAGTTGTGGTGGCTTGGTCATTTATTTGGTTTTGAATGTTGGTCACTAGGTAGTACGCATTTCAATGGAGTTCGTATGGTGCTTGCATTTTGTGTACGAATGAGTTCAAGAAATAAGTGATTGTGAACGTCTTCAAGAAACAATCAAAACTTCATTGTGTGCATGGGTTTTGACTGTGATTTTGGATTTGGGTCTAGGGTTCTAATTTGGGATTTTGATTTGAATCTAGGGTTGTGATTAAGGGATTTTAATGAATATGAAATTATGATTTGGGATTTTCATTTGAATTTGGAATAGTAATTGGGGGGTTAATTTATATTTGAGATTGTGATTTTGTTTATTGACGATGAATTCTTATTGTTTGTGAAAGAGATGAATCTTGATCATAAAATTTTTGAACAATTTAATATAAAAAAGTGGTAAATTTTATGTTCAACTACTTATTTTAGTTACTTATAATGATAAAATAACTAATTTAAACACAGTTAACAACCTAATTTAACTAATTTTAATATAATAGCAGTTAACGACTGTCATTATATTAAAATTTAATTATTTTAAAATATAAAAAAATACTACAGTATTAGTGAAAAAATTGACAGATTAATCACTTTGGATAACGGTTCAAATTTAAAGAACCAAGACATTATGTTTAAGACATAAAAGAATAAAGCTGAAATTACTAAAAACAGAAAGTACTAAGAAGGATATTTTAGCCAAATAAAAATCATGCAACATATTTTGAAAGACTAAAAAAAGAGTTTTTTTTAGGAACTAAAAGTGAACATATTTTTTTATATTTTTTAAATACTATTCTACCATTTCTAATAATTTTAATTAACACTTTAAAACCAAAATAAGCTCTTGCAAACTTTTACTTTTAGATAAACTATTCTCAAACCAAAAAAATCCATTCTTTCCAAAGTATATGTTTTAATGTTTCAACATTAACTAACTCTAAACAATAGTATCTTCCCATTAATTATCTAAACACACCTCGAATGATTATGCATCAAAAAAGGGAAAAAAATGAATTACTTTTTATTTAATTCGCACCAGTAGGAAAAATAAATAAATAAATTCCACGAGTGAGCATGTTCTCCACCTTTTAGTTACTACTGTAGTTGTTGCTGAGACGAAACTATCTCCAATGAAACGGGATTTAGAGGTCTCACCTCCTTCTTAAATCAGAAATCACGGGTTTACCTAAGAAAGTGACTAACCAGTAGAACAACTCATAACAACGGAAGCTAGTTATCAATTATGATTGCCATTTTTCGGCCTTTTTATTATTTATTTATTAATATTTTTCCAATCGTGTAATTGCAAATATGTGAGAGCAATAACCTACATCACAATCAATATTTGCAAAAACAATATATAAAATTAAGGTGTTATAAAAGCAGTATAAATTTGACGTCCAAACAACTTCTCAGCTTAACTTAGTGCAAATTTGATAACTTAAATGGAAAAATAATAACTTCTTTTCCCCAAAAACACCCTCAAATGCGCAATACATTGAAAGCAACCATCTGATACAACGCACTTGATAAATATGCAATGTTTCTAGGTGTGTTCCCTTTACGTAAAGGCAGTGTACAGCTAAGAAAGCACAGCACTGAGAAGAAAAGTGTTCCAAATATACCTTTTTGTTATCATATCACATAATTTTGTTCAGATTGTTTTTCAAGATTGCTCTAAAGTTAACAAAACGACTTTCCACAACCAAAGATTCGTCTAAGTTCTCGAACTTAAGGTTGCAGAACAGTCAACAGAGGTGCTACCTTAGGCCAATAGCATATGCCCAGAAAATCCAACAATGATCAATCTGAGCATACACCAAAGTCTGGCTACCCCTACCCTCAAAGTGCTTCCAATACTAAGCCACAAGGCCTATGAAGATGCTTATTACCAGCATAAGACTTCACTTGGGGAGAGTTTCACTATCTTGATTCAGTTTCCATATGCATCCTCCTCACCCAGCCATAGTACATGTTTGGATTAGCGTTATAAATGTACATTACAACGGCTTTTCCATGTCAAATGAAAAAAAATATGTGTGCGAAAACTACTGTGTAGCTTCTTGCTTGACGTGTGTTAAGTGCTTATAGACATGAAACCAAACACACCAATAGAATCAGTGTGGGGCAATCCCTTAAATATGTTTGGGATAATAGCACCGAGGCAATCATGGTAAGGCCCATGGCATATTTATATTGGAGAAGCCACTGTGTACATATGAATCAGAACAACCAACTACAAGAAAAATATTGTCTGTGGGGAAAATGTTGCGCCCAACAATGCTCTCTTACTAAAGGGAGCATAGGCCTGCACGGACTTTACTAAATAGATAACTTAGAAGCAGAAGTCTTTTTCAATCTTAAATCTTAACTTCATCGTGGAACAAATATTCCTGGACAAAAATATGGAAAAATGGAACTTGTCGCTGCATAACATTTAACTATCGCATGTTCAACTACAATTTCAAATTCCAACAAACTTCTTTTTGGCGCAGGGGAAAAGAAAGACAAAGACAGATTAAAAAAAAAGAAGGCAACACCTAGAAAGAAGCTACAACCTAGTCACTAAGGCTTGTTAGGTATCATAAAAAATACAAAGCTGAGAGAAGGTCGAGGATCCTTTGTATTGGTAAAAGGTCTGTAGATATCTACTCCCTTCATGCAGCATGTGAGAAAGTCACACCTCCCAATCACGTTTGAATATCATATGGATATCACCAATAATATTGCCATAATTATGTGTGGAAGTAAAGAATTCTGCATGAGATTTTATGCTTCCATAGTGTGGGTGTTTGGATCTGAATTACGGTTTCAGACTTGTGTCTTTTCCACATTCAAAGCACTAGGTTAAATGTATAGCTTCTGAATTACACAGAATTTGTGGTAATGAAGATCCCAGCAAAATGGAGACCAGTTCTCAATGGACCGAGTTCTGCTTTGCATATTAGTACCTTAAAAGCAGTCATAGTCTCATAGAACCCGCACAGCTAATAAAAATTAATGAAAAACGATAACACAAAGGGTTCTGAGGGTCAGCATGGTCTGTTGAACATTCCCTCACACCTTTCGGAGGCCATTAGATTGGGTAGTCAATTGAATACCGCACACTCATGCTAAGAGAATGGTTCATTAAATTTATATTCTTTTCATGAGAAATAGGACATCATAATACACAGGGAAAAATGGCAAAAGAATGGTCAAATGCAGTATGCATGAGGTGAATGCATCTCACTGGCTCAACTAATCCTACTCTCTCAGACAACTATCTTACAAACAAAAAATAATAATCTGGCAGGGGGTATGCACATGGAACCAGTCAACATCCAACACTTTATCAAGAATCAAAACCAATCAAATAATATATCACAGGTCCCATGCAATAGCAGCAAAAGAGTGATCTGAAGCTAATTTTGAAGTTGGGGTGGGCACATATATTCCTGCCAATCATCATCTGAATCTGCTATATCCTAGTCAATATGAGAATTCATGACCTCGAAGTGAAATATGTTTCTTCGCCCATATAGCAATGTCCTCAGCACAAACCTGGGCCTGAGGGCTTTTCAGAAGGACGTCAAGGGTTGCAAATTCATGTACTGCATCCTTGTACTCAAGAACAGGTGCATCAACATTCACCTTCCGAAGCTCCTCTGAGTAAGCAATGGCACGATCCCTCATCCAGTCATGCTCGGCCACAACTGTCAATGTTGGAGGCATCAACTTTAAAGGAGGACCCCGGCCTGGGACAAGGGGATTAGCAGCTGGATGGTCCAAACTAAATTCCTCCTCAGGTAGGAAGAGTTTCCAGGCAAGCGTACACATGGCCTTGTCATAAAAGTAAGAGTTTGCCAATTTTATTTCAGAACGTGTGGGAACACTTCCGATGAAAAATGGATACATCAGGACCTGTGCTACCACCTTGACAGGTTCCAGAAGTTTGCCTCCTTCCACAGCTTTTCGAGCCACGTAGTCTGCAATATTGGCACCACAACTCGCTCCAAGAAGAACACATCTGTTTCAACATTAAGGAAATAAAATGGTTAAGCACTGAACAAGGAAGTACATTACTCCATGAGGAATATCTTACAAATGGAATCAAAGGAAGCATGACAGGAAGGAGATATTGTGATCACAATACAAAAGCATACTTACAAAATTGTTAATTTTTAATGCACACATACAAGGGTCCTTTTTAAGAGGAGAGATTTTTAAGTGTACTCTAAGAGGATTACAACACTCCACTAAGAATGTAATACATGGAACCATAAAGGATACATGCCATCAGGTCAAAAACAAACTAATGTCAAACTGTATCTGAGCAGTTATAAAACTACCTTCTTTTATTTTAGCTTATTTTTTTCTCTCTTTTCATCTACCACCAACCCCAATTAACTTGGGTTAAAGGTGCTGTTGCTGTTGATGTTGATGATTAGAATATTTCCTTTTAGAAATGCATCGTATCCCAGTATGTTCCACCATGCCCAGAGGAGATAATAGTTACCTTCTTGGTCAAACAATCATCTTCTCAATTCACCTTATCACTTTTAACAATAGCCAAATACGCCTTCAGATAAAGAGCGCTTATTGCTTAAAAATTATGATATTTGTGTATGAATATTGTTAATGATTCCCTAACCAAGCTTCATGGATCAAATATTGTGTTATGAACCCAGAATTTTGGAATGGCAAAGAAAAGAAAGAAACTGAAAGAATTTAATTGAATAGGAAAAAAATACAGAACAACAGGAGAAAAATCTCCTCCAAGGGTTTCCCCTTTACAAAGGATTACTCCTTTCACTCTGAGCTATTGCTCAATCTAAAAAAAACTGATTACATACCCCTCTCTCCTATCCTTCTCCCTTTATTTATAGCACAAAAAACCCCTCTAACTAACTAACTAACTCCTTAGTATTCTCACTATATTAACACACACTTCCTTAGATCCCCCTCCTTATATCCTAACATATTGTGTTTTGTTAAAGACATACAAAAAATTCATTTAGTATGGACAAGATAGTTGAGATAGGGTTGAAGACAACTGAAAGATTAGTATAGAAGGGTGCCCTAGGGCACAAGGCTTCCCACCACCATTGTAGGAAAACTAAAATTTGATATCGACAATATTAAATATAGTAAACAAGTCATCAAATATAAGGAAAGAATGAAAGAAAATCCTAGAAGAAAAAACATTCACAAAATGTTGCTTAAGCACTATGGGTCCACTAGTCCACTTCTTTTATCCACAAAAAGCAATTCCCTAAACAGTAGTGCAGAATGATTTTTGCCAGCCAACAAGTAACCTCTCCACTCGAAGAATATCTTGCATGCCATCACAAGTCATCACATTATCGCCTCTCTTTCATTACGTTTGTACTTTCCATAATATGTATATTTTGTTGAATACGTCATAACTGACCTAAGTAAAATTTCAAAGGGGGAAAGAAAACAGTATCATTTGGCAAAATCACATTAAGATAAAATGGAAAGGGACACAATGCTAATATAAACAATATTAGAGAAATCCATTCACTCTAGTCTGACTGATAACAACTGAGAATCCAACCTAGAAAATGAACCAGATCCATATGTTTGAAACCAGAAAATGTACCAAAATGTGATTTTAGCACAAATCAGACATAGACCGCATTTGAGATTGAAATTAGAAAATACACAAAAAACAAAAAAGCAAGTAACAATTTTTTCTCCCAAATCTATGAAGTGTGACCTTATCAAATAATGTCTCAAGCTAACTCTAATCGTAGAGTGCTACTCGTTTACCAGACCATATATACAATTCAAACCCATTGCAACCAAGTAATTAATACACAATTTGGATTTCAGCTTAGACTTGCATCAATCGATACCATAAGTCAATTGATACTCACTAGTCCCAACCTACTTTCATTTGTAAACACTCCCTTACCAAATCCCAACTCAGGCATCCCTTGTCCTATCCAAGCTTTTAAACATAAACCGTAACTGCAACCACAACATCAAGGTTTTTGGGGTTTCTGCAACTGCAATTGCAGCCACATCAGGCCATATAACGTAAAAGTCCCCAACTTTCCATAATGTCAAGGATCGTGGCAAAACTATAATGCCGCAATTCAAAACCTTGGACCTACCCTACTCCACACTCTCGAGTGAACCGCTAACTATATATAAAAGAGGCAATGAATATAACTGTTTCCACACACAACAATAACCAAATGCAGTTCAATGACAAATCAAGCACAAGTATCATAAAAGATCAAAATTCAACCTAAATTCAGAAATACTCAATCAAACAGAATCAAAATAACCAACACAACCATGACAAAAAAGTAACAACCTTGAAGGATCAGCATGAGCAGCCAACCAAGGCTCAACCATAGAAGCCCCAAATGAATCAACAATATGCTTATGAGAATCCGATTTCTTAAACTCCCCACCAACACCATGCCCTCCACTCTTCCCACCCCCCATCGACTTGCTACACTCCGCCAAATTCGCCTGCTTCGCCAGCCAATTCAGGACCTTCACGCCGTCCTCGAACGCTGCCGGGTACCGGTTCTCCGGCGCCAGCCGGTACCCGACAGCCACAACTACCACGTCGCACACCTTCGCGATCCGCCGGCAGAACGCGTCGTTCGCCACCGAATCGCTCCCGCCGCTCACCCACCCGCCGCCGTGGAACTGCAGCATCACTGGAAGCCTCCGCCGCTCCCCCCGCTTCCCCGGTGCGTATCCCCGGTACACCCCGTCCGACATTAGGTTCAATCCCTCCACACCGGATATCCCTCCGAAGCTGCTGCTCCGGAGCTCCTCCCGAAGCGGCGGCCCACAGCTATTCCGCCTCGAAACGGTGTTGGCGCGCGCGGAAAGAGGCTCGGGATCGGGTCTAGGTTTGGGAGCCGGGGTAGGTTTGGAGTGAGGCTCGGGAGGGGTGAGGGCGGATTCGGGAAGGAAGATTCGGATGGAGAGAGAGGTTAAGAGATCGATGTGGATGTCTTTGGTGGCGACGCCGTCGGAGAAAGAAGGGTTCGCCGGTGCCACGGATTCTTCAGGTCGGGTCGTGACGCCGAACGGGTCGGAGTGGTCGGAAGTGGTTTGGATTCGGTTTTGCAGACGGTGCTTCAAGAGGAACTTGAAGAACACGCTGTAGAGCTTCACAGCCACACTTGGCATTTCTCTCTCTCACTCCACTGTAAAACAACACTCTCTCTTCCTTTCTTAATTTATTTCTTCTATCTCTAAAAAAATGTGTTCTTTGTTGCTGAAAATCTGTTTGTTTGTTTGTTTATTTTTCTGGGATTGAGGTTAAGGTGAATAATTTGATTGAGATTGGATCGATTAGGGTTATGAGGAAGGTAAGGAAAATTGTCAAGTTTGTGACGGTGGTTGAATTGAAATCGATGGCCGGGTGAGGTGTGTGAGAGAGATGGTGGGGATAGATACATACATGCAGCTTTGCGCTGGATGCTGGTGGCTGCTTTGGCGTTTTCTTTAAATGTTTTTCTCTGACCTTTCTTTAATGGTTTGGGATTTATTGGACTTTTAATATACTTTGAAGTTTATTCATTATTATTTTATCGTATGTTTCTAGGTTTTTTTTTTTTTTTTTCTCTTAACTCTTTTATTCATCAATCCAAAGAGTCATGAATAATTCCATCAGGAGACTGTCCGGAGAGAGGTAAGAAAACAACTCAAGTTAACAATAATTATTTTTTATTAAGAATTAAATTCAAATAATATTTAAATAATTTAATTTTAACTTCAATATATTAATTATTTATCTCTAATCAATTGATTTGTTTCTAATAAATTTCAAACACATCAAAATTTAATTTACTAATATACACTTTTTACATGATAGACAAATATACGTGAGCAAATTCTATAAATAATACTATGATGATAAAAGAAATTCTATGAAAATAATTTTAAGAATAAATTTATAAAATCTATAAAAAAATAGATAAAGGAAATATCAATATATATATATATATATACACATATATATTGACCTATTTTATTTTTTTGTGAAATAGTGGTATTTTGTTTACATATTTTAGCTTTCAACACTTATTTTCTTCTTCATTAATCCATTGGTTCCTTATCTTTATTTTAAGTTATAATTTGATTTTTGTTTAAAAAATTTATAAAATGATCTCTTGTTTATTAAAAATGTAAAATAATTATTTAAATAATTTTTATGAGTTTAATGTCTATATATTATAGGTGTAAAATAATTTTAAAAATTAATAAATTTATTATATATGATGAATTGTGATAGGACAATGTAAAATTTTTTACATTGAGTGCATAATCTTGTTTCTCCTTTTTTATAATATATTTTGCCTCTTAAATAAGGTTTTTTTTCAGTTTTTTAGGATAAATGTGTTATAAAAAATATTTAAGGGACTTTTTTAAAACCTTTTGATAAATAATAATCATTTTGTAACTTTTAAAAATAAATGATTGAATTGCAAGTTATTTATGCATTGCAATTACACATTTTCTAATTTCAACTTTCTTTTTGAAACAGGACTAGATTATAAATTAATTGTATTCATTCTTTTCATCTTTAAAAATTAAAAATTTATATAAAGGCAATGTAATTGTGTGTAACAGCTTTTGGTTTACATATTTTTAGACTATTTTATCCTTAGACTATTTTATTCTTATTTTAATAATATTAAAGTAGTAATAATAATTAATTTTCTTTGATTATGCATATTAAAACCGACCTATTAATCAAAATTAAATAATCATCTAATTATTCTTCATTTTCATTTAACAATTTTACCTTTAAACCATTTCTTAAATTTAAAATTTTTCCTTTAACTTACATTAACTTTCCACTTCTTTATATTATTAGTTTTTTTTATTTGATCATTTTTATTAAATGTATTTAACTTCTATTTTTATTATTTAAAAAATTTAGAAAGGAACACCTACCTTCCCCTAATAATAATAACTGCGAACAGACGGTGCCTTTCTTCCCATTAATTCTTTTAAAAACACATTTTATAGCATCATTTTTATTTTGATAAATAACCATTTTCTTCCTGAATATCTAGAATGCTAATAAATTCGTTCTTGAAAGATGAAAATTCAAATTTTTATCCCAATGAAAAAAGTGTGACAAATTTATCCCTTCATTAATTTTTGTCCATTACCGTTAATATTCAAAGACGAATTTGTCAACGCTCTACACATTCAGGGACGTATTTGTCAGCTCATTACCCAAAATATAATTTAATATTTGTATTCTCCATTTTCTAATTATTACAAGTATAAAATTATAATAAACACTTAAAAATTAGAAAAGTAAACATAAATTAAACAAATATAATAATAAATATAACATTGATTAATAAGCATAATTTGTATATTGCTCTAAAATTTATATTGCAACAACATTAGATCATGACAAAATCAAGTTGGGTCTCATTTTTTTGTAAGAATTAATTTAATGACTGTGCATTTTAATTTGTTTGAGTCTCATATTTTGAGTAAGTATTATCTCATATTTTTGTTTTGAAATTTATAATGTAAGAGTACCTTACCCAAAATATGAGACCTAAATAAAAATATACAGTCATTAAGTTAATTCTTATTAAAATAAATGAGACTTAACTTGATTTTGTCATTATATAATATTGTTATAATAAAAATTTCAGAACAACACACAGATTATGTTTATTAATCAATATTATGCTAATTATTATGTTTGTTTTCCTAATTTTTAAGTGTTTATTGTAATGTTATGTTTGCAATGATGAGCAAAAAGAGAATATGAAGATTAAATTATATTTTTGGTAGAGAACTGACAAATTTGTCATTGAATATGTTGTACTGACAAATTCGTCCCTAATATTAACAATAATGGACGAAAGTTAACGGATGGATAAATTTATCACACTTTTTTTACTTTTGGAGAAAAAATTGAATTTCCATCTTTTAATAACAGATTTATTCGTGCTTTACACTTTCAAAAACAAAAATAACTATTTATCCTTTTATTTTTATATACGATAATTCAATAGAGTGATTATTAGCACACCAGAACAGACATCGAACAGCGTTGCTACATGGTTTATATTTTTCTTTTTCATTTTATTTCACTATCTAAATGATTATTTAAGTAAAATTCAATACTGCTCTTACTAATAATGAAAAACAAACATAGATTATTTAATAAGTGAACGTGTGATTTAATATAAAAATAAATTAAATATTAAAGAGTATGATGGTTATACTTTAATGAACAAATAAAGATTGTTTAATAGGTAAACATATGATTTAAATAATATTATTAATATTAATAATATTAGCATTATTGGTTTTCGTTTAAGTTATTTATAGTATAATTTTCACTTGTATAACAAAGAATCCTATTGACATATTGATTAAGGTTATGCTTTGCAAAAATAAATAAAAAATATTAACTGAAACCTGAAAGTTAACTATGGTAGATGAAAATTATTAAATTAACTTATAAATTATAAATACTTAATAAAAAATAAATATTAACAACACTTTTAACATGTACTTTTACACTCACTTTTACTATTTATTAAAATTTATTAGAAATTATAAATTTTTTGTGTTACATTTCTTATTTAATGAGTTTTTTTTTCTACTAATTTTATAATTTTTAATAAATGTATGTTAAAAAGAGTGTTAAAGAGTATTATTAGCATTCATCTTCATGAAATATATATTGAATTAGCTGATAAATGTAAGTGACATAGGTGGAAACATGTTTATATAATATTTTAAAGATTAAATCTTATAAAAAAATTATATATATTAAATTGTTTTGTAATTTTCTATCATTTCACTTAGTTTCCAATAAGTTTAAAGTTTAAGTTTTTTTAAAGTCACTTCTTATTAAAGATGACTCATAAACTCTGTTTAATTATAAAAACTTATAAACAAAAGTGCATAAAAATTATTCAATAAGTCTTCAGAAGTTTAACAATGGTTAAGCTTATAATTTTAATTTTTTCAATAAGTCTTTATAATTAAAAAAGATAAGTAATCATTATAATAAGCAAAAAGTTATTTAAAAATATTTTATTTTATTAAAACTTATACAAAAGTCTTTTATGAGAAAACAATAATAGATAATTGTAAAATTTAATTGTAATACTTTTATGATATTGATATTTTTACATGTTTAAATATATTGTCCATTCCTCAAATTTGGATAATTTTTTTATTTTTATTCTTCCAAATTTTAATTTATTTTTTAGTCCATCAGTTTTAAAAAAAATATTTTTTTAGTCCTTCTTAACTGATTTTTGATAATTTGAATACATAATTTTTGATAATTTTTAATTTTGACCTCAAGAGAACTAAAATGATCAATTTTCAAAATTGAAGGACTAAAAGATAAACTAAAATTTAGAGAGGGGGGGGGGGGGTGGGGGGGGGGGGAGAACCTAAATTTGATAAGTGAAATACATATTTAAGGCATATCTTAAATGTATTTTTATATGATCAAATAAATTGTTGCATAATTGATAATTTTATAATTTATTTACAATTATTTTAAAATCCATATATTAAATGAATTAGTTAACAATGTTACACTAACAATATATCAAAATTAAACTATAATTTACATAAGTGTTTCTAAGACGATCCGTTATACAAATTTATTTTAAAACTTTTCTATTACAATAACAATTAGTTGAGAATTCAAATTGATTAAAAATATAAAATAAATACAATGATAATGCATTAAAATTAAATTATAACGTTCAATAGATTTTAATAATAAAATGTAAAACAACATAATATTTTTTTTTCAAATGAATAACTTCGACTATTAGCTTGTCAAAAGAAAAAACGTCGACTATCTATTCCTTTCCAAAAAAGAAAAAATACTTCAACTATCTATGTGCTTTAAATTTTATTACTAATATAAATTCTTGAACTTATTGAAATGGTTATCCTTTTAAAAAAACTTTATTGAAATGTTTGTATTAATTTCTTTTTTAATATGTGTGTGAATGAGTAAGTATACATTAATGCTTAATTAACATTTAAATAGTTTTCCTTTTCTTAGTTTCATAATCACTTTAGGCTTCAATTAATTTGAATCAAATTAGGTGAACTTGTTCATGATAAAGTTGTCTTTAACATCTATTTTCTTCATACACATCACTTAATTACTTGAGACTTTATTTAAGGAAAATTAAACTCATTACTATTTTTTTTTATAAAAAAAGAGCAAGTGTTGGTGTATTTTTTCTAAATAGTACACTAAAAAAAATTATGTAAGAAAACAAATTGTGGATTTAGTCTTTGTGATGATGAGCTTGATTAGTTTGAAAGTTACACAACCAATTCGACTATTAAAGTAATTCAATTTAACACTTCAATAATATGTTTGATTATTCATTGAATGTTTCAAATTTAAATATAATCATATCAAGTTGATTTATCGGAATGATCTATTATATTTTTATTCCTTTTTAATTGATCATTATGAATATATAAAAAACGAACCAAACTGGTTAATCAATTATACCAGTAGTTGGATTTTAGCATATCTCATCATCTAAGACTTTCTCGTTATAGTTGACATTTAAACTTTTAAATCAAAACAAGTCATGAAACTAATATTATTTATATCTTATATAAAATTGTCCATTCACCATCATGTATGGATCGAAACAATTTTTTTACAAAAATATTTTAATTTTACTTTTTTTTATTTTTTATTTAAAATTCGTGTATTGCATGAGTTTCCATGCTAGTTTTCATATTGACGTAAAGTTTTTTTTTCTTTCTATTTTTTCCTTTATCCTTTTCCTTTCCTTTCCATCCTTTTTTCATCGTCACTCTTCTCCTCTCTTGGGCCTTGGCGCGGTTCTCTTGCCCCTTTTTTGGTGTTGGGCCTCTTATCCAAATAATAATGGGCCAGGCCCGTCATGTTCACGCCTGTTTTCTTCTACACACTGGAAAAGCGTACCTGTTGATTCTATAATTCTCTTCTGCTCTCTTCTTTCTGAGTTCTCGGCAGGCACCAATTCACAACTACATCGCCTCCTTCCTCCTCCGCTATAGACATGGTTTGTTGTTTCACTTTCATGCCGTTTTTGTGTCTATTTTAATTTTACCATTTTCAATTTTCAATTTGGTTTCTTATTTTTTGCGCGTTTGATTCAATTCCAGGCTACGCTTGCCGATTCTTTTCTCGCCGACCTCGATGAACTATCTGATAACGAGGCCGAAATTCCCGTCAGTATATATAATAACCTTCTTCTTCATTGTTCCCTTTTTTTTAATTTAATTTATTTAACCTGCAAGATTTGAAGGAGAAAGGTTTTGTTACGAACAAGGTGGTCGGTTCCTTTTGTTTTGTTTCAGGAGGATAACGATGTGGATACCGCAGACATGGAAGAGGATGTCGATGGCGACCTTGCCGACCTAGAAAACCTCAACTATGATGACTTGGACAGTGTTTCCAAGTTGCAGAAAACCCAGAGGTACACTGATATTATCCAGGTTAGTTAGTTAGTTACTCATCACTTACTTTTAAGCAATTTTAAATTGCCATTGTTGTTGTGTTATTTATTGACTTTGGTAGAATCTAGAATAAGTCTGACTAAGCTGGGTATTAGTTGCGACCGAAGTTTTAAATTGTTGTTGCGGTTGCAATTTCTTTGTTGTGATCCTTGATGTTGTGGGAAATTGTGGACAAATGTGGCCACTGCGGGGGGAACTGCAGTCGCGGTGACACTCCAAAAACCTTGTTTCTGTGGATGAAATCGCGGTCGTATTTTTAAAACCTTGGCTGCAACAGAGTCCCCCGTTCATTGTTTTATGTTGTGACGATGTTGTTCTTTGTCTTTTGAGTTTCATTTTTTTTCCTGATATCTAGGGTGTTTTTTATGGCAGAAAGTGGAAGAGGCACTTAATAAAAAGGAGTCAGAGGTCTTGTTTCAGGTAGTGGATATAGAAGATGATCCTGAATACCAGCTGATAGTGGATTGCAATGCGCTGTCAGTTGACATAGAAAATGAAATTGTTATTATTCACAACTTCATTCGTGACAAGTATCGTTTGAAATTTCCAGAGCTTGAGTCGCTGGTGCATCACCCGATTGATTATGCGCGCGTTGTTAAGAAGATAGGAAATGAAATGGATCTCACTCTTGTTGATTTAGAAGGGCTTTTACCCTCAGCTATTATTATGGTTGTCTCTGTTACAGCATCAACTACAACTGGCAAGCCTCTTCCAGAAGAAGTGCTTAGCAAGACAGTTGAGGCCTGCGATCGAGCTCTTGATCTTGACTCAGCAAAGAAGAAAGTTCTTGATTTCGTTGAGAGTAGGATGGGCTACATTGCACCCAATCTTTCTGCTATAGTTGGGAGTGCTGTTGCAGCTAAACTCATGGGGACAGCTGGTGGTCTAGCATCTCTTGCAAAGATGCCTGCTTGTAATGTTCAGCTTCTTGGTGCCAAGAAAAAGAATCTTGCTGGGTTCTCCACAGCAACATCTCAATTTCGTGTAGGTTACCTTGAGCAAACAGAAATATTTCAGACTACTCCTCCTTCTCTAAGGATGCGAGCATGCCGACTCCTGGCTGCAAAGTCTACACTTGCAGCACGAGTAGATTCTATACGCGGGGATCCATCTGGAAAAACTGGAAGGGCTTTCAAGGACGAGATCCACAAAAAAATTGAGAAGTGGCAGGAGCCCCCTCCTGCTAAGCAACCCAAACCACTTCCAGTTCCTGATTCTGAGCCTAAAAAGAAGAGAGGTGGTCGTCGTCTTAGGAAGATGAAGGAAAGGTTAGCATACTTTAAACTTATTTGTACTGTATTTTTTAGTTGCAGGGTTGAGGGTATGTTTTCTTTATGCCTTTTGCTTTTGATTTTAAATTCATGACCTGTTGATTCTTTTGTAAGGTATGCAATAACAGACATGAGGAAGTTAGCCAATAGGATGCAATTTGGAGTCCCAGAAGAGAGTTCATTAGGTAATTTTACCAGATTTCACTGTCCTGGTCTGATTTACATTTCGCAATGCAATTTTTTGCTGTGTGCATTTATATTTATTATTATATTTAAAATATAGGGAATTAGGAATTGGATGGAATGGGAAAAATAGACTATACAATAGTGAGAATTTGAATAATTATGATGTTGTGAGAGTGATACAAAACTCTTATGTTATGAACCAATAAGCTGGACCACATGTGGAATGTGAAGGATTTGAGGGAAAAATAAGTGAGGGGGTTGAAAATATAACCATGAACCACCTACCAATGTTGGCTATCAGGTGAAAGTGGGATAAAAGGAATGTGATATTCTGTTAGGATGTTAGTAAATAAGAGGAGTGGAGAATCTCTGATGTATAATGCAGCTAGTTATCTTCTGTGATGTGTTTTATCTGTATTACACATCACTACATCAGAGATTCCATTGATCTTGGTATTACTCTGATATTGAATCAGCACAGAAGATAACTAGCTGTTTCTATCCATTTGTTCTGCTAAATCTTGTCTGTTTCCTAACAGTGATTACTCCTACTATATACTAATAAATAATAATTGAGGCACCAAATATACATGAGTGAAATTAACGATGCAAAGGTTAAGAAATTCTGATATTTTATAGTCAAATGGAAATTATCAAAATGTTTCAAACAGGTGGAATATAAAGGCAGCCAACCCTAGGTTGGTTTGTCTTTATAAATGAAAAATAGTGAAAAATTAGGTTAAAATTAGAAACATGTTGAAATAGCAATTTTTGGATTTGGAAGTACAAGTATAAAAACTAGTACATAGGACAATAGGTAGGATATTCTGCTTCTAAATTCTAATAGTCCATGTCTATAATCCAGGTCAAATTACAAGGGTAATAAGAGGGTAAAGCAATTACAAGCCTGGCCAAATTGCTCTTCTAACATAATAAGTTCCTTAAGTATGAAATCCTTTGGAAACTTAAATGTAAAAATGTCAATCGCCTCATTTTCTTATATTTTTATGCTTTTGAATTATAGGAGATGGTCTGGGTGAGGGCTATGGAATGCTTGGTCAGGCTGGCAGTGGCAAGCTTCGTGTGTCTATTGGTCAAAGCAAACTTGCAGCAAAAGTTGCTAAAAAGTAAGTGCTTCTTGTTGCTTTTAGTTAATTATTACCGTATATCTTATTGTTTTCTAGTTATTTGATTGTGTTGCAAGATGCTAAATTATCATTCTTGTGTTTATTATATTAGTTATCTTACGGATCACAATAACAATTCTGATTGACTATTTTCATTTGTCAGATTCAAGGAAAAGAATTATGGTAGCAGTGGTGCTACCTCTGGTTTGACATCAAGTCTTGCATTCACACCAGTGCAGGTTAGTTTCACTTTTTACTGTTTCTGTAGATTTTCTCCTGCTCTTTAGGACCATAATTCGTATAAAAGTTGTCAATTTTGTGAAGCTGTGAATGGAAACCTTGTAAAAGCATGAGAAGCTAAAAAGGAAATTTAGCAATAGCAATCAGTGGGTTACTTCCCTACTGCTATTGCTACAGATTTATAAGACAGCTACAAGGTGGGCAAGAAGATATATAGGTGTTTGACTATTACTGGAGCTGGGAGAGAGGATTGTTATAAACTTTGCATTGACATGCATATTTCTAGTTTTCTTAGGTTGCATGAACACAATCTGTACCTCTCGTCTATTTCTCATCACTTCATTTATTTTTATCCCTCCCCATTTTTTGGCAGCATATTTGTATCTGAATAACCTCTTAATTTAATGGAAATCATCATTAATTTGATATGGTGAACTCCTGTCCTTTGCTCATCTGTTTATCTTTCAGTAACTCGGTGGGGATGTCGTTGAACCAATGTTTTCATATGCAATGTATATGTTTGAGAACGGAGGATCAAGTGTGGATGGGTTAGATAGCATTGAAGTTTACTTATAGAAAAAGCTCTTTGATATGGCAGAAAATAGAAAATTGCATGACCTGCTAGCTTCCTCCCAAATCCCACTCCTCCACTGAAATCTTGCATACCCCTCTCATCTCATTGTCTCCTCTATTATATTCCCCTTTTCTCTAACAGAATGTCATCATCTCTTTCCTCTCCCATAAGACTAGGAAGTTACAAGAAAATACCCAATGCATGTTCCTTTCTCATGTGAATCATTAACACCATGTTTCTGTTCATTTTCATTCATTCAATTAATGGAAACTGGGTTTGTTGCAGTATATACGGGTTAATTGAAAACAGTCCACATTGCCCTTTCTGTTCCTCCATTGAACATTTCCAGAGTATGACTCAATGTGTGCTATATTGGTGTTGTGGAGTGCCCTTGGGCCACTACAAGATTCAAATAACAGAGTGGTTTTCAGTAGTTTCTGTAGTGGCTGCAACTGAGGAAAAATACATGTCACACCAACATATTGTGGCCATACCCTGAGATCTCAAAATAGAGTAGTAGAGTTCCATTGAAAATCATTCTGTAATTGTTTGATTAAAAGATAGGCTTAAATACTCTTTTAGTCCTTGCAATTTAGTGTTTTTTTTTTTCGTCCTTGCACAATAATTTTTTTTGTTTTTAGTCCTTGCAAATCATGTTTGTTTTGTGTTTTAGATTACGCTTTGAACAGGGAAAAAATGCTTTAGATAACATTTTAAGGACGAAAAACAAAATAAACATAATTTGCGAGGACTAAACAAAAAAATAATAATTTGCAATGACGAAAAACAATAAAAGGTTAGATTAAAGGATTAAAAATATATTTAAACCAACAAGATATTGAAAGATTACAAGATGCTCTTTATTTATACCCATATTATGAGCCTAACTGACTAACTCCTTAAGTAAATCTCATCCCTTGATAATTTCCTAATTATTGTGTTCCATTGATGACTGTGATAACCCACGTGATGCTTAACATATGTATCTTTCATTTTGTGTAATTTTTTTTAGCATTTATATGTGTCTAATATAAATAATAAATAGTTTAACTTGTATCTATAGTCTTTGGATTAGCTGTCATCCTGCTATCTCACTAATACTAGTGTTTTGGGGCTGGCTGCTATCCAGGATTGATCATATTATGACTTACCTTCACCCCCATTGTTATTTTTAAGTTTCCTAGCACATGCTGAATAGAAGCCTTTTCATTATTTGTGAAAAATAATTTGCTGATATAAGGAGGATCACCTGTACAGATTAGGTCTCCCCTTGTTGAAGTGCTCTAGAATGACATGTTGCCCATTTATCCAACTCCATACACCTTTTGACCCTCTCCTTTTAAAAGCTAATTCATAATGAAACTCTCATTTTGTGTGATTTGAGAAAAGAAATGTTGTTTGACTGCACAATGATCAAGCAAATCTAATGGTTTCCCTTCACCATTAACCTAAGGCCTCTTATAATTCTGCGGGGTCTGCTCAGTAAATTGAATTTGAAAATATCTGTTTTACTATGTGAGATATAATTTAAACACGAGAAGCAGCAAGTAATTCACAAGGCAAGACAATCTTAAACACTAGTTCCCGATGAAATCCTATTATAAAATAGAGATCAACATATATGGGGATAAGTGTTTGCTTTCTTGTAGAAGCAGACATTTCATAACCTTGCTTTGGGGTAAGTTAGGTTCCTGAGTAATCACAATATGCTATCTATCGATGTTTGCATAATTATTTGTTATTTGTTGTTGTTACGGTGCCAGATTTTTTAACTAAAAATTACGACTTTTTGTGACACCTTGCTTTCTTATTTAATGCATATCATTCATTTAACTGATCTTTATCATGGGTGGTGGAATATTGGATTTTGATAACACTTTTATAGCATATCAACATCAACAACACCTTTAACCCAAATTAATTGGGGTTAGTGGTAATGAACCCAATGAAACACTTTTATAGCACAATAACCATAATTGGTTTTTCTTTCATTGTAGTTTTGCATTCTTGTTGAATTATTTCTATATTCTTTTTCAGGGTATTGAGCTGACAAATCCACAGGCTCATGCACACCAACTTGGTAGTGGAACCCAAAGCACTTATTTTTCTGAAACAGGAACATTTTCAAAGATCAAGAGGACATGAAACCATGCATGACTGCAAATTCTTGTTCAGTCCCTGGATGATTATTCTTGGTGGACATGCCTAGAAATTGTTGATTCCGATGGATATTACTTGATAGGTTTATTGTAGATTTTTGAAGAGTTGCCATGTATGTTGTTGATTATGTTGTTGATACGTTCCCTTGTATATGACTTCTGCAATGCCTTATACCAGGTTCCTTTTCGTAGTAAACAAAGAAATGATGATCAATATAGTGACCATTTTCATGGGCTAGCTTGAGAACAAAAAAGCATTGTCAATGTAGAATTGCAGACCAAGCTTTTTGTGTCAATTGAGACCAAGTTTCTTTGCGAGCCATTTTAAGAACTACTATTTTCATCGACCATGTGCATTCAGGGGAAATAATTCCCCTAATGGTGTGTTTTGGTAGAGAGGAAATAAATAATATTGGATAGAAATTTTGTATTTTTTCGTGGAATTTATATTTTCTAGACATTTTTATTTTAATATTATTATTTTGTGAAATTTAAATGGGACTCAAATTATTTAAGATTTGATCTTAAATATATTGGAAATTCAAACGTGTCAGCGAAGTTTCAGCACTTACTTACATTAGTAAAAATTACATGTTTTATATAAATCTTGAGAGTTTTTTATGCAAAATCATGATTTGATTAGAATCAATCAAGTTCATTTTTTTATTAAGTAATTAGTATGAAATAATCATTATCGAGAAATATAAGTTATTACTACTTATGTCAATCTTGATAATCAATTAAATTCATTTAATTGTATGGAAGATTGCTTATAATATTTGAAATAGTTGAAAGATCATCCAAAACTTGAATGAAGAGAAAAATAAATACTTCAGAATGGATCATAATTAGGGTAACACAATAACTAAGGGAAGGAGTATGTTGATAATTGTCTTAGTTTTTTTTCTGTTACATAATTTTATTTTTTAATTCAAAAAAGAGATTAATCCCGAATGAGAGATTGACATCCTAACTATATTGTCACTCCAACCCCTACAATCCTAAAGAGACCCATCTCAGAATAAATTAATGATGGAAAACAATTACAAAACACGTGGGAGGACCAAATCACACACATGGACATAACTTAAGGAAATCTATAAAAAGAAAGTACCTATAAAAATATGTATCTTAGGAACTCCTTAGAAACAAAAGGTGGGGAATCTGTCCAAGAATACCCTAAATATTGTGCACCAAAAAAGGCAAGTCTATTGGCACAAACATTACCTTCACCTTCATGATGTATGATGTATGTGAGTAATCTTGAAATTATGATTTGTGTGTTTGGATGGGTTATTATAAAATTAAGTTAGAAGTACAATTCACTATAAAATTTGGATTCAATGTCGAAGTTCCTAAAAGTTGTTTTAATCTATAATCAATTATGAAGTATTTTTCAACGTGAAACAAAAATGAAAAATGTATCCAAAATCAATTTTGGACCTAGAACCATTTCCCAACGTCAAACCAAACATGCACTTAGTCGTAAGCTTTATCTCATTCATCCATCTAGTTTAGAAAGTCCAATGAATAGGATGATAGAAGGTATAAACAAGAAGCTAAGAATCTGTTTCTGGCCATAACCGAGACCAATTAAGGGAATGACTCCCATTTAAAAAATTACTTTATAATTTTTTAAATGGGAGTCATTTCCTAAATTGCTACTGGTTGAAAGTGAGGCACTTCGTGTCCTATTGTATTTTTTTTTTTAAAAAGCATTTGAAGAAAGTAATGACAATAATTACATTTTAAGGTTTAAAAAAGAAATAAAAACAATTATATATTAAAAGATAATTTAGGAATAAGAAATATGTAAAAGAAAGAGGATAATTATCTTTATTAATAATTATAGTCTTATAGATATATCATTGATACTTATGCAACTAAAACTACATACGAGTTGCCAAATATAATTATATAACAATCTATTTGTCTATATCTACATACATGTATGCGTATGGAAATGCGCACTATAGCTTACATTACATGCTAATCCAAAGAAGCCTCTCTATTTAATATAATTTAGTGCAATTTCAATTTAGATTTAATCAAAGAATACACAAGAGAAAGAATTTGGGATGAACTAACATATTTTCTTTCCAACAAACTAAGGAAAAATTATGACAAGGTATGACATATAATAAAGGTCACCATCTTGCTTTGAATGCTTGGTTTCTTCTTGTCTTATTCTTCTCTCCTTTGCCAAAGAATGGTGATGGCTAGCTAATAAACAAGGCTTTCCCACCATGCACACAAGGCTTCCAGCATAGCGAGTGAGCCTTCCCACGTATGATGCAGGCTTTGTTATCATCATCTCTTGCCTTGAGAATGGCCTGTCTGTTAGCTGAGAACCCCCTTCTCTGAAAAATCCTTCCTTCATGTACTCGTCGTTGATTGATCTCCATTGCCCGTTTTCCCACTCTTGCTAGTGAGTACTCCCTCCTTGTTATCTTCACCAGCACCAAAATAGCAAATTAGTTATGTGAGTCACTCTTGGATGGTCTACATTCCAGTTTCATCAATTTCATTTTGTATGTTACTTAGAGTAATGCAAGACTAAAAAATTAGCAACATTTTATAGGAATTTTTTGAGGTTGCTTTGTTTGTAACTATCCTCCACTTATACATGTGGATTATTTAGTCAAGAACGTGTGATGCATGAGGTGTTGATATTTAGAGTTTAGGAAATGAACTTGCTTAACTAAGGATCAACACTAAACCAAATGAATATCACTGTAAAAATTATTTTGGACAGTGAAAACAATTGCTTTGAGTACTAATAAATTTCTAGAAACGCACCTTAAAGAAAATTTCATCATCAGACTTTTTCCTAATAATAAAATAAATGCACAAACTTCATCCTCCACACATTGTACACTGCTTCACCAAAAAATATGATACCTCCCTCACCATTCCTTTTACACCCAATACCAATTACCTCACATTTTAAACTATATGACTATGTTCAACAGAATCATAAATTCCAACGAAATCAAATTTGTTTTCCTTTTCAAGGTTGGGCCCATCACTGATGAGCCTTGGGGGAAGCCCACAAGAGGTTTCATGAGGAGAAGGGGAGAGAGAAACGGAGGCAGAGTGCATTGCAAGGTTTGAAATTGAACCTGCACAGTCCTTGCATATCTCATAGTTGATAGTTATACCCACTACACTGCCTTAAAGCAACAACAGAATCATATCTTTATTTTTCTCAAAGAAGGGGAAAAATCATCCAGTTGAGTTGGCAATGAGCACATACAGAAGAATGAATGCAATGGACAATGATATTCTGATGAGTTAATACTTATTAGTCATAGGATGAGAAAATAAATCATTCATAAAATCTACTATGACTACTTCATAATGTCTGCTCTAAGGCTCATTCAGAAACTACAACACCAAAAACCTTATCCTACTAGGTGAGGTCGCCTACATGTCTAACCCAAGGCTCACTCAAAAACAAAGATTAAATTTCCTTAATTTCATACATAAACAAAATCATTAACACATAGACTTGCACAAATAAAATATCAGTTTTACAGAATGACCTTGTCTTGAACTCCTTCAAATTGAAGTCACGCCTATTCTAAATTAAGTCTAACCACTGTGGATTTCTCTCAAAATGTTCATTTTTTGTTTCACACCACCACTAATTTCTCACATATAAAAGCTTTTTTAGTCACACCTATTCTTACATTGCTTGTTCATTTTATGTATACATCATCACCGCACCCACACTAGGACTCCTCGAACCATTTTTATCAGCAGCCTTTATCACAACTTTAAAACCTTCTATCACAATTTCAATCCTAACAAAAACTCTATCACATCCATCCAGATACTGTTGAAATCGTCCCCCTGAATAACACCTCCAATTTCGTCTCTCATAAGTTAAAATATTCTTTTAGAGGAGCTAATATGAGAGTGTTTCTGCATATTAACTTATACATAACTAATTATAGCTTATGAGAGAAGTTAATTTCACTTTTTTCTTGTTAGTTTCTTCTCTCGTAAGTGCTTGTGAGAAATTTATTCAAACAAGACCTAAAATATAGACTCAATTGAGGAAGCACAAGTTAAAAGTGACCTACTTTTGGTTCCAATCATATATGGACTCATCTGTAACATCCTCAAAATTATATTATGAGATATATTTATGATTGAATTATGGAAGTGTGATGATAATTGGATACAAGAAGAATAAGATAAATTTTATTTGAATATAAGCTGCCCAAAATTTCCATATCTGTCACCCGAATTGAAAAATTTATTTCTCTCTCAATTCTTATTAAAATTAAGTGTATGATATATGGAATTAAAGATCTATATGTCTACTACAACATATTAAAATTTCAGACCAATCTAGATTGACTATTGTTTGCAATAACAAAAACACTAAGGGATGTCATTGTCCTAAGTTAAATTCGCTGGCAGCTTTGCAAGTATAGATTAAAAATTCTATATCTCGAGTTTTATAACTCCAAATAAGGCATGTGATACCTTTTTGGAAATCTTAGGAAGTCTAGTTTAACATACTAAAAAATGAGAATTTTTGGATTAGTAAGTTGGTACAGACTAAATAATGAGTGAACCCTATCTGGTTGAGTGCTTATAGCCCTTTGGACCATTTGGATTGAGTAAAACTTGCAACTCTTGAAATTTTGGCCTAAGGAATCAAATATTCAGCTCAAATAGGGACTATCCAGAAGTGGATTCATGTGCAAAAGCCATAGAATAGGCATAGCTAAGTGAACTAATAGGAAGAAAAGTTTGGTAAACCAAAGTCAATGGTAAGTCAATGAAGATAAAATTTTTGAATCAACCTTTCTAGGTGGCCCTTCAAGGTGGAAAGCAAGCATTAAACCAATCAAATTTTTCCTCTTGAATAAGCCTTTCCACGTGCATAGGCCAGTTGCCTCCAAGTCAAGGATTAAATGGAATCTTGACCAAGAAAAATCAAGTCAAGATAAGGCTTAAGCCATAATATCTTCTAAGGTAATAATTACCTAGTTAAATTCTAACCAAACTAAATCCTAATTCAGTTACAACCCAACTAAATCACTTAAAACATAACTAAATAAATGAGTATAAATAGCTAGGGCTGTGGAAAAAATTCACGTAGGAGCTAGCATCCCAAAGCCAAGGCCAATTCCAATTTTCCTTGTGTCTTGCTTTCATTGTCTTGCCTTCTATTTGCTGCCTACAAACCTTGACCTCTTCTACCACGTCATCCACCAATCAATTTCTTCTTTCAAGGCTTCATTTCTTAGAAGATATTCAAAAAAGAAGCAGTCACTTAATCAATTTCAAATCCAAATCCATTTGAGTTAGGCTAGACTTCAATCTTTAATTAAGAATTGATTTGGATTAATTTACATGCTTAAATGTACAGATTTATGGCTATTATTTAGGCTGTAATTTCAAGTCATTTGAGGGTTATTTTATGATGTGGAAATGTTGATTTTAACCATAGGATAGGTGATGATTTATAGGTTGAAATATTAGTGATATTTGGAATCACATTTGATGATTTTTGTGAGTGATTTGATGACCTTTGGGCTGTTTGTTAATATTTTTATTATGGGACTGTTTTGAATTAATTTTTTGAAGTAGAGGTTGAATGGTATGTAGTTAAATGGTTCAAATGTTTGAGTGATTAAATTTGAGGATGAAGTAGCAAGGTGGTAGGTGAAAGGAGATTAAAATGCATGCTAGGTTATAATTTTTTTGTGAAAGTTTAAAGGTGTTAGAAATTATTTTAGAAATATATTGTGGTTTATTAGTTAGGTTACTAACATGATTTTTTATAGCTTGAGGATATTCAAAGGTCATGCCTAAGTGGTAATGATCTTATTTGAATAAGGTATGGTGGTTTAACCATACTTGTGGTACGTATGATGTTATGACAACAACAATTTTTTCATAAGATGGTATGTATTTTGCTTATGGATTTTATTATGAATGGGTTTTGACTGATGATATGTTGATTTATGTTTCCAAGTCCAGTACGAGATTTGTGAAACAAAATTTGATACTACATACAATACGATATGTAGTGACCAAGTGCAAATATATGGCAAAAATCATGCATGTTTGCGTAAGACGATCGCAGCGTCTACATCTAGTACGAGGTGTAACTACATACAGTACGATATGTAGAAGCCATGTGCACTCTGGGAAAATTCATCTCATGCATCCATATAGTTTGCATAATTATTTTATTGTTTCATTTGAATATATTAATTATTTACTAACGTACTAACGTGTTTGGTGGTTTAGTTTTTGCCTACTGAGAAATTTTATTTCTCACTAGATTTGTTTCATTTTTCTTTATAGATGACAACAGTGGTCAATTTCATTGACGCCTTGGACTGATGGTGGTACAAAGATAAAGAATTGTCTATAGGAAATGAATGATGAAAATGATTGTAGTATCTTTATGTTTCGTTGAGAATGACTCTTGTACAAGGACTGTGGCTACGTATTATATATATTAGTTTAACAACTTCTATAATTTATACGTTTTATAATTTACACTAGGATCCGTTCAGTAAAAATAAAATAGTAATAAAAATTATTTAACGATTCTTAAAAATTTAACCTTAATAAAAATATAATATCTAAAATAATTTTATGTTCGTTACATCATCAGCACCAACCAACAGAGGGAGCAAACTGGAGCACAACATAACCTTTCGTGGACACCTTGAATGCCCCATACTACAAAACAAACACCAGAACCTCCATTACCAAACATTCAATCTACAATTCCTACACAAAAAAAAGCATAAGAAACTAATAAAACATTATTAACTTGAATTATTTTTCAAAATATATTAAGTCACTTATCTATATAAATTTCATTTTTAGTACACGTGTGATGCACGAATTTATTGAGAAGAGAGTGAATTTGTATATAAAAAATATGTTGACAATGTTATTAATTTATTATATTACTTTTTTTACTGCAAATTGTTATATTACCTAAAAATATAAAACTAAATCAAATTTTTGCAATAGAAACTTTTTTTTTGAGAAATTTGCAATAGGAAACTTATTCATTAATATTATCATTTTTTTCTGAATTTCATTAATATTATTATTATTAGTTGATCTGGTAAAGTATTTTTTTATATGAAAAAAGCTTACTTTCGTTGAATCCTTAAATGAATATAAAAACTTGTTTATTTTACGCTAAAAAGTAAATGATGAAGAATATATTTCTTACCAACAAAGAAAGAATAAAAATTATATAACATACACAATACCCACATAATTCATCACAAAAAATCTATCATCTATTAAATACTTCTTCTCACTCTCAATTATAACAAGTAAGTCACATCCCTAATGATATTTTATTGCACGACAACAAAAACAAAAAATAAATAAATAAAAGAATAATCAACTTATAAAAAAAACAAAAGTATAAAATAAAATATTTTACAAACAAAGAAGATACAATCTTACTTTCTCTTCCAAGTTAGGCAATGGGGTTAATGTCAATACCTACAACCAAAAACCAAACAGTATGTATAAGAAAAAAAAGGAAAAAACATGAAAACAAACAATGTAACTCTATCAAACCACCACCATAGTTCGATCATCAACACTACTTGAAATTACAACAACTAAATAAAAACAATAAAGAATGACAATCAATCAAATAACAATAAAAAAAATATTAGGCGAGAAGAAATTAGTTACATTACTACTTTTAATTTCATAATTTATAGAGAATAGAAACATAATAAAAATAATTTTTTAAAAAGAAACCAGAATCAAAATAAAAAAAATCAAATTATTTATGTAATTAAATTACAGTTTATCAAAATTTATTCAAGAAAATAATTTTTTTATCACATTTATTTTGATATATATAAATTTTAAATTAAAATATTACCTAAATAAAATCGGTTTTAACATAACTTATTATCCTAAATAAATTATTTTCAAAAATTAAATAAAATGAAGTTTTTTTTTCATAGAATCTAAATAGTAAAATTAAGTAAAAAAAATACATAATGAGAATAAATATGAAGTTTATTTATCAATATAATTAATAGCATTTTTATAGACAAAATAAAATAAAAAATAATTCATATAGAAATAATAAAAAAATTAATCATCAGTTAAAATTAAAATAATTATAAAAAAATAGATTATTAACTGATATGAAATTTAAATAAATAATATAATGATTATTTTATTATTATTAATATATGATATAGATAATAGGTATTGATTAATATTGATTTTGATATGAAATTTAAATAAATAATATAATATAATGATTGTTTTTTATTTATTAATATGTAATAAATTAATTAGTACTTAAGATAATATTCATTTTTTTTTCTTTTGATCATAATTTTGAATTAAAAAAAAAAAAAGAGACATCCTTATAAACTGTGTGTGACATGTGTGTGTGCTGACCGGGATAAATGCTTTACTTTTATGTAGCAGTAGGCATAATTTCAGTTACATATTATGAGCAGTGGCTGCAGCTTCGCTATTGTTGATGCTCCATTGCTCCACGACTTGTATTTCACATCATCTATCACCGCTTCCTCATTCCAAACCTTCTCTTTGCCCTAGAAGACCCGCTGCAGTAGCAATTCGTCTGTTTGCTTCCGCGCCTTTCCTCTCAGTCTCGGACGTGTCTTCACGAACACACAAGCTCGATTCAAATTTTTTAATCAAACACGCTACACTCTCGCACACTCATTACTGGTTACTTGATCTCCATTTTCTTCTTCTTCTTCGCTCGCCATTGCAACTGATGCACTTTGGTGCCCTAACTCCAAACGTCGATGTCGAAATCTTCTCCCTGCACCTACTGCGGCGAAGTCTCCTTCATCCGTGATGATATCTCCGGCGAGTTAATCTGCTCCTCGTGCGGCGGCGTCCAGCAGTTCGACCAATTCGACGGGCAAATCGGCGGCATCGACGGTCCTCAGGGAACCTTCATCCACGTCGGCACCGCCGGTTCCGGCAGCCTCTACTCCTACCGCGAGAGAAAACTCTTCGCGGCGCAAAACCTAATCGACGAAGTAACAAACCAGTTAGGTTTATCTTCCAAGAGCGGCGACGTGAGAAGCATGATATCCACCATCACCGAGGGCGAGTTCGGACAAGGCGAGTGGTTCGAAGTGCTCATCGGCGCGTGCGTTTATGTCGTTATGCGAAAAGAGGATCGACCTTTGCCTATGGCGGAAGTCGCCTCCGCGATAGGGATTGATGTTTACGAAATCGGTAGAATGATTTTACGCGTTGTTGATTTTTTGAATCTGAGGCCTGATTTTCCTGAGTTTGATATAGTGTATTTGTTGGAACGGACGATTAGGAATTGTAGCGGTTTTGCCTCTGTTGAGAGGGATTTGATTGAGAGGATGAGGAAGCAGGGGGTGTTTTTGATTCAGTGTGCGGTGAAGTGGTATCTGAGCACCGGGCGGCGGCCGGTGCCGTTGGTGGTGGCGGTGTTGGTTTTTGTGGCAGAGTTGAATGGGGTTGGGGTGGGGATGGAAGAATTAGCTAAGGAGGTTCATGCAAGGGTTTCAACTTGTAGGGCTAGGTATAAGGAGTTACTTGAGACTCTTGTGAAGGTTGCACAGGTGTTGCCTTGGGGGAAGGATGTTACTGTGAAGAACATTATTAAGAATGCGCCAATTGTGATTCAGTATATGGAGAGGAAGGCTATGTCGAAGCATGGGGAGAAGAGGGAGGAGGGTCTTGATCAGGCTGCGGTGGATTTGGAGGATGTGGTTGCTGAATGCTTGAGAAATGATGGTGAATTTGAATATGGGGTTGATGGCATGTCTAAAAGGAAGGATTCGTGGTATTTTTTGTTGGAGAGTAATGCTGGTAGAGTGGGTGGTGGGGATTCAGAGAGGCTGCAGATTTCGCCTGAATGCTTGTCGGTGCTGTATAAGAAGTTTTTGGATGAAAATCGTTGTGCTGAGTCTCTGAGAGGGAGGGGGAATGCTCAGAAAAGGAGGATTTTACGATTTGATCTGGTAGAGTGTAGGGAGTGGTGGGAGGGTAAATCTGAACTGAGCAAGAAGCTTCTGCTTAAACGTTTACTGGAGAAGGATGTTGGAGTGGATACCATGCCGCCATCGTTTATCAATGGTCAGTTGAAATGTAAAATGAGGCGGGAGAGGATCAATGCTGCTAAGGTGCGGATAAAAAGAATTATGCATCCGTCAGATGCTGGTCTGGCCGATGCTGAGATTCCTGGCACTTTAGATAGCTCTTATCCTGAAAGTAGAAGGAAGAAAAGAAAAGGAATGGTAGTTGATGATGTTGATTGGGAAGACTTAATTATTGAAACCCTTGTTCTTCATCGAGTAAAAGAAGAGGAAATTGAGAAGGGGCATTACAATACCTTACTGGATCTACATGTGTTTAACTCTGGCATTGTATGAGAGGTTTCAGGTATACAGGCATTCTGTGAGAAGTTTCAGATATACTATCCATTGACATTCTTGTCCCAGACAACCATCATATGATAGAGCAACAGATATTATCTTGGTGCAAATTTTGTACTAGAAATTTCTATACATGGATTGTTAATGGCAATGACCTTTCTTTATTTCTTGATTTTATACAATTATATAGACATGTTATTTTGATGCTGCTGCTTTCAAGAGATTGCTGTTTGAATCACAGCTACACTACACCCTATTGTTAATGGCAGGATACCAAGAAGCATTTGACCCAGAGAATTCAGAATTTGAATGATAAAATGCTCAAGCTGAATGAGTTGCAAAGGTCAACTAAGGATGAAGTACATATTCTGCCACATACAAATTTGATACTTGCATGTGTACCTACATAATGCAATCAAACAGATTTCCATACACATAATCACATATGCCAAAATGCTGTTGCATTTTGTTTTCTCTATATAGCATATATACTGGTCCATACTTACTAATTCTCTTCAGACAACTGGATCAAGATTCTTTTCGATGATATTGATTTTGACACTGAGTGTTGATGGATACCTATGTTAGTGAATATTATGTGGTAGTAAGGCATCGAAACTCTCCACTGGGTTGTCTTGATCTCATCCTGATCAATGATCAGTAATTAAGTGGCTTACATGCGTATCATGTTCGTATATTTAGTCATTATTCTAAATAGTTTACAACTCTTGAATTTTTATTGATAATGAACTCTCTCTTTTCTCTCTCTGAACTCTGAAGCAAAACAACATTAGCATCAAAACCAGGTACAGTTTCAGCTAACTCTGCATCACTTGGTAGTTGGTACTCTTCCTCTTGATCCTTGCAAGTGTTGTGAAACACCCTTTTTGTTTCATGATTGCTTTTTTGATCCATGTGCATGCAAATTCTCTTCTTGACAGATCATATGATAACACTTTATGGTTGCTACGAAAAGTGCAGGTTCTTGAATCAGTGCTCTCTATTAAAGATGATGAGGTTGTTCTTGGACAATCCGAAGGCTATAAAGATGACCCAACCGTACCTGGTGAATCTAACACCCCAACATTTGCAACATTTGCAACTGTTGTTCTGCTAATAAAACAATGAAAAATGGGAAGGTCAGATGAAATGTTCAGCATTTCCTTCCTAAAAGAAATAAATAATGGATCTTCCTTTAATTTCTTTGGTGCAATATAAGAGTGTTTGACACGGTTGTGTAACTGATTTACCTTTAAATGCAAAATAAATGGAAAATGAAGTCCATTTACTAGTATCTGTTTTGCATCATTTGTTAATTTGACTCTGATGTGTCTATGACAAACTGGACAAATATTATGCTAGTTTAATTACCAAGAAAAAGAATTAGCCACTAAACTTAAATTGTCTTCGTAATTACTTTTTTTTTTCTAGGGAAGGGAATTGTCTTCCTAATTACTAAAGCATAGAATACTTTCATTTTGATAACACACTCCAATTAAGTTCATATCCTAAGCGCTCTTGGAGTATAACTTTCATAGGAAGCCCACCATTCAGCTCCTAGTTAATTTTTTTATTATCATCAAATGAAAGTCACTAGTAATCATATAATTCATCAAAATATCATATTAGAAATAAATATAGTTTATGTACTTAGAACTCTTGTATTTCTTTTTCTAATTGTTAATGAAACACCAAACAGTAAACTTTTTTTTTTTACAAGGGAAAACTCATGCATGGCCTTTTCTTGCACATCATTGTAGCATCCTACTAATGCAATTAATGAGTCCTATTGTAATTCTGTATCAAACTCCATGTATAGATCGTTAGAGTTTTTTTTGTTTTGATATAGGTAGAAAAAAAAGTATTATTTGCCTCCTTCAGCTCTGTCGATAGCTTCATAGATGTAGCTCAAATCTGTTTCTTCTTATTACTGACGAGGCTAAGCCCCAAACAAATGGCTCTATTGAATAGGAACCATATCCACTACACTATTCTTTTCTCTCACTGTCAAATTAGCATGTTCATAACATGGAATGACTAATTAGTTATTGTTCCGTTCGTTGCAAACGGAGGTCCAGTAATGAAACTGGGTCTTTATGTATGATCAAGGTTCTCTCTCTCTCTCTCTGAATGCTATGGAAGTTGAAGCACCCAAAGGAAGATGAAGATCACAGCAAACAACACGACACAAGTGGTGTGCAGTGTGTACTTGTGTGGAAGGAAAAGAGAGAGTCAGAATATGTGTGTACCTTTCACCTTTGGTGCTTATGGCCTATTTATGCTTACTGACCTGTGGAGAAATAAGGAAATTACTCCTATTCTTGGTCACGATCTTGAATGGATATGGTGGATAATAACGCTCTGTATCTTCTTTGATTCTGCAAATATATGGAAACTCGATCTCCTCTGATTTTTCTGTAAATAACTTCTTTAACTGCCTTGGGCCTTTTAAACGCAGCCCAATGTGAAATATCCGTAACAGTTATTAAACATGTGTAGAGCTTGGTCCCGAATATTTTTTTTTCTTCTAAAAAACGCTTTTTAAAACACATTAAACATAAAGGATATTTCACTTATCTAAGTTTCACTTATCTAATCACTAAAATTTGCACAATATTTCACAAAGAAATCATTTCATTTAAATATTATGATTTTAAATTATATTTTCTTTTGAAATTATAATCAATCAAGTTAAAAAGAGATTTTACACCCTAAGAAAGAATTTTACCACACAATGACCATATGAGTATAATTCTGACGAATTTGTTTCCTGGAAAGGATATTTGTACCCTCGTACCAAAAAATAAAAGTAGAAAATATCAATATTTAAAACTAGTACTCTAAGCATATTTAAGGTGATTTTTAATTATAAGTTTTTAATTTTTTATAAAATATAATAAGTTTTCAGTTTCAATTTTTTCCCCAATTTTAAAAACTTGTTAATCTTACAATTCTTTTCCACTTACATCTGAAATGATACTTGATTGGTATATAGGTTTTGATCGAGAGCTAAGGATGGAGATAGTGCAATTGTATTACTAGTGGGAGTATGGAATGGCAGCCAACGAGGGAAAGTGTAAGGGCATTATTGGTGGGAGTGTAGTGGCCAACGGGGGAGAATGAGTGAGTAAAGGGGGAAACTAGAGTTGGAAAAATGCACCACTCGCTCCGATGAAGGTCACAGGTTATAGCAAGTTGGACAAAAAAGTCTGATTCAATTCGTGTTTATAAAATATACCTAGTATGGATGAAAACTAGATATCTATGGACTTTTACTTATTTCATGATTGGATGAGACTAAAAAGATGAAATTTCACATAGGCTTAAAATTTAAAGTTTAAGATCTATATTTTCTGTAATTAGAAAGGTTTATAGTTCTCGTGTGTTTGAATGGGTTAAAAGTTTCTGACGCGCAACATGAATTTAGCTGTAGGTGTGGATTCAAGATTCTAAACCAAACGCACACTCATTAGGTTAGGTCCGACTGGGTTAGACATTTTGTCACCTCCTGCGAAAATTGAACATGTAACAAAAAAAGCTAAACAATAAGTGAAAAAGATTGGTTAAAAGTAAAAAAAAAAATAGTGAAAGAAAGTATGAAAAACAAGACAGTTTCTAAAAAGTTATAACTAAAATAAGAGTTTTTATTATATTTTTAAAAGTTAATTAAAATAATTTTAGCCCTATTCATTGGAATAAATTTTGTTTTCAAATTCAAATTTTAAAAACAAAAAACAAAATAAAATAAAATTTACTACCACCACAAAACGGGATATAATTTTTATCATATTTTTTATTCCTGATCTAAAAATAATAATTTGATTGAATATCATTAAAATTTAGGATCTGACTTACATAAATCTAATTTAATCTTCTAATAATCTATCTACTAATAAAACAAAACGAGGTTAGCACGTGCGAGCATCACATGCACCCCTTACCTTGCAGACAAAGAATACCAAAATTATGAATGTGTAAAAATAAAAAATCGAATGATGGTCCAAAAAAGATAGTATAAAATTAAAAGGGGGGTGTGTGTGAGGAGAGAGAGACAGCGCAAAGAAGATACAAATTTGAGACGAGGCTGAACAAAAATAAGAAAGTGTTTCGTTGTCCTTCTGATGGTCGTGAGTGGTTCCTTCCCACTAACTTCGAAGAGGAGAAGGGTCACCAACTTTTATTCCACCGACATGGATGCTGAAAATGCTAAGGTTTCTCTCTTCTGTCACTACACTAATTCTTGTTCTTTTTTTTTCTTGTTTAAATTTTTTGTTTTTTGTGCGATTTCTGGGTCTTTTGAATTATCCCAATTTCTTTGATAATCTTTTCATTTTTGTTTCCGATCTGGGTTTGGTTTGTATTTGCATTTTCTCTTGATTATTTGAAGATTCCTTTTGTGGGTTTCTTGCAAGTTTTCTTTTTTATTATTGGGTTTTTTACTTCCTTGGAAAGCAAAGAATTTTTGTTCTTAGCATTGTGTTATATTTTCCCTGTGTTTTTGAGTTTACATTGATATGTACTATAGGGTTTTAAATGTATTTTTAGTGACCCAGTTGCGAGCTGGGTTGTGTGATGCAGAAATTTATTACGATTCAAGGTGCAATTCAGCACATCGCTGGAAGAATTGCATGTATCAAATTGTGATTTTTACAATTTTAATAACAATCTGAAACCTACAAATGGGGCTTGTTGAGCCTTTCATTTGAGATGCAAACCCTCTTGGATATTTGGACTTGTTAAATCAAAATAATGACGAGGAAGTCCTCTCCCTGTCCTCTGAAATGATTGTTATCTTTGATATTCCATGGGACATTGTGGATTTTTCTCTAATGCATATGTATTCTTAATTTGTTTATTTGTACTGCTACCAACTTTTCCTAGTTCAGGTTTACTGCTTCTGCACTTCAATGAACTATTTATTTCAATAATATTTCGTTTAACATTATATTTTGTTGAACCAGGTCAAGCTCGCTGCTGTGAAAGAAAGGTTTGGACGAGAGATCCATGTTTTTGAAACATCAGTTCTTTCTTCATCTTCAAAGGCTGCGTTATCCAATGGTAATAGCACCTTATCTTAGACAATTCCAAGGCCCTTGAAAAAGTTTACTTGTAAAATTTCAATTATTGATGTTGATTTTTTCTCAAATATCCTGATTAAACTTATATTTCTTGTTGGTATGTAGAAGGAGAGGAGACTGATGACTTCTATGAGTTTACTGCTGAAGATTATTACAGACTTTTGGCTACTAAAAAAGAAGGTAATGATGATACTAATCATTCCATGAGCGAAGTAAGACTTTATTAGCCACATTGTCGCCTATCTTCATGCCCTGTTTCATCTGAGAAATGTGCCAACTTTTCTAATTTGAACAATTACCTAAATAAGATTACAAGTCATAAACTTATGCATCTGCGTTGATGTACACTTTCTCCATTTTACTCTTTGTTTTGATTTTGCCGTTAAATGGAACAGCACATAACAAGAGGGGATAAGCTTGTATGGGGAAGTGTAGGAATGGGACAAAGGTACCATTCTATTATCCTTGTGTGTTCCCCCCATTCCACCCCAATTTATGGGGAAGTGATATTCTGAGGGGAAATGATGGAGAATGGTTTCCCTTCTGTTCTGTTGCCCTCGTATTTATTTTAAACTCTCAAACATGGGAATTTTATCCTCTTCCCCTCATTTCCTTTCCATTCCACTCATTACCTGACACAAAAATATAATGTTATTTTTGTTTTTTTCTTTTAAAAAGGCCTGATAATCTAATGAGGTTGAGAAAATGAAAGTTAAAAAATGAGGACAAAAATAATTATTTAGTCAATGGTCAATTTGGCATTTGTTTGCAGCGTTAGCAAGTTAGGAGTGCCATATCATACTGTATGCTGTTTATACTGTCGTCTACTAAATGTATTTTCTTCTCCCACTTTTTGGCTATTTAATGCAATTGTATATATGTGTTTTTTATTTGTTATTTATAGATGATGGGTGATAATACTTACTGAAAGGGTGATGCTGAACAGAAATAGTTTTTTTACATGTTAGGAATGCTTAGAAAGAATTATCACTCCATGACATTGAAATTTTAATGTATTCAATTTACTCAGATAAACTCTTGAAGACTCGAAAACTACGAGAAGCAGAAGAGGCAGCTCGTAGGTCAAGAATAACCAAAGTAATGTCTAGCTCCTTCTCTTTGTTATCATTGTTGTTATTATTATTATTAATTAAATATTGTAATGTTATCATGGAAACACAACAACACACATTATTCACTAGGGATTAGAATTTTAGAATCAATCTATTTATGAAAATCAGAAAACAAATCAACCTAAATATGGACAGTATTTCACTAATTATATACTATGTTTGCTTGCAGGCTGTAATCAGAATTCGCTTCCCTGATAATCACACGTTGGAGGCTACATTCCACCCATCCGAAACAATCCAGAGTTTAATTGATCTCCTCGCTGAAGTTATTGCACAACCAGAGCAACCATTCTATATATGTAAGCATTATGGTTTTTAGAATTTGTACTGACTTTTGTAGCATAATTCAAATTCCCTTAACTCATACATTAGCATAATTTAAAGGTCCATGATGAATCTCAACATCTCTTGAGAAGGATTATAAATTGCTAACCAACAGAGAGTTGGGTATGATTTGAAAAATAAATCATATTTACTTTTAATAATGCAGACACTACCCCGCCTAAGAAGGTGATCAATGACATGTCTCAGGATTTTTACACTGCTGGCTTTTGTCCTGGTGCCATCGTGTACTTCTCATACAATGTCCCAAAAGGTAAGTTCTGTCACAAGAATCCTTTTTGCAGAATTGTCTTGCTTTAATTTCCGTTGTTGAATGCTCTGTTATATCTAGTATTGAGTAAAGACCTAAATCCTCCAAAGATTCGTGTCAGAAGTTTTGGTTTCCAAATTAGTCCTTTAACAATCTAAAATGTCTTCATATTTGTTCTAATGGAGACTGAAGTAGCGATGAAAAAGGACATACTTGGCTATTGTTTTATATCTTCACATGACTAAGTTGATGACAAAAATATTTGGAGAATTAAATGTTGTGAGTTGTGACATACTAATCTTTGGAGGACCAGTTTAGGGGGTTGTTTAGTATTTTATCATGTAATTATTATATCAGCACACTACATGATCATGAGTATGACTTGTTCCCACTTCGTGAGTCTGTAGGATAGTTGTTTTCCAAAATACACCCCCCCCCCCCCCCCCCCACAACAAAATTTTTCATGTTATGTGATGCAGTCAAATCAAACTGCTTGATTTTATATTGATTCCATGATTTCTCCATGAGACCTTTTTTGAGTGTTTGTATGGTCAGTTTTGAAACTCATTCAATGTTCAAATCCTTAAAGTTTGCAGTTGTACTCTTGTTTATTTTATTTTGTAACCAATCTGCAGAATTATTGTATTTGTTCTCTTTTGGCACTGTTGATGCATCTATATTGTTGTCGAACACATGAAATATGTATCCCATCAAATCTAGTAAATGCAGTTATGTGTATATCATTGATCAATATATGACAGCAGCTTCACTTATTTTTCACATAATACAATACCATTGACGTGTAATTCTAATTAATTAGACACTGTTAAAGAGGTTGTGATAAAGTGTCTTTCACCTTGTTTGGGATTTAGTGAGCTCTCTTATATTTTCCTGTCTTATTTAATGTGTTGTTTAGGTGATAGCTCTGTGGGTGACCATACTAGTCCTTATCTCCAAGAAGAGATCTTGGCTTTGAAGGATTTGCACATTGCAATTGATCAAGGCCAGCAATCTGAGCCTGTAGTACAGCCAGACCCAGAACCTACCGTGGCAACACACCCTTCTTTCATTGAAGAACGCAAACCCACCGAGAAAAAGGTTGTTAAACCAAAGTGGCTAAAAATGTGATTTCACTTTCTTAGAGGTCCAGTGATCATATTGTTGCAGCAAAGGAGCTCCATCTAAATACATACATTAAATGACTTATTGAGGTCACTATCCTTGTGGATTAAACATTACATCTTAGTTCAATGTATCATGAAAGGTCCACAAGAACACAACATAGTTACTTTTCTCTTCTTCAGCCTGTCTTCTTTTTCTACCTTCTGCTTTTCGTGAATTTGTAGATAATGTGTGCAAATGTTGGATAAAATTATTTTGGTGAATGCAAGTGTCTCAGAGTAGGTGTATGTGTTGTTTCAATAGAATTTTTCTTTGCTCCTGATATGGAGAATGCAAGTTTCTGGGTAGTGTTGTTTATTGTGTGAATGAAAATTTTACCTCTGAAATCACTGGTATTCCGGGGACCTGTAGTCTCCTATTTTTCACTAATTTTCTGATTACAGCCATTCCCTGTACAATTTCCCTTTTTTACTCCCTTTGGCCCCAACAACTAACCAACCAATGTTAGTTATTGGTTACAATATCAGGCCTAGGCCCAGACCCAAGTCCAATTCCCCTAAGGTCCATTTTCTCATATTTTCTTATTCCTTCATACATATACCATAACAAGAAGGACGTGTCTGAGGCAATTCCGGAACTAAAATCTGGTTTGCGGTCTTATTATTTTATTTTTTTGCTACACTTACGCATGCGAATGAAGTTTTAAAAGGTGCAATTTTATGTTTTAATTCGATAATTTTTAAAATAAAATGAACAAAATAATGGATTAAGATAAATTTCATGTTCTAATCTATATAGTTTATAAATAATATATAGTTTTCTTAATTTAAACACTGAACCCTAAACAAATACTAAGCGAGAATTTTGTAATATGTAGTGATTCTATTCAGAAATATTGTCTCTTGTGGACTAGTAGATGATACTTGTGGTCTAAGTCATAATAATATTATTTTCTTGATTTAAATATATCTTATTAGCAAATTCTACATGTCAAATGCAACATTTTTCTTTAGTTATTTTAACAATTTTGCTAGTCACATGGTTGGTCCACGTGAGTGGTGCTTATCCACGCAACATTTTTTTTAACCTCTCTGATTCTTTTTTGCATATGCTTGTCCTACGCCATTCTATAGACCATAGTTGATTCATTTGGGAATAGAAATAGTGAATATTTACCTTATTTCAAAATAGAAATCTATTTCCCCCCTTTTATGAGGTACTTTAAGTCTTGAGGATGGAAAGTATAACTATGAATCCAACATAACCTTACACCATTAATTAAATCTTTTGTATTAACCCAATTTGATTTATTGTTGTAAAAAAGATACTTTAATAAATTCTAATTTTTGCCCTGGTTAAGGAATGGTTGCTGTCGAATGTCGATGCAACTGCCATATGCAACTTTTTCTTCTTTTTTGGAAATATCTCCAAAACTGGAAATTTTATTGGAGAACTTAAAATGAGAAGAAAGACATGTTTTGCCGTTGTTAAAATTTTAAGCCATAAGCATGTGATAGTTTTCTGTTCAAGTTAACAATACTGTTGTTGTCTCAAGATATTGAAATGAGTTTATTTTGGAATTTGACTGAAATTATATAAGTATTACTAACGTTTATTGGATACAAAGCTAGAACGATTAATGCGTCTTTTATTTTTTTCTTTTCATCAACTGTGGACCCTACTACCTCTATAATTGCTTGCTATGGTGAAGCATAATAAGTCCTAACCTGAAAATTAAATGGAGCCAACCGGGTGTTTAATTATCTGACAATTGTTTAATAGTCCTCGCACAATTCATTTTTTCAAATCTCAAATAAGTTTCTTCTTTACAATAAATACAAGTTTGTGCCCTTTGCATTTTTAATACAGTATTTATGTAGTTAAGCATTAAATTAATATATAGGAGTAATCATTGTCGATCGGAGAATATCTTTTCTCCATATAGTCAAACTTGGCAGGCCGAAGAGATATAGGATGTGGTATAAGATGATTGAATATTAATTTTTTTTAATGATGTTATTGTATAAATATAAAATACTTATTAATTTTGTTGATTATTAATTTTGTTAATAATTTAATTGAGAATTTTATTATTTTTTTTTCTTAATAATATTTTTTTAATCACAAAACTTAAATTTAAATTTTTACTTAAAAGAATCAAGTCCAATTTTGAGTGATTGTTTGAAGTTAAATATTATATATAGATTTTGTCAATATTTACTCTATGAAATTATATTCTTTTATTAAAATAATAATTAGTTAGAAATACTTTTTACAGATATTAGAAAAATATAATTATGTATATTAAGGTTCATTCGACTCCTCACTTACCTTTCTGTTAGATTTGTTCCATCTAAATAAATTTAAAGTGAAAATGTTTCTAACACATTTATAATGACACTGCTACATGCTATTTAAAAGTAGAATTCTTATATTAAAACTCAAAATCCTAATTATTATAAAAATAAAGTTCTAAATACTTTTTAAAATTCTACATAAAATATTAAATATTTGGTTTTTTACTTGATAATTTTTTCTTTATGTTTTAAAAGCGTCCAAGAATCAATTTATTTTGTTTTTACTTTCTAAAACAATACTATAATTTTAAACAAAATAATTCTTTATATCTGCTCTATGAAATTATATTTTTTTTTAGGCGCACACATAAAAAAAGGTCTCCTTACTCTTATTAATTATTACTATTTTAAAAGGAGTATTTTTCGGATCATGATAATTTTCCTTTATACCCAAAAACCAATTATGATTCGGTCATCACCTTGACATAACCAAGGAGTCAAATCCAATTGGTTAAATAAAATATGTGAATTATTATAAACTTTTAGATAAAAAAATATAGGACTTTTTTTTTACCAAAATGGATTATTTCGCAAAACTAATTACCAAAGTGGATATTTTACAAAATTATTTATCTATCATAGGTGATTTTTGCCATGTAGGATGCAGGAGGCGCCACCCTGAGTGACACCTAGTGTTTTTTGTTTGTCTTGTAGCATAAGGTTTCTCCTTTGTACGCTTCATCCCTATTAGGTAACCGACGGTAAATTGAGTGAATTGTGATATGAGATATAGTCATTAAACATGTATTTAGCGTCAGCTTGATCGACGCTAAATACCTAACATGGATGGAGTGCATAAGGGTGGTGCCTCTTGTTACATGGCAAACAAAAAACACAATATGTCACTCAAGATGACACATCTTGCATCCTATGTGACAAAATAACCCATAACAAGTAAATAGTTTTGTAAAACACCCACTTTAGTAATTAGTTTTGTAAAATAACTCATTTTAGTAAAAAAAATCAAAACAAAGTACTCTTTGATAATTAGTTTTGTGAAAAAAAATGATCATTTTTAAAACACCCACTTTAAAATTTGGATCACTTTCGATTTTGGTCCTTCAAATTTAACTTTACTCTTTTTAGTCTCTCAATTTTAAAAAATACTCTTTTTAATTCCTATATAGTAAAAAAAAATGTCACAAATTATGGCATTTAAACAGCCAAAAATCAATCAAGATAGACTAAAAAGATCATTTTTTAAAATTGAGGGACAAAAACATATTTAAGCCTATTGTATTGACAATTTATGTGAATAAAGTTTTGGGTAAATGACCATTTGGTCATTGAATATGTAAGTCAATAACAATTTAGTCTTGAAAAGAAAGAAAAATTCTGATTTAGTATTTGAATGTCTAAAAATGCTACAATTTTGTCTTGTCACTAAGTTTGTAGGACCATTTTGTCATTAAAATTTAATGTTTAAAGACCAATTTGATCGAATAGTAAAGTTCACACATATGTAATTGTTAGACTTTTTACACATTCAAAGACTATATCAAAATTTTCAACCTTTTAGGGATTAAATTTTCATTAGTTTACATGTTTAGAAATCAAAATGAATATTTATCTTAATTTTTTATTATTGAAGAAAATAATAATAATAAATACATTAAGTTTTTCATTTAAGTTAAAATCAATTTATTTGCCTTAACTTTTGGAGTAGTTTATGTATAAAAAAACTTTTGGAGTAGTTAATTAAATAAAAAGAACTTATATAAAAGTTAAATCCATAAATTATTTTTAACTTAGTTAGGAGAGAAACTTAATTTATTTTACCTTGTTTTGTAATACTAATGATAATATATTGATATTTATACAAATAGGATCATTATCCTACCCCTATAAACACATTGTGACACATGCATTGTCCAAAGCAACATTCACATTACCTTTAAATTTTCATTTATGATTGTTGCGGGTAGCTATGGATGAACTTTAGGTTTGGCAACAAGGTACGTAGGGGCGGTTTTGCCTTTCTTGTTCTCACCCATAACTCCCTAAGTTCAAACTTTATTGTTCTTACCCTAAAGTACAAAAAATAAAATATAGGCTCCTTTGATGATTTTCTGGATCCGTTCCTCGTTAGATCTTTTTTTAATTCAAAACTCCGTAAGTCAATCATGTGATTCATTACATAGGGCCTCAAGATGTTATACTAAGCTAGCTCTCATGTCTTTGATTATATCTTATATTGTATTGTTACCAATATTTTGAATGAAATGAAATAATCATATCTTCCTTAAAAAATGATTACTATACATTATAAAATTTTACACTATCAACTAATTAAAAATCATTATTAATATATCTTTTGAAGTGATTATTATAAAAATCAAAACAACTTGTATATATACACGGTGGTTTATAACTCAACAAAAGTAAAGTTTATAACTTATTTTTTCTTATCCATACAGTCGTAAATATTTCGTACATGATAAAAAAAAATATAAAATTGCAGGAAAAATATTAAATAACTTTTAAATTTCTAAAGTATAAATAATTTTAAAACAAAATAAAAACATCAATACACATGAAACAACAGTACCACACCACAGTCGACAACCAATCTTTTTCAATGAACAGACTGCCGGTATGTTTAATACTGCTAATATATGAAGCAAAGACTTTTGGAAGAGATATTGTATGTATATATAAAATACTATAAGATAGTAACTGTTCTTAATTAGTATAGTTTTGTGAGATCCAACGAGAACACGTGAAGCGCATGGGTGCAAAATGACGATATTTATAGAATAGTACCGCAAAAATGAGTTAATTAATTGGCAGCCCTGGGTTAGGTGGGACGCTACGGCACCAACTGGTCTCATGACTGCTGCCACCGGTGGCTTTTAGAGTTGGTGAATTCAATTCTTTTCAGTTTTCACACAAAGGTCTTACAAGAGTACAAATTCATCTTTATTATTATTATTATTATTATAATATTTTTCCAAGAAAAACTAAATAATTGCACATTATTTATTTACTACCATTTAAATGAATTACAAAAGTTCATAATAATAATAATATTATTATTATTATATGATCTTTTATTATTAATTTTATTATTATGATTATTATTAAATATGACCTATATATAGATAGTCAAAATTAAAATTTATTTAGTGATTATATGATTATTAAAAATTATAAACATCTTTATTTTATTTTCCTTCTTTCAAATAAGATTTATTTTAATAATTCCTTCAAGTGTGTACAAAATCCAGTGTTAATTTTGCCACGACAACTTTCTACCTAGCCGAATTAATTTTGTAAGTAGCCACTTATATTCCTCTTTTCATATTTGACCCCTGTTGTTTATTTTGATCGATTTGAAAAGTTATTTTTATAAGGTGAAGACTTTCTTCTTCTTCTTCTTCTTCGTCTTGATATGAAAACCTTATATTGGTACATTTAAATTAAAATTTTAAATTAAATTATACTTAATGAGGGTATTTATTAATTCAATTATTTTTAAAATAGTTTTTAGGGTAATCATCTTAAATCAGTAATCACACATTAGAGATAGTCAAGGGTTAGGATTTACTTTTTTTTTTTCAATATAATTATTTTATTTCATCAAACATGAAAAATAATACAATCATATATAAAATTGATTGTAAATTCGATCTCTAAATATGATAGAGGCCAGTTCAAGCTTAATCAACAAACAAAAGGGGAAAAAATGACTTCGACCATTAGTTTTGCAAATTTAAAAAAATATATCAATTCGGGAAAGAGTATGGATGTGAAATCTAAAAAGTAAAAACACTCGACTTAAACTGAATTTTATATTAAAAGTCACAAATGCAAGACCCTACACACTCATTCTCCCACCTGCACGTATTAAGGAATTAATAATATATTTTTATATTAAAAGTCATGTAATTAATACATTGAAAATTACGGTGAAAGCGTATTGATAACAATTTTTCCAATAAAATATTTATACTTTAAGCAGTGTCTTTTAACATTTGTTCGATAACAAAGATAATAAATAATTTTTATATGTTTAAAACATCAAGTATTTTATTCTAACTTTCTTAAGACATCTTGAAACAATATTTTTAAATTGTCTTATTTTTTTTATCAATACGAATGGAAGGTAAGTATTAAGGATTTATCATAACTCAAGAAACTGTATAATCAATTAACCTACACCTTCTTAATATTAAATTCTCTTAATTTATATAGTAAGTATAAATTATTTGTTATGTTTCTAAAATATTAAATAAAATTATTTTTTAGAAGGATATAATATTTAATACATTTACTTAATATTTTAATTGTAAATCAAACTTAAGAATATAAATAATTTGTAACATTTTTTAGTTGTAATTTTGAAATTTAATATTACAATCATGACTTGTATTAATTTATGTATATCCATTCTCCATTTCTGATAACTCATAGTGTAACATTCTTAAATTTTGAGTTTTTGAAAACTTTCACATTATGACATTTTACGTGGTGATACTTCACTCAATATCTTTGTTAGTTATAACCCTTCATAGGTAATCTTTTCCAAGATCTTGACAATTAGCTCTGCCTACTTCAAAGATCAATGACTGACCCAACAAACTAACACAAGATTTTTTGGCGTATTTTGTCCTCACTCATACGCTTTCCAAAATTTTTTCCAGAAGGTCACCAATCACATAACTACTCCAAGCCAAACACACTTAACTATGAAGTTCTTAAGTGATAAATTATCGAAAAAGTAGATTATCTTGTTGCTATAGTAGTACCAACTAATTCCTTTAAGTCTTCTTTAGCTGTACAGTCTCATACCTGCATAGCCTTTGGATCTTTCTCATTCTGGTGTGATTCGATCAGGGTGTTACATGTCCACCAGCTTCTGTCTGATTTGTCCTTGAAACACATCGTACTGGGAGAAAGGTTTGCTCTAATGCCATTTATAACATCCCTGATTTTTTTACATCTCAGCGGCTTTCACACTACGACACTTCATGTCGTGATACTTCACTCAACATTCTTGTTTGTTAGAACCCTCCACCGATCATAACCTTCTATAGGTAGCCCTTTTCGAGACCTTGAAAATCAGCTATGTTTCCTTATAGGGTCAATGACTAACCTCATAAACCAACACAAGATTTTTCAACGTATTTTGTCTTCACTCACATGCTTTCAAGGAAACTTCCCAGACTATCACTCATTCTATTACTACTCCAAGTCAAACATGCTTAAGTATAAAGTTCTTAAGTGAAGGGATACCAAAAAGTATATGCATTTTGTTGGTATATGTAGTATCAATTAATTTCTTTAAGACATCCTCAGATGTACAGACTCATACTAGTAGAGCCTTCTGAATCTCTCTCATTCTGGTATGATTCGATTGGTGTGTTACACATAGGGTTGACAATTGATGTATTGTTGTAAGGCCCAACTATGATCACATGTTGGAAAATGATATATTTAGTGAAAGAATATATGGTCGATTTTCTTTGTGCACAAAATTTCCTTAAGCCAATGACAGTCACACACCATAGAAGAAATTAGTCTATGAGTAATGGATTGGGGACACCCATCGTCTCTGATCTAGAAAAAAAATTCTTGGTGAGAAACATATATAATAAAATATATGTTTCTTTTATTAAAATGATGTACTTTAAGTTTCTATATATTTTATAATTTAGAAAATATAAAATAAATTCAAAATGCTAAAAATATACTATAAAATGTTAAGTTTTATATAATTAAAAATTACCACAAATAATTTTTAATATATAAATTTACTTTCAATTGTGATAAAGTTATTTTTTAGCTACTAACATTTTTTTAATAAAAAATTTATTAAAATATTATTTAGGAGAAAGAGATAAAGATAAAGGATGGTAGGTTGAAAAAGATAAATAATTGTATATAGATAAAATAAATAAAAGATTGCTAATTTGAGAAGATTGAGATAAAAAAAAATTAACTTGCTATGGAGACGGTGTTGAAATACATATTCAAGAAAAAAAAATATTGAGAGTGTTTAATGGAAAGAGCGATGAGAATGACATGAGAATCAGAAACTCACTCAAGTTGTATATTCTAATTTAAAATATAAAAAATAAATTTGTAAAATAAGGAAAATAAAAATTCATAAAAGATATTAATATTGATGATAAAATAAAAATAAACTAATTAATTAAATAATAAATTAAAACTACCAATTAAAGAAGATTGAGTTAAAAAAAATTAACTAACTATGGAGATGGTGTTTAAATACATATTCAAAGAAAAAAAATTGAAAAAATTGAAATATAAAGAGAATGACATGAGAAGTTGAGAACCTCGCTCTTTAAAGTTGTATATTATACTTTAAAATATAAAAATAAATTTGAAAGACCAATATAATAAAAATTCATAAAATATATTAATATAGATAATAAAATCAAAGCTAAAATATGTTTTCACGTTCAGATAAATATTCAAATTTTATATTTATTTTCTTGCTAAATTTTTTCTTTGTATTGAGATTGAGCTCTTAATAAAACAATAATTTTGTTTTTGATTATTAACACTTTGTTTTAGTATATGATAAATTAGCAAATTTATTATTTGTTCCTTAATAAAGTTTTTGCATTTGTTATTAGGTTCATTCAAAGGGACTAATAACAAATGATTTTTTATTATTACGAAACAAATACAAAATTCGTTAATTTATTAAGGATTAAATAAAAATGTTAAAGATCAAAATAAAATTTTTGTTTTATCATAAAGCATAAACTAAGAAAAATTTAGTAAGGAGAAACACAAAACTTAGGTATTTATTATAAATCACAAACATATTTTAACCTAAAATTAAAACAAATGAAATAATAAATTAAAATCACGTGAGAATGGTAAAGAAAATTTTAATATCTATAAAAGTGCACTTAGATTCTCTCTATTCTTATGTATAAGACTTAAGTTTAAAATGATGTTTGTTCTTTTTATAAGATTTAATCTATAATTTCTTTTATTAATTATTTTTAGATTAGAAATATCTCTCATTAAATAAATAAATAAAATGTATTAACAAATCATTAGAAGAAAAAAAATTAATGATAATGATAGTTTTGGAAAAGAAATATAAATTTTAGACAAATTTATTGTTGTCAACTAAATTAATCATTTTATATATATATATATATATATATATATATATATGAATGGAAGGAGTATCTTTCACTATTCATGGTTAAAAGCTAAGATACTTACATCACTAAAACAAATTAAAGATTGTAACTTAAATTAAAATCTGAACACTAAAGTATTACTTCCTTCGTCCCTAAATAATTATTATTTTATGTTGTTTTGTACATATAAAAAAATAATAAATAAATAAAAAGAGTAATAATATTATAAAATTAACTTTATATCATCAATAATTCATAAAAAATACTAGTAACACACTCTTTAACATGCTCTTTATTATTGATTCAAATTTATGGAAATCACAAATTTGAATAAGGGCCACCTCTCATTTAATGACTTCCTCCTAATTTTATAGTTTTTAATAAGTTTCAACCAATAAAAAGTGTGTGCTAGGAGGAATGTGTTGTTAGCCTTCCTCCTAATTCAATTATAGATTTTGCTGTCTACCGTTAATATTATAAGGGGTATGAGTGAAAAATTATTCATTTCATCCCTAATTATAAAATTCTTTCAACCTTTAAGAAAAATAGTTATCACATTAAATTTGTCAATTATTTATACTATGATTTCAAAAATTAACCTTTTCTTCTCTCTCTATCTACTTATTTATTTTTCATTAATGTTTGAAAAAAGAATAATTAAATAAAGATATATAGAAAAAAATAATTAATGTATGTAGAAATTAGAAAATAATATTATAAAAAGAGACAAATAATTTTTTTAAAAATGTCTTATAATTAAAGATAGATGGAGTAATTAATGTTATAATGGAAAATTAAAATAACAATTAGTTTTAGATAATGTTTTTCTCTTACAAGATAATGGGAATGTGTGAGTATTACTTTTCTTAATATAAGAGGTTTTTTTGAACCGTTCATGCGACGATTAATCTGCTGAAAAATACACTTGACTTTAATATACGGTTGTCTAAACTGTGAAAAAGATGCATTAGTTTCGAGAAAAAATGAACACCGCAAAAGTCAAAAAGCAGAAGTTTAACTTCTTTCTGGCTCTCTGCAATCCATTCGTCAGACACTTTTTATGTCTTTATCCGCACGATCCAAATTAGAGGGGCCTGACCAGAAATAAGATAAAAATAGAGGGGGGAAACAGAGATAAGCAAAAGACTGAATATGCGTCAGCAATGAGGGCTCTGAAGTCTGACCTATGCGCTGACATTGACACCAATGACTAAGGAGGTAGTTGGTGAAGAAAACACCAACTGTTTTGAGTTTCCAACCTTAAAAGACTCTCTTTTCTCTCTCTGAACTCTGAAGCAAAACAACATTAGCATCAAAACCAGGAACTGTTTCAGCTAACTCTGCATCACTTGGTAGTTGGTACTCTTCATCTTGAACCTTGCATGTGTTGTGAAACACTCTTTTTGTTTCATGATTGCTTTTTTGATCCATGTGCATGCAACTTCTCTTCTTTACCCTTCCTCTTTATTTGGTTTCAAGGTTGATTCTAAATTCCACTTTCACTTTGGCAAACTTGAGAAAGCCTTTCTTTCTTTCTTTCTTTCTTTCTTTCTTTCTGGTAACTAGTTGTTGTTTTTTCCCCTTCTGGTTGAATTTCAGAACAAGATAGTTTGATGGGGCTGTTTCTTTTGTTTTGGTTTGTAATTGTCTAATAGAGATTTGGACTGTGCACATAATTCCAAAAGGGTACATATTTGGATGATTTGATTTGTTACTGTATGGATTGATGATAGTTTGTCTGATTGCTCAATTGGGTGTTTCTATGTTGTGGTAAATCAGTGTCATCCTTGTTGCTTTCTGACTTCTTGGCACTTGTCATCGCTCTATATATTTTTATAAATAGAACCATTTTTTGGATATCAGCTTATAATTTGATACCGAATAGTAAGTAGATCACACCAATTACCAATATATATTGCAGAGTGGTTCTAGTAATTCAGTGCTGCTAGAAGATGGGAACTAGTGAATGGCATATCGAGCGAAGGTCTAGCTTCAGCTCTGAATCCCCCTTAGCAAGAGAGGCAGGAAATGTGCCTGAAACTGGGTCACTCTCTATTGTTGTGCTTGGTGCTTCTGGTGATCTTGCTAAGAAGAAGACATTTCCTGCACTTTTCCACCTATACCTGCAGGTAAAGCAGAATATCGGTGGATCATGTTGATTAGTGTGTGATGTAGAACTGTTGCAAAAACGAGAAATATTAATGCAGATGATCATGCAACTAATGATGGACTAAGGGGCCCTTAACAGAATGTGTTTCAGAATACTTTGCCTCTGATCAAGCACTAGTTCAAATTTTCTTTTTCTTTTTCTTGAAAAAATTATATTCACTTATTCTACATGCTAATTTGACAGCAAAAGTCCATTTCTAGTTTGTACTTTTGTGGAAAATTTCTTGGATTATTTTCTTATAGTTGTTTGTTTCCCTTTTTATTGGATTATTTTTCTTAAAGCAACTGTTTCCAACATTTGCCTTCTTTGTTTGCAGGGATTCTTACCATCAGATGAAGTTCATATTTTTGGCTATGCAAGGACAAAAATCTCTGATGATGAATTGAGAAACCGGTTGCGCGGGTGAGACTTATTGTCATAAACAAAAATCTATCACTTACAACCTGCTACTTCAGAATTGTTGAAGATGGCTTGATGTGACTGGACTGTGTCCTTTAAATTATGTAAATAATTATTGCGGCATATTGGATGAATCATTATTTTCTTTCAGCCAAAGAATTTTATTGTGAAGTTTTTTCTGTGAACAGTATGTCATGAATTTTTGTCATCTGCTTCTTTCACAAAACTGTTTTATTGTATACTTCATCCTATCGTATTAGTTCATGTATTCTATTGATATATGTTTGAACTGTTTGTAAGCCTAACATATATGACTTGATGTGCAGCTATCTTGTTCCAAAGAAAGGTGCTTCCCCCCAACAGTTGGAGGATGTAGAGAAGTTTCTACAGCTGGTTAGCACTGGGTTTCTTGCACCATTTTGTCAATATTCTGTATTGGTCTCACTACATAATACTCTTTTGGTTGATTTAAAATGACCATTCTCTGTCCCCCCTTTTCTTCCTTTTAGATCAAATATGTAAGTGGCTCTTATGATTCTGAGGATGGCTTCCGATTGTTGGATAAAGAGATTTCAGAGCATGAATATTTGAACAGTGTTGAGGGTTTATCTCGGAGGCTTTTCTATCTTGCTCTTCCACCTTCAGTATATCCATCTGTTTGCAAGATGATTAAGACTTGTTGCATGAATAAATGTAAGATGCTATAATATATGGTGTTTATGTTTACCTTTTCATTGAAAATGTTTTAAAAGGACCAGTAGCTTTTTGTTGAGGGAGGGTGGGGGATACAAACAGCGACACAGTGAACCATAGCTCAACAATTGTTGAGAGTGATGCTTTGTTAGACCCCCGAAATCTGATTCAAATCCAATATAGCACCCATGGTTACATAAGAAATGTAATGAATCAATTCAATTGCAACTTCGAATATGGAATTCAAAGGTATCAAATAGGAAATGATACTCTGAATCATCGAACTATAATGAAATACACGATCAACCAACATTTATCCAATTTGAAAATAGTCTATGCAGCACGACAGAATCCACTTTAAGCTCTTCTTTTTAACTTTTATTTAGATGTAACTTGTGTACTTTTTGCAAGATCTTTTTCCTGATAATATTGGTGCTAGACATATAGCTGCTGCCAGTTGTTGGGATTTTGGCTTCCCTAGATAGTTTCAGGTTGCTGTGTTATATCTATGGTGTTTAAAATAAAAAGTTAAATAATTATGAAATAAACTTGAACTTTGTGTTCAGCTAGCATTTGCAAAGCAGATCTCAGGCTTTAAGTCTCTCCACCATCTCATTTCTTTTGTGACAAGAACAGTTGTCTTTACTTTTTCTTTTACATTTCGTGGTTCCTGTTTATTATCCAGAAATCTAATGCTGATTGTATTGATATGGCTGCATCTGCTTCCTTTTCTTAGCTGATCTTGGTGGATGGACACGTGTTGTTGTTGAGAAACCTTTTGGTAAGGATCTAGAATCTGCAGAGGAACTCAGTACTGATATTGGAGAGTTGTTTGAGGAACCACAGATTTATCGTATTGATCACTACTTGGGAAAGGAACTAGTGCAGAACTTGGTAATAAATGATTATACAATGGCTTCTTTGTTTGTTTCATGAGTTTTGCCTAATGATTAATCCCTTTACATTTAACTTATATTGGTAGTTGGTACTTCGCTTTGCAAATCGGTTTTTCTTGCCACTTTGGAACCGCGACAACATTGACAATGTACAGGTGAGGATTTTTAATTGTCAAATTTACAACTTTGGGTTAAAAGTTACTTAAACTTCATTTATTCAATTGAAGTTAGGGAAGGTATTGTTGGTTGAGCTTTGGGAATTCATAGTTCGTTCTATCATATCTATCAACTTGTTTTGTCATTCTTTATTTTTACAAGCATCTCAAATTTTTTCTTAACAATCTTTTGTTGCCTTATCTAATTCAACTACTGCATTACCAGAGTTGATATGGCACAATTTTAAACTAGAGTTTGGCTGTTAATTCTATGACAGATAGTTTTCAGAGAGGATTTTGGAACTGATGGCCGTGGTGGATATTTTGACCAATATGGGTATGTGTAGAATGTTGTTTTAGTGAAGTTCTCAGATGAGTCACAGCATGCTTCTCTTTAATAGGGAACGTATTACAATAAAGTAGCCCAAATCATTATTTACTGTTTTTCTTTATTTTGCAGAATTATTCGAGATATTATTCAAAACCATCTGCTGCAGGTGAGGCCCTGATTTTATAATGAAATAGTTTCATATACAGACATAGTAATTATTATTTTGTATTGTGAAGTAGGAGCATCTGTTAAACAATGGGATACAACAATACTTTATTTCACGTCTGTCAATATTTGAAATCTTATTAAGGGTGTGCTTAATAGAACTAAAAAATTTAGCATAGAAACTTCTGTGCTAAAATGTTGAAATTAAGGATTGTAATAGCAATATCTTTAAATAAAAACATTGACAGTTGAAGGGACATTAGAGGAAACTATTAGCATTTGAAAAGATAAATAAGGAAAACTAAAGGACACTGTTCAAACTAGTAATTCAAATATTTAAGCATGGAAAGCTTTTTTGCTGAATGTCAATCAGAAGATATTAAGCTGAAATGTAACACTGAATGCATTCGATGTCCTGAATAATGAATATTTTAGAACTTCATCACTTAAAATTTATTTTTATTATGTATTAAACAAACACCAAATGCATAATGTTATCCATTAAATAAATCATTAGACTTCATCAGCCTAATGTATGTCAAATTTGTTCATTATTTTTCTACCAACTCAGGTTCTTTGCTTGGTTGCAATGGAAAAACCAGTTTCTCTCAAGCCTGAGCACATTCGGGATGAGAAAGTGAAGGTGTGCCTCTTTCCATTCAATTTTTATGGGAATTATTACTCTCTTCTGTCATTTTAATCTGCCTACTAATTCTGACACAAACTAATCAATATCAGTACCATTTCCTTGCTCCCCTTTTGAACTTAATTATGTAAATTAGTATTGCATCAGAGGGATATTTTAATGATTCATACCCTGAAAGTTTCCAGTTTCCGT
>CM023959.1:6707388-6790501 GCA_013407115.1 Glycine latifolia
ACAGATGTGTAAGAATTGTTTACAAAGGACTTGTATTCATGATTGACTCTATGTCTAGACTAAATTATATAATACTTACATATTCATAGTTTTGAATTACTACACGTCATGTATAGGGTCAATCATAACCTCGAGTCCATAGAAACATAAAGTTGATATGCTAGTAACAAGCTAAAGTACATAGAAGAATGAGAATTGCACGCATTACTTAGCAATCAGTTCAATTGTCAAGTCAAATAGATTTGCATTAAATAACAATGGATATTGGAATATGTTTTGCAGAATTAGAGGTGATCAGCAACATTTTGTTCGCAGAGATGAGTTGAAGGTAAGATCATTACATGCTTGGTAGAGTATTACAAGAGGGTCTCGCTTCACAAACTTATTGACTCCATTTTTTTTTCTAATCAGGCATCCTGGCAGATCTTCACCCCACTTCTGCACAGAATTGACGAAGGGGAATTCAAGCCACTCCCCTACAAACCAGGAAGCAGAGGTCCTGCAGAAGCAGATCAGTTACTTGAAAAAGCTGGCTATGTTCAAACACACGGCTACATATGGATCCCTCCTACCTTGTAGAGTGATCTTATGTAATAAGATGAGGAATTTTTAGCTGCTAATGAATATACAATAAGCTTGTGAGGCTTCTTCCCTTGAAGTACTCCTCATGGATGTGTATCAAGCATTTAGAACAATAAAAGAGACTAAGAATGTTTGGCACGGTTTGTGTAACTGATTTGCCTTTAAATGGAAAATGAAATCCGTTTACTAGTGTCTGTTTTGCATCATTTGTTAATTTGACTCTGATGTGTCCATGACAAATTGACCAATATTATTCTAGTTTAATTGCCAAGCAAAAGAATTAGCCACTAAACGTCCAATTAAGTTCATATCTTAAGCGCTCTTGGAGTATAACTCTCGTAAGAATCCCCACCATTCAGCTGCATAGTTAGTTTTTAATATTATCATCAAATGAAAGTCACCAATAATCATATAATTCATTAAAATATCATATTAGAAATAAAGATAGATTATGTACTTAGAACTCTTGTATTTCTTGTTCTAATTCCTAATGGAACACCAAACAGTCAACTTTTTTTTTTAACAAGGGAAAACTCATGCATGACCTTTTCTTGCACGGAAAATGTTTGATAGAAATCCAATATGTTATCTAACACTTAAAAGAGAAAATATAAAATGAGGTGTTAGAGGGATGTTTAAAATAAAAGGTGATTCAATTACTCTTCTTACACATCAGTGTAGCATCCTACTAATGTAAATAAGGATAATTATAGATGTACATCCCAAATTCTATTCTACACCTAGTAGAGAGAAAAAAAATATAAGTATGATAAGTGATAAGATGTGATAAGAAGAAAGAAATATAGAAACATGAGAAGTGTTGATGGGTATTTAAAATAATGAGATGTTCAAATATCATTGTTCTGCCGTTAATGAGTCCTATATATGGGAAAGACTTTGTTAGGAGAGGAAAAACTTACCTCAGTGATTTCTATACCTCGATGATTAATTTCATGACTTCTAATTGTGGAGATACCTTAATTTCAGAAGAAAAAATAAATTAATGAGTCTTATGCAAAATTGATTAGATAAGTTGCTTATCTTAATTTTGTAGGTTTTACAATTTCATGTAGATTTATGCACTCTACATGAAAATTTACTCCAACATTGTTTAACTTAATTTTGTAGGTCCTACAATACTTTAAAAATATATATTATTTATGGTATATATTTATTAAGCAAGATTGTTTGTATAAATAACGTCATGTCATTTGTTCCCCAGGAAAAAATAAGCAAATTAAGCAATGGTACTTAAAATTAAACAATTCTTATAAACATCTCATTGGAAATGCTCTAATTAAGATTTTCATTTAAATTCTCTCATATGTGAAAATCTTCATCCAAAACTCATGTCTTTCCTTTTTTATTATTATTTAAATTCTCTCTCTCTCTCTCTTATTTTTAAGTAAAGGTTAACATTTCACATGAAAATAATGTCACATGAGAGGATCCAAACATGTGTAGGTGAAGTGATTTTAACAAACTATTAAGATGAAAGGAGAGAGATTTTGATGGAGAAGGATTGCTAGGGGAGGAGAAACAAACAGATCATTATAAATTTAAAATGGTAAAATAAAAACATTTTAAATACAGGAAGAGTCAAAATTGAGTGAAGATGGATTAACTCCCTCCTCTTCATTCTAAAATTTGAATTGAATAAGAAATTTTTTAAATAAATTCTTCTCTTCCTTCCTTCCTTAATTTCCTTTGTCCAATCAGATATTTTCTTAAAGAATAACGAGAAAAACTATTTTGTATGTAATTATTAGAACAAGTGAGAATTTCATTTAGTTGAATATAGACTAGATCAAACTAAAACAAATTGTACTTTCATTCTTCAGTTCCGTTTTTTACATAATTATTTCAGAAAATCAGATACCAAGAGACATGCATACATTTTTCACAGCACAAAAATTCAACTTGGTTTATTGGGAGCTATTAATTGAGGAAAAAACTTGAGACCTAATTGCAATTAATTCCTTGAAATATTAATTGACCTCACTCAACACTTTTTATTTGACTAAATCATACTCCTCATTTTATTATAAATCAAGTGCTATAACACAAGGAATTACATAATTGAAAGTATAAGAACTAGGAAAAAATGGAGTCACTCTTGTGAACTCATGAACAATCTCATTTGCTTGTCTCTTGACAAAATCCATAGGAAACAATCATCATCAACTAAGAAATCCAACTCTAAAAAATTGCAAAAGAAGGTATCCAAACTTCGTTTACGATTTCACTCAACATATTAGTCCATATACACAAATTTGATAATAATACCTTTAGCTACATATTTAAAAAACAAGATTATCTAATAAATATATCACATCAGATCAAAATTTAGAGTATGATTAGATAAATTTATCCAAAAATACTTATAGAAGAAAAAGAAAATAATAATTAAACTGACTTGTAAAAGAATCACAATAGAAAAAACTATCACAAATAGAAAAAACTATTCCAACTATGTTGATAGCATTTCCCTTCCCCTACTCACAACACGCTCTCTCAAACTTGACTCCAAACGGGAAATCACTCAAAACAAAACGAGTATTTCTATCATCATCAAGAAAGATCCCAACATCCTCACACAACACCTCACATGACTCACACTGTGGTAGGGCAATACACAGACTTATACTCACTCTCAAACCTCTCTATCTTAAACCAGTTATCAATAGTTCCAGCACCCGGGTTCCCTTGAACCCCACCAGTGGTCACAAACCTCTGCCCCGTGGCAGCATCAACTTGACCAAGCCTCCACACAGTCACAGAAGAAGAACAGTTGGAAAAATGTGAATCACGTTCAAGTCAGTGGAGACTCTGGTGACGCCCTTTTTCGCGTTTGCGGACACAAACATGGCTTCGTCTTCCTCCATTATTTTAAGAGGTGTCTTGTTTCCTGTCCGGCCGCATAACCCGACATAAGAGTGAAACAATTAAAGCTAACTTTTTAGGTCCATCAATACAAAAATATTGGTCATTAATTTAAAACAAAAGTTCAGGCAAGTTCAAAAAGTTATGACTTTGTTAAAATTAACTGAAAATTAGTTAAAGGATGGAAAACTAATTTTAAGTTGAAAAATTAGTTTATTAAATTATGAATATTTAATATAATTTAGTAAATCGAATATTTGATTAATATACATAAAAATATAAAATATAAAAAAAAAGAAATTAGGGTTTCAACACATTGCTTCAAATAGTATTTCAAATAATACTAAAATTATTAGAAAAAATTGTTTATTAAATAGATAAATGAACTTTTCAACTAGTAAATTAAAATATAACTAGAATATGTTACCAAACATAATATATAAGTTGAATATAATTTTTTTATTTAAATAAAAATTCTTTTAAAATTTGCTTTAAACCTGGTTCATGGTTACCGGTACGTACTTTGAAGCGCGATCCCACATCGAGTGCCGCATTGAATGGATGATGGGAGGATGAAGTAGTTCACGCCGTTTCAAACCAGGTTGATATGTATCCAAGATTGTATCATCTCTCATAAGCATGTTAAATAGTATTTCGCAATTGCAATTGTGACCACAATGTGAAAATATTTTGACTCATCACAACGCAATCGTAATTGTAATTACAACCTCATCAGCTATAATTACTTATAATATAACTTTTTCTGACTCACCGCAGCACAACCACGATGGCAATATAAAGTCTTCATTTTCTCTTGGAGGTTGTTGTTTGATAGACTACCTACTTAAGACCAGTTGAACAAAGAGAGGCCTGCAATATTTTGATAATAATTTATCGTATATATCATCTTCAGAAATGGGTATGTGGAACTTTCGTCATACATAGCTCAGATTAAAACAGTCTCATGGCAATGGTTATTGTATAAAAATGGGTTTAAATTAAACCTGGCTTATTCTTCTATTCATGGTGGTGTTGTGGTCTAGATTGCATTTTGTGTAAGCTCATAGAATAGCTCCAACTTTTGGTAATTACATAGTTTTCATTTACTGTTTGGAGGTTTTGGTATAGGGACAATCTGTACAACTTGTACACTCTTTTGCATGGTCTTACTTTACCTATTAATGATATCGATTCTATTTGCCTTCCAAAAGAAAAGTACGATGTAATAATTTATATTATCACTATAAAAAATTTACACTAATAATTAATAAAAAGTTAAAATTATAAATTTTAAATAGTTATTATAAAAATTAATAATCATAACTAAAACTTTAAAAAAAATTTGTTGTCCTTATCAACAAGTGTTTTTTTTTCAATTTTCAAATTAATACAATTTTTAACCTTTTTTAAACTGATTCAAGACACGTAAAAATTATACATTAAGCTTATCTACATGAAAGCTATAGAAATGTATTTATGTTCAAAACATAAAAAAAACCTCATAACCATGGTCAAACTCGTGCAACAAGTAACGTGTTTTTAAAAATATATATATATAGCACCAAAACAATAAGGAACAAAAAATAGTTCTACTGTCTTAAAATGCCCCAGACCAGCACCAGAACACATTATGCAGAAAATTCGCCAATTTTACCTTTTTCCAACATCTAGTTCATGCATATATAGTTTGATTGATTGATTCCCTGAGTCTAAAAATGATATGGGCATAATATGATATTAACATCTCTCAGGAAGGCTGATGTGTACAATCTCAATATTATATAGATATTTTTTTTATCATAATATTGTTTATATATATATATATATATATATGGGGAAGATAATAACTGAGAAATAGGTTTTTGTCTTTTTTGTGGAGTTTCTTTGTTTTGTTTGCGGCACAAAATATTATTGAAAATGTGCTTTCGGATACTTTTGTTATTTAGAAAAGAGAAAGACCAGGAAAATATTGGGTAAGATCACCAAAACATGATGATCACCAACACTTGAGAAAGACTAATTAACAATCCAAACCTTCAGTTATTAATTAAGCTAGGTCACATTTCATGTCAAATAAGTAAACTTACTAAAACAAAATAAGTGTACTGTGCAAACTGTTTCTATTGCATGCCAAATAAGTGCATTCACTACAATACGTGACAATAAGCAAATGCAAATGGGCATTCCATGATCAAACGAAAAGAACCTAATTAAATAATAAATAAAGATACAAATCAATGTGTCAAACTTTACTTACCAGTTAACTTATTTTAGAATATTATTACAATATTTTTTTAAAAATAACTAACTCATTTTAAAACAGAAAAATGTATAAAAATGGAAAATATGCCAGATAAATACTCATTTGTTATACATATTGGTTTTTCTACTTTTTATTTATTTTTACTTTCTTTCTTTTTCTCTTTTCCTTCCACTTATACATATAAAAAAATGAGATGTATGTTTATAAAAACTTAATTAAAAATTTTATTTAATCTTTTTACAATAACTGAAATGAAGGCGCAATTAAATAGGTTTAATTTAATTGATTAAATAGAGTGTATAAATTATTATAAACTCTGGGTATTATCTTTGATTTGTGTATAATAAATTTTTTTATAAGACTTAAGACCGTCAAAAAATATAATCAATGAAGATTTTGAAAATTTTAAGGACTCAAGTTAGATCATTTAACATGTGATCAAAGACCTAAATAAAAGTTATTTTTATTTATTTTGAAGACTTAAAAATTTCAAATAATTCAGGAATTAAATTTGCAAGCAATAATATAATATAGGCCGTAAAAATAAGGTTGAAATCCAATATAACACCATGATTACATAAGAAACGTATGGAATCAATTCATTAAAAAGAAACATTTAATAATTCCAGTTTCAAATATGGAATTGAAAGATATACAAAATAAGAAACAATATTCTAAATCATAAAATTATAATGAAATACATTATGAATCAACATGTCCGACCTAAAGGGATGTTTTGAGTGGCAACAGTACTAGACTCCATGACTGAAAGTGGCTAAAAAAAGTTATTCAGTCCTCTTATTTTAATTTCTCAAATAGAGAAATTGTTGAATTGGAATCTTAACATATGTAAATGGTTCAATAGGGACAATATTTTTTTAACAAAGAAACAAGAATTTTCAAAAAAACATTGGATTGCTTTATTTCTCAGCAAAATAACCGTTTTCAAGTAGTGAGTAGATTATATTTATATTTAACCTAAAATGAATATGTGCAAGAATAGACACAATACACATCTGTTGATAGATATATATGCATGAATGTCCAAAATCCTTGGGAGCGAGAGATAGATCAATGATTCCGCATTTAATAAACAAACCCAGATAGATCATAGCAGGCAACACTTTTGGTTTTGGAGTTTGGACAACAAAAGCGTCAACTCCGTTATCGACTCTGTCACTGTCACACTATTTTCTCGTCGCAACTTCCACTAACGGAATTTTTAAAATCAAACTCTGTCGTTGCACCCTCCGTCTCCGCAACTCACACGCCATTTTCCTCATCTTTATCTTCCACGTTCTCCTTTTCACCATTCGGTAACCCTTCGCTCTCACTGTTTTCAGATCTATACACCGATATTGAACTTTTCTCTGCTATTTTATAATGCTTTGATATCTTGCTGTTAACCTTTTTTCATAGTTCGTGGGGAAATTTGATCTGGTTTGGCAACTGAAGCTGTTCGATCGATGCCAGTGTGAATCTGAAATTGGAGCGGTAGTTTGTTTAATCGAACGCGATCTGGTTCCGGCGATTGAATATTTTCTTTTTAGGTGCGTGGTGTAGTTCAACTACTTGAAGCTCTGTTTCAATTGTGCTTGATTTAGTACATTGGTTGAGGTGAAATTTGCAGTGATTTGAAGACTTTGGAGTAGAAGCTTCGGTTGAGAATGCCGGGTTTTAGGGCGAAAATTAGGATTGGAATTTTGATTATTGTTGTCGTAGGGATTTGTCTTGCTGCTTTGTATGGTTTGTTGAAGCCTATTTCGAATGGATGTATTATGACCTACATGTATCCGACTTACATTCCTATTTCGTCGTCCGAGAGCATTTCGCCGGTGAAGTATGGCTTGTACTTGTACCATGAGGGGTGGAAAAAGATAGATTATAAGGAGCATCTTAAGAAGCTTAGTGGTGTGCCCGTGCTTTTCATCCCCGGCAATGGTGGCAGCTTCAAACAGGCAAGGTCCTCTTTCTTCTTGTTCAGATTTAGTCGAAGTTTGTTTGCTTTTATGGTTAGTTGTTTAGTTCTGGGTTAAACTATTTCAGCATGTTAAAGAAATATTGGATTATTGTGGTCTAAGGCTGAAAACTTGAAAAATGTTATTGCGTGGTTTGAGTTGTTTTAATGTTCTGAAGATGTTCTTGAACATTTGAGGTATTAATTTCATTGGGAGTATGTTGGTTAGTTGTTATAGATTGATTTTTGAGTGGTTAATGTAGTTATATTATATAGTATGATGACATGTAGAGATAAATCTGCATATCTAGCTTGCTTTTTTCAAAGTTTGAGGTATTCTCACTTGCTGGCCAAGGTTTTTGATTTGAATCTTAGATTCTAGGGTTACTTGACTCTCGGTTCATTCTTGAAAGGTTTAATAGCTGGAGTTTGTGAAATTCCTTTGGGTAAGGGAATGTGGCTTCCTTTTCATTTGTGGAATTGAAAAACCAGGAAAAGAATGAAAAAAATGGAGAAATATGGCATAGATCCTATATAATTTAGGAAATTAACTTTAATATTGATAATGATTTTCAGTTCAGTTGTTTCTGTCACTGCAATTTTATTAATTTGACCACTTTTTATACTATTGTCGCCCAAAATTTTATATTTCTATTAACATTTTCTGTTACTTTTATTCACTAATAGGTGCGATCATTGGCAGCCGAATCTGATCGGGCATATCAGAATGGTCCCCTTGAGCGTACATTTTACCAAGAAGCTTCCCTAAGACCTGAAGAAGGAGGTGTAGATATAAATTTTTCTGGTTTCCAATTACCCAGCCAGTACACAAGCAGGTTGGACTGGTTTGCTGTTGATCTTGAAGGTGAACATTCTGCCATGGATGGTGCAATTCTTGAAGAGCACACTGAATATGTTGTATATGCTATTCACAAGGTATCATTTTTATCATTTATAGTTTATATCCAAGAGAAGAAAGTGAATATTGAATAAATATAACCAGTTTGTAATCTTTACTCTTGAGATAGTTTACTTGTAGTTTGACGATGGAAGATTTATTTTGAATTGAACTTGTTATCATTGTCGTGCAGTCAGCCTGTTCACTCTAATGGTATAAATAATATCAATGAACTGAGAATGTTGTTTCTTATTTATTGATTATCAACATCATTAAAATCCAAAGAATTATGTGACTTGTTAGAATGACATAGTTAAACCCTCAGCTCTGCAAATGTTCCTTTAGTCTTTCTATGTCTAAGTGCCAGTAATTTTTTTTTATTGATTCTAATTTTAGACCATCCTATGGTAGGAAATAAACCCCTTGGCTTTATTGATGCTTTGTATAACACTCTTCTCTGTTTTCAAGTTGTTCCACCTTAGACTTTATAGTTCTGGGTTATGTACTCTTTTCTTCTGTTGGTGCTATCTCTGATGTTTGCTCTTATCTATCTGGCTTTACTTTGCTCGAGGTTGGTAATTCTTGAAATTTCTCCCTCTGTTCAATTCTTATGATGTGGCCTTGCAGATTTTGGACCAATATAAAGTGTCTTATGACACTCGAACAAGAGAAGGTGCTGCAGTTTCTGGGAGTTTGCCAAAAAGTGTGATATTAGTTGGTCATTCAATGGGAGGTTTTGTTGCTAGGGCTGCTGTTATCCACCCTCGTCTTAGGAAATCAGCAGTTGAAACTGTTCTTACACTTTCAACCCCACATCAGTATGTTTATTTCCTATTGTTGTTATTCTTGTTGTATTTCTATGTGCTGCTTAAATGTTTGATGGGATACATGTATTTTATCCAGATCACCTCCTGTGGCATTGCAGCCTTCATTGGGTCATTACTTTGCACGTGTAAATTCAGAATGGATAGAAGGATATAAGGTTCAAACCACTAACACGGGGCATTATGTGTCTGATCCAGTACTCTCTCATGTTGTAGTTGTATCTATTTCTGGTGCATATAATGATTATCAGGTATTGTTAACGTGTTTTCACCTTCCCCCTATATGCAGTAGATTTATCAGCAGTGATATTTGAGAGAAAAAGATGCTTTGTTTGTCTGTGCTTCAGAAGATTATTTTGCCTTATGCTTTGTTAAATTTGAACATTTTTCTTGATTTTGCATAGCAGCCCTCTTATTGTATCCATTTAGGGACATTCTTAACTTGTATCTCCTTTTTTAGTTACTGCAAAAGTATTTTATAAATTGCCATCTTATGCAACATCTAGAAATGAACTTTGTTAAATTTTGAGTAAATGTTGGTTGTTATGGAAATTGATCTTTTGTCATCACACTATGGAAGTTCTAGTTGAACACAGTCACAGAATCACATTTCTTACTATGGAATTCTACTTTTATTCAATGATTATCAGGTGTTGTTAATGTGTTTCACCTTGGCATAATGGTTTAGTTTATTTTTTTCTTCAGGTACGGTCAAAATTAACATCACTTGATAATATTGTGCCCCCAACCCATGGCTTCATGATCAGTAGTACAGCCATGAAAAATGTGTGGTTGTCTATGGAACATCAAGCTATTTTATGGTGTAATCAATTGGCTGTCCAAGTAAGTAGGTTTATTCTTGTCAAGAACATATACTTGGTTCTTCTTTATGTGGTCCTTATCATTTATATTCTTATCTAGGTATCACACACACTTCTTAGTTTGATAGATTCCAGAACTGGCCAACCATTGCCAGATACTCAAAAGAGACTTGCAGTTTTTGCAAGAATGTTGCGTAGTGGAATATCACATAATTTCGACTGGATGATGCAGTTACCCTCTTGTAAACGGTCACTAAACATTCCTGTCCAGAATACAAAAGATGTCACTGGTATTATATGATGCTGTTTCTAATTTTATAATCTATTATCTCATAATTCTTGTATTTAGTTTATCTGAAAAGTCCATTGACAAGCTTTCTGGAATCATCTAATAATCATTCCAGCACTACTTTATGTGCATATAGCTGTTGAAGCATTTGCTAATAATATAATGTTAAATTATGCTTTATGGGCAAAGAAGATATAGCTTTTCCATTATTTCCATGTGTTTTGTTCTTTAACAAGTCATCTTGATTTATATTGGTAAAAACTCTTATGAATGCATGCCCTTATGATTTTTCCAAAACTGGATGCAATGTACAAACATTTTTGCAATTGCATATGAAAACCATTTCTTTTGTCACTTGGTGGTTTCTGTTTAATTTCACTAAATTTCATCAATGTCAATCTTTGTTAATTTGGATTATGACCCACCACATTTGTGCAAAATTATATATTCTAATTATGTTGTGGCTACAGGATCTCTAGTGCATAGACCGGTTGCTTGTCCTGCTAATATTCATTGGAATGATGGGGGCCTTGATAGAGACCTATACATTCAGATAAATGAGTTGACTGTATTAGCAATGGATGGTCGAAGGCGGTGGTTGGACATACAAAAATTGGTATTTGTTTATTGTTTCTTTGATATGATATCCAAAATACTTGACATACAAAAAGAAAAGTTCTGTTGAAATTGTAGGGATTTAGGCCGAGAAGGAGGAAAAGAGAGAACAAACATTGAATAATAGAAAATAGTATTGATATATGCTGTGCAATGATTTGTTAGAAAGTGCAAAGCACTAACCCCTATTTATACAAATACTAGACTTCTAATCCTAATTGAATTAGGAATCATATCTTGGATTGGAATATAATGAAATATGGAAATTGTTGAAATTATGAATGGCCCCTTTCCTAATCTTGAAATGTTGGAGAAATTCTCTTGGGTCTTAGCCTAGTAGTCCCCCCAAGCTTTTGTCCTTTCTTTTTCATACTTTTAATGATATTTGAGGTGTTTTTGGGGGTGGGTTTCTGAGGGCACCAACCTAGTTGGGGTTCTCCCTGCCTCTCTCCAATCTCAACCTTAATTTATATAAAAAAAAAATCTTGAAATGTTGGAGAATGAGCTAGTCAGCTAGTAGATTTGCTGTGTGGGCTTGTACTTAAGGGTTGCTACTTTGTCCAAAATGCCCAAGACAATTTGAACTTGCCCCCTTATAGTTTTATATCCTCATCATTTGATAGAAAGTGCTATCAGAAAATGTATTTTTCTGTAGTATATATCAGCAGAAAGAAGATAACAAGAAGAGCAGAAGCTCCTAAGCATAGAGATGAGTCTCTAGCCCTTAACAATTTGGTTAAACATCAGAATACCTGCTACTCAACTCTTTCCTATGTAACAAACTACTTATATTCTCTCTGTAACTAATTCCACCTTTCACTGCTGACTATAGTAGATTGTGGGCCCTGGTTATTCTTGGGCCTTTGGGTGTAAACCTGTAAAGGTTTAGGAACCTTGAAGGGCTTGGGGTTTGGGTTCCTATCATCATTCGTTACCTCACCAGCTGATGTGAGACTCCATTCTTCAATCTGCAGTTGTGACATATGTTAGCAACGTGCCAGTCACATGAGGAGGTCTTGAAGGTTTGTATGAGATGGAAAGGGTAGTGGGAAATAGCTCCGCTAGTTAATATAGCTGGGGGCATTTTAATAATTATGAGGATTAGTTGGTTTCATTAGGTTACAACAGTCATAGCATCAAGATAATAAAAAATATGGGATATAAATAGGAATTAGGGAGCACAAAGCTAGGCTGAGAGGTTACAAACAGAGAAGACTGCACTGCAGTGTAATAAGGGAGTTCTCCCTTGAAAGACCACCTTGACCTTGTCGTTTGAATCAATAATATAGAGGAAGTTATTCTTGATTTGCTGTTAGTGTTCATCTTAATCGCTATTTGTTTTCTTGGGTCTGTAATACACTTATTTGTTGCCTTCAATAGTTGCTTGGCTCTTCGTCATTGAACTCTCCTTTTTTCTTTGTTTCTTTTTTAGTTTCTTTTTAGTTTTTATGTCTTGGGCCTCAGGTCCTCTCACCATGGATCCTCAATGGGCTGAGAGGCCAGCCATTGATATCATGTTGAAATTATGGATGAATTTGAGTTTTGAAATGTGGGAGACTGAACTGGTGCATCTATAGTGTGTGCTTGTACTTGAGAGTTGTTGCTTTGTCCAAAATGCCCAACCTAAAGACTTGGGCTCTCAAGTTTTATATTCACTTTATTTGTTATCTCACCAATTGATGTGGGGCTTCATTCTCCAACAGAATTTACTCGCAAGAAATCATGTATGGTAATTTGAAGTATTTTAAAATTCAATAATGATATTATAAGATGTTTTCTAGATATTCTAACTCTCCCTAAAGTTAAAAGCTTACTACACTTTAAGCTTGTTTCAAATATGGTTATATGTAATAAAAGAAATAAACTAAAATTATAATGCAGTGGCAGGTTGACAACATCTGCGGACTATAAATAGGGCTAGTGTGTTTGGGATTGGAGATGGGGCTAGGTGGCATCTGGGACAAAGGTACAACATAGATGCAAGCATTCCACTTCAATCACATCGACCAAAGGACCATATAAGTTGCACCAGCGGCGGACCTATTTGGAAGTGAGGGTGGGCAAATGCACCCCCTCATTTCAATAAAACCACTAGTATCTGTCCTAAAATATTATATTTTGCACCCCCTAATTTTATGTATTTGAACCTCCTTACCAGTTCACATGTGAGAGTAAGTAAATGCACCCTCTTATTTTAATAAAATGCAAATATTTATCTTAAAACTTTATATTTTGTACCTCTTATCTTCATGTTTGAACCCAACTATCCCATATTCTCACTCTTACAATTATCAATTTTTATTTTTTTAAATAAATTGCTCCCACTGACCCAGGGTCCTAGATCCACCACTGAGTTGCACACATTGCCATATGCCTAAAAAAAAAACAGATTATAACTCTTTCTGTGTTTTGCTTTAGACATTGTTTGTGGGGATGCATAAATTTCCATTATAATGTTGAAAACTTTTGTTCTCAGTAATAATTATAGAATATCATATAATACCTTTTTTTTCTCAGTGATAAATAATATAAATAATATTACCATTCTTAGAAAGTGGGTAATGTGCCTTATTCAACCCTAAAAAACTGGCTTGTAAGGTGAGCGCTGCCCCCCATTATATACACTTTTAAGGCCATATCTCTAAGTGATGTGGGATCTTCAACACCCTCGCTCACATTGAGGACTGGACATCTTGAGCATGAAGTGCAGGATTGGACATTTGTGGGTGATCCGATAACAACTCGACACGCTAGGATAGGCTCTGATACCATCTTAGAAAGTGGGTTATGGGCCTCCTAACTCAACACTACAAAATCGTCTTTAAGGTGACGGTTGTCCCCTATTTATATACATTTAAGGGCATATCTCTAGACGGTGTGGGATCTCCAACAACCATAAATAACTTGTTTCCATTTGCTATTGGAGATTATCAAAATAACCTCTAATCAGGCACTCAGCTTCCTGGTCAAGTAGTATGTCTTTCAATTATTTGTTCGAATAGAACAATTTTAATTTTGAAGGTGTTAGATCATTTTATCTTTTCTAAATTTAAAGAAGATATCTGCTGAATTTTGTGTATGGTAGATATGAATGTTGTTCATGATCAGCGTGACTATTTCAGGAGTCAGATTAAAGTCATTTTAAAATAAATTTCCTAGTTTCAAGGATTCCTAATTTTTCAATGCCACAGTGCAATTGCTCAACCATTTAATCTGGATGTGTAGGGTTCAAATGGAAAAAGTCATTTTGTGCTTGTGACCAATCTTGAGCCATGTTCTGGAATTAGACTTCATTTGTGGCCTGAAAAGGGGAAACCTACTACAAGTTTACCTCTCAATGATAGGGTTGTTGAAGTAACATCAAAGATGATGCGCATTCCCTCAGGTCCAGCACCACGGCAGGTATATCATGCCTCTTTCCAGACAATTCTTCTTTCTTGTTTGGATTATCTTTTGTACTACATTACTATTGTTGAGTTCTGTAAGATAGTCTGAGGAAGATGTTCAATTAGTTTTATATGGGTACTCATAATATTTAATCTGCAACATTATAACAGCTTGAACCTGGCAGTCAGACTGAGCAAGCTCCACCATCTGCTGTATTTTGGTTGGGTCCTGAAGATATGCATGGCTTCAGATTTCTGACTGTCTCAGTTGCACCTCGTCCGGTACAATTTTGAATTTTGATTGATTTCCTTTTAGATATTAAGAAATGCATATCCTCCAAGAGGTATTCAGAAATATATATATTTTTTATGATTCTTTTCTTCCCTTTAGGCCTTTTTGGTTTGCTTGATAAGGAGCTTTCGAGATATGAAGCTTTCTTCATTTTAAAATTTTCATGTGGAACCCTGTATTGTACTTTACTTTTGGTCTTACAAGTACCTTTCATAAAATTGGAAAGGTGATTTTCATCTGGATGGGTGGATTGTGTGTTCATCACTAAATATGGTTTATCTTTTTCAAACTTAAAATTCTTGTGTAAGGGTAATTTCATGTGGTCATTTACTAATTATGATGACTGATGATGGAATAATTGAATCATCCTGCCTATAAATATGATGTATTTTCTGTATGATCTTTGTAGTTGAAAATGTGTGCTCCATATTTGTGTGTGTAATGACAATGTGGTTCTCAGACTATTTCAGGAAGACCCCCGCCAGCAGCATCCATGGCAGTTGGACAGTTCTTTAACCCAGAGGAAGGAAATCAAGAGCTATCTCCATGGTTTATGCTGCAATCAACCTATTCTCAGAAGGTTGTTATTTTCATGGAATGTTGACTGAGCTGGCTATATTGTAGTTTTATTCACTTATATGAATTTATTTCTTGAGTTTCTTTTCATTGCAAGACTCAATGTTGTTTCATCAGCAATTCTAATTTTCAATGTTGGAACTATTATCAGGGATACCCAAATATGCTTCTGCCTTTTGTCCTATTAGCTTGCATATAACAAAAAAAGTAGATATATATACGACCAATTTTATTAGAAATCAATTGAAATTATCCTGTTACAGTGTTAAAATAAGTTCCTAAATGTTCAGCATGTTGCTTGCAATTGAATGGAACAATTTTTTCTTCTTCCAGAGGTGAAAGCTTAACTTTGATGCGTTATCTTATGCAGGATTTGGTTTTGGAGGAAGCTCATCCTCTAGCTGTCAAACTATCATTTGCCATCAGTTTGGGTCTTCTACCTGTTTCTTTGTCTTTGAAAACTGTCAGCTGTGGAATTAGAAACTCTGGACTTCCCGAAGAGGAAGCTGGAGACCTTGAAAGTAGTAGTAAGAATTCTAATCCACTACCAACTGGACTATAGGTTTAGAATTTTATTTTCTGTGGTGTATTCACTATAGAAAATGCTGCAACCTGTACTAAAAATCAACATCGACTTTCATAAACACAATTTTGTAGGTCATTGAAACGTATTGTGTGAAAATTTTAGCAAGTAATTCAAAAAGACATCTGAAAAGTAGATGAACAGTTTATTACATGGCCCTAAAGGGATTATGTGGGTTTTGTCCTAACTCAACCCCACAAATTGGCTTGTAGGATGAGTGCGACCCCTAAAGAGGCTGCTACCAATGCGGGCTAATGGGGATTGCAATTAAGGGAGCTTTCCAATAGATTTTTTTCCCACTTGTTAGCATAAATGAATTTCGATGATACAAGTAGACATACTATGTATAAACTAGTTTGACTGAATGATGTCATTATTCCCTTCAGATAAACCTGAATGCTCTCATCAATCAGCACCATATGCCTCTTACTTCTCTGCTATAAGAATACTAGGGATTTTATTTAGTGTTATTAGTGGGTTTGGGCTTATGAAGCACAAAACTTCTCGTTTAAAGTGTTGCCGTGTCAAACACGTTTCCAACACCGACACTTGTCTGGCACATGTCCGACACTACAAATTAGGTGTCCAATTATAACATTATTTTTTGTTGGCAACACTTAAGCCGACACCTTTACACAACTTGGACACTTGAACCGGCACCTCTGTATGGATGATGGATACACATTAATATTATTAAAAAACTTTTTTTTTAATAATATAAAATATTAGCAAAAATAATGCCTCTACTCGCCTTTTTTGAGGCTTGTTATCATAGAAATAACATAGAACATTGGTTTAAAAAGGTGAATATACCATCAATTTAGATATTTTGTTATGTTACTCATATTTCATTTCTGCATATAGTTGAATGCATTATAAATTTGTGGTGAATATTTTTCTGCTGTGTTTAATGTTTTCTTTTCAGCTGAGATAACTATTGCTGGGTATTTCAGGGCTTTGCAAATTGCGCTGTTTCCCACCTGTTGCACTTGCTTGGGATGATACATCTGGTCTTCATGTATACCCAAATTTGAACAGTGAGACAATTGTTGTTGATTCCTCCCCAGCTCATTGGAGTTCAACTCAGCAATCTGAAAAAACCATTGTTCTTTTGCTGGTAGGTGGTATGAATCACCTAATCACCTAAAATTGAGCTGTTCCCCCCCTTAAATTCTTGAACAAATAGAGCAAAGAGTTACTTTCATGTAAAATAATTTGTAAAGGGATGCCAAACTACCAAATTTCTGACTATCTAGCATTCTCTTACTGGCAATGGCAGGTATTATGACAATTTTTTTAATTTCTCCACTATTCTACAGGTTGACCCACATTGTTCTTATAAGAGTAGCATTTCAATTTCTGTTAGTGCTGCTGCAAGTAGGCTTCTACTATTGTATAGTCCAAAGGTAATGAAATTTCTTTATGCCTGAATTTTTTAATTGCTTATCATTCATTTTATTTATTTATTCGGATTTCCAATAATCTCATGCCTTTGTAAAACATTATTTTATCATTTATTTGGATTTCCAATATACTTATATTCCATTGGAAATTTTTTATTATTTATCCTCTTTTGTACAATTTGGTGTTTTTGATTGATTTACAAAGGACAAAGGTGAATTGTTTGCTCATGGTTATTGGCGAGACATACTTAATATTTTCTTGTTTTGTTCTCCCTTCATATCCATCCTATTAATATATGGATTCTAATTCATATCAAATGATTTTATTTATTGGCTGTTGTTCATGCAGATAGTTGGTTTCTCTATTGCTGTTGTTTTCTTTGCTCTAATGCGGCAAGCATGTTCATGGGATCTTGATCTGCGGATACCATCAATGCTGACTGCTGTGGAATCCAATTTGACACTAATATCACATTTCTTTCCCCTAGCCATTCTACCCATTTTCTTTTCCTTATTCCTTTCATTTTTGATGTCTCAACCACTTCCTCCATTTGCTAGCTTCATCAGCATCTCTCTAATTTGTTATATCTTCGCAAACGGATTCATAGCTATTCTAGTTTTGATTTCTCACTTGGTATTCTTTGTGGCTGCTGTTACACATATTTTCATCAAGACAAGGTTTGTAGACTGATTGATACCACTTATCACCCTAAATTTTTCCCCTGATACGTTTTCTAATGTCAAGTAGGGTAGCCTTGATATATTAATAGGAATTTGGCTTAGTAAATCACATTTCCTGTGAATATCTATATTTATTCTCTTATCTCTACCAATTTTTTTAGGCTTGCTAATCAATAAAAGAAATGCTAATCACGTTGCTACATTTAATGATAAATATCATGGGTAAATATATTGCAGGTGGCAAATGTGGGAAAGGAATGTTAGCTTTTTTCATCTTCGTTGGTTTGTTAATCATTCATCTAGCTTCTTTTCTCTAAAGGTAAAGTACAACAGTATATGTGAGGTGGTTGTCAAATCAAGCATGTTGTAGCTGGGTTTCTTATCCAAATTTCTAAATTTCATTTTTGATTTGCTTATTTCTGTGGGTGAAGGGGTAGTAGAATAGAGGTGGAAAGTAGGTAAGGGAGGGTGCTTATGCTAGTGGTAGCTTTTGTGACCTTCTGTTTTCCTTTGTACTTCACGTTCGGCACATTCACCTTTGAATCTTGGTACTTACATTTAACAGGTGGTTAGGGTTCTAAGAGCAAATCCAGTAATTGTTATGGCAGTTACTGCAATGGTCTTGGCAAGCTTGGTCCATCCATCCTTTGGTCTCCTTATACTTCTCTTGTCTCATTTTCTCTGTTGTCACAATGCATTATGCAGGTATATCTATTCTACATTTATTCATTTCTTTTTAGTTGTTACTGCAAAGGATTAATAACATCTTATCAAATGATATTTTCCTTATACTTTCAAATGGCTATCAATCAATCTTACCTGCAACTGACATATGTAAGCTAATTTAACATTCATTCAGTATGAGTTTTAACAAATCCAGTGTCAGTGTGTTAATATCTCTTTCCTATATGTTGCTTACATGTTGGAAAATATTGGGTTTGAGAGAAGATGCTATTTGATTGCAACAATAACTAGGAATTTGAAATAATTTGCGTCATTAGGATAAGTGGAAGTTTTGGGCGAAATGATAGGGAAGATATCTTTAACAATTCATTGTGTTAACTTGTTTGACTTTTTGTGAGACTGAATTTTCTTTTTGTTTTTGTAGCAGTTTCCTGACAGCATCTTGTCGCAACCACGAACAGAATCATGAAACTTTTGATTGTAACAGTGAAGACTATGTAGGGTCTGAAAGACTGAAGTTCAAATTTGATGGTAGTTTCAAGTGGACTTTCCCTTCAGAAGACAATTCCTCCAACAGTCCAGATTCATCAAAAAGTTTTGGTGAGACACAATTAGATTTATTTCACCATTGCCATGGCTTGTTGATATTGCATCTTGTTGCAACGATGATGTTTGCCCCATCCGTTGTAGCTTGGTTCCAGGTACAATATATCAATTAATTGTCATGTTAACATTCTAAACATATTCTGCTATGCAACCACTTTTCTTGGGGGGAGTGTTCTAGGGAGGTTCTACTGGAGGGGGAATGGGAAAGAGGAATGCGGTTGATTGAATTTTCACAATATAACCATAGCCTCCTGGTGAAGACTAGGAGAGATGTGTGCTTACAAAATCTGACCCATATTCTTACATATGATTTTGTTTCTCCATTCATAGTTAGATACTACGATACCAACACTTAAAAGAAATGCGTTTTAATTTGCTTCTATTCTGGTTCTCTTTCAGTGGAATCTTTCTTTCCTCTTTCCTTTTCTTTCTTCTTTAGGCCTTTTTACTTTCAAACAACAAAAAATGAACTGTGTTCTGTTAAATGTACACCTTGTTCGTTTACATCATTTTGGTATGGATAAGAAATAAATCAATGCAGTTGATGTTGAAGTTGTACTTAAGTTGAATGTAAAAAATCCAAGCTCCATTTTTTTTTTTGAAATTTATTGGATTACTGCTGTGGAGAATTTACTGAATTACTGCTGGAAAGAAAATATACGATTACTTTTTATGATTGCATTGCCTTATATCTTTTATTTTTACTTTTTGTAGAGATTGGCGCTGGGTGAGAGCGTCCCATGGCTCCTGGATTCAGTGCTTTGCATCGGAGTCATTCTTCATGGCATCTGCAACTCGAAGCCCGAATTCAATTCCTTCTTCTTGTCCTATACTGGGATCTCCATCCGCAATGTTAGGCTATATTTTATCTATCTTATAGCTGGATACTGGTCCTATTTTTCTGGTCTCACTTTGGCTCCGTACAGAGCGTTTTATGTTATGGGTGCTGTGGGGGGCATTTCCTTCGCTTTAAGGATGTCGCGTAGCCGGAACGGGGAAAAGAAAGAGGTTACTTATAGCAGCCGAAAGCATTCTCACAGGCACTGAAAATTTCGAAAACCACTTTCTTACTCATTGTAGAATGCCACGTGTGTGTGTAAGCATGTGCCCCATTTAGAAACCTAGGTCATTGATGTTAGATATTTAATTTCATATAGAACGAGCAGGCTTTACCGGTTTGATGTGTTTATGCTGGTATTCCTGTGAAAACTGTTGTAACATTTTGATAGTTAGGATTAGTGTCTTTTTCATGTGCTGAAGCGTTTTTTGCTGCTGTTGTATCATTGTATTCCGCAATATTTTTGCAATTTTGCCTGAATGTGAGGAAAGTAAAGTTTTTCATACGGTTGGAGAGAACTTCTTTTGTGTTCTTAATCCTTACATGAGAATGATTTTTGAAATGCATTGATAAATAGAGGGCCTTCGTAGCAAAGGTATTAAAAAGTAATTCAACTATTTGAGTTAAAAATTTGATAAAATTCTTGACAACGAATTCAAGTTGAATTTGCGTTGATTACATGGATAATTCAACTCCAAACTTTATATATATATTAATAATGGTTTCACACACTTTGATCTTTGAGCACTTTTCGATCATTGACTCTCGTCAATTTGTCCCTAGTATATTGAGTAGTGCACTAGATGTGCTGTAGACGAAGACAGTCATATGGATCGATGGCTCATGAAGCTCACACACAAGAGCAACCTTTCTAGGGCATCCCGTATCAGATTAGACCCATTACTGTGTTCCTACCTACTAGAGGTGCTACAACAGTTTGGGCAAGTTATATAAGGGATTCCTCGCTCACTATACACATCATTATTATTGATGTGCTGCCATCGAGGAATGCGATTAGGGGTTTTATTCAATAGCTTGATCACATTCTTGATGATGCCACTAGAGAAACACACGATTGATTCAGTAGTGCATTGATGGACATTACATGGTTTCACAACATTTGTGCGTGTTAAATGGCAATCACACTAATTTCATAGTACTTAATTATGTTAAATTCGCTTTTGTAGAAACGATCTAAGGATTTTTTTTAGTTACTTTAGGCCATGCTTGATCGACGATTGTTACTGAGGGGACTGATGCTTGAATCTTCACACAGGATCCATTGAAAGTCAAGCAGGCAGACATTGAAGCCTATTGATTATTTCATTTCAGTTGTATTATTTTGTATCTGACAAATGTATTCTATAAATGTTACTACATTGAATTATTTTGATTTATCTAACATTTTCACCTCGATTATTTATCAAGTTATTCAACTCATAAAAGTTATTAAATGATTTAATCTAAAAATAATAATTAAACATTAAACATGCAAAATAAATAAGTTAACAACAATACGAAAACTAATTTCCGTGTGGTTTTATGTTATAAAAATTAGTTTTCCTAAAGGGTAAATTTGTCAAAATATACAAAAAAATAGCAGAGGTGCAAAAGTAAAATGATGAGTGTGGATAGCATGGACATTTTTTACAACATGAAAAAAGGAAGCATTTTTATCATGTGATGGGCCATTTTTTTTATCTGTTATGTTAACTCGCATCACTCTAATGATGTAATAAAGTTTAAAATGGTTGATTGATTAAAAAAGTAAATTAAAATACTCTACTAGGAGAAAAAAAGTGATGGTAACTTGTAAGGACTAACAAGTACGTGCTGTGAGTTCTCTTATTTATTAGTAGATGGTAACTCAAAAAATTATTTGAAGTTTTCTTTTTAAGTATTTATAGAGATAAGGTACGATACAACTATCAATCACTGTCATTCGGTTTGCTTCTGTTGTTTTTTTTTGCTGGTGTGCCATTGGGTTTGCTAATAACCACTTCTTTAGAGATGGTATTTAAATTCAGCAATCAAGTCTTACATTAACACGGTGTTAATTGATTTACAGTTTAACATTCTCTAGTTTTGTAAACTTAAAGATCATATTACAGTTTAACATTCTCTAGTTTTGTAAACTTAAAGATCATAACTCAGAATGTCTGTTCAGTTCTTCATACTTCAATTTGTACCTGGAAAGTCAAAACAATGCACTCACAAATTATGAGACACAAAGATCACCATAAAATGACATTAAGAAAAAAGGGAAAGTATAGTTGTTAACATGCTTCATGGTTAACAACATTCTCAAAACAGAATCCATATATGGCAAGGCTAAAACTGCAATCTTTTTCACACATTCATTCACCTTCTTCTGTTCATGGCTCTAGATGCCATAGCCCTCAAATTTTCTCTAGCTAATGATGATGAGGTTAGCCTGCTAGACTGTTCCTGGCTGCTCCCTCTATAAGTTTGCATGAACTCTTCTCTCTGCATCCTTAGAGCCAAAGCTGCATCCTCATGTTGGCTAGTAGAAACCCCTCTTCCTCCTCTTCTTGCCCTCAATCTCGCCAACCGAGTTCGAGTCGTTCCTGGGCTTCTTTGCTCATCAATTTCTCTCTGCAACATTCTAGCCAATGCAGCATCCTCATTTTCCTGTGTTGATGATGTTGATGTTGTTGTCCCACTCCTCCTTGAATTCGTCCTTCTGCTTGATGCCACCCTTAAAGATTGTGTGTCATTCCTTAGGTAAGCAAAAATTGCTGATTCTGAACTTAGGTTTTGAGCTTGTTGGCGACTATTCAAGGCACTAGCTTCTTTTCCTGCTTCAACTTCTTGTGGAAACAGGAGCTGGATTGTGTTCCAGAGAACTGTGTTCACAGTGCATGATCTTCCATTGCTGCAATATATCATAAAGAATTTTATAGATAAGCTAGTAAAATAAATGTTTGTGGAACAGAAACCATAATTAGTTAAGAACATGTGATTTTTTGCATAGTCAACAAAAAATTATAGACTAGAACCTTATTAACTGCCTGCATTTTGGGCACTTTTTGCCACACTTGTCTGCAGCAGATCTTAGACATTTTCTACAGAAGCTGCAAATTTGAAGAATCAGAATCAGAAATCTAGGAATTCTTGTATTAAAACATAAATTGGGTACCCCCAACAAAAAAAAAAAATTAGCATAATTTTCTACAAATGCTGAAAATTGAGGATAAAATATCTAGGAGTTTATATGTTAAAAATTAATTTAAATACCCTAAAGGAAATTTTCTAGGTTAATTTTTTACACAAGCTGAAAATTTGTAGATTCTAGATCAGAATTTAGGAGTTTATATATATTAAAAATTAAATTGGCAACATAAAGGAAATTTTCTAGTATAATTTTCTGAAAAAGCTGAAAAATTGTAGATTCTGGATCAGAAATCTAGAGTTGATGTATTACAAATTAAATTGGGTACACTAAAGGAAAATTTCTTGCACAATTTCAATGGTTCAAAATCAGAATTTCAGTCTGGTGGGGTGTTTGACTTTTGATTTGATATTTACCTGTGACCACAAAGAGTGGTACTTGGCTCAAAGCATATTTCCAAACAAATCTGCAGCAAGCAAATAAAACAACATCATACTCATGTACAAACAAAATATGAAACTAAATCAAAATCACCATGAAACATCACAAGGTTCTTACAGCACAGGAAAGCTCATCCCTTAGTTTATCAATGCAGGGAAGAGAAGAACTAGATGAAGCATCACTCGGGTTCTTCTCTTTCGATTCATCACCACCCTCTCCTACTTTGCTTCCCTCATTCTCAACACAAGCTTTCTTTTCTTTCTTCTTTATCCCGATATCTGTTCATTAAAACAATATAACAATTAACATGAGTGAAAAGAGGAGATATAAGGTTGGTTTGGTGGTAAAAGTAGAGGCAGGGAGGGATAGGTTGATGGATTTGAGCTAACAAAAAACTAACATATATTATCTGTATATCCTAGGACGGAGTGGAGAAAAGTTATAAGTTTGGTGGAGGGTTAAACCCATTAATAGTTCTATATTCCAGTCGTTCCCTTATTTTAGTTTTTTTCCTCTTCTTTTCTTCATTCTTCTTTTCACCCGTATTTTACTTTAGATTATTTTTTTTCTCTTTTGTCTTATTTTCACTTTTTTCTTCCTCTCTCCCTTTCTCTTTCTTTGTCTCATTTTCAATTTTATCATTGGGTTTATCTACCACCAATCCCAATTAACTTGGGTTAAAGATGTTGTTGATGTTGATTAATAATTAACATTTGTGGATAAAAAAAAAAGAGTGAAAAGAAAACGCTTGAAAGCAAATAAACATAAAATTGAGACATCCGAGATAATGAAATGACCTATTTTGGGAGTTTCTTCTGCATTGAGATCAAGAACTACAGGGATTGGTGCTTGTGGACTCCTCTGAGCTCTACGTTTCCTAAACACAAAGAGGATTATTAACAATATTATAACATGATAACTAATCAAGTCACTATAGAAAAAAAGAAGAAGAAGAAGAAAGAACCAATCTTTACAAGGGAAAAAAATCGACTAAACTTAGATTCGGTTCTTTTAAGTTTTTTATTTTTTGTTTTTGTTTTTTACTGTAATCAGAGTTAGAGTTTCATCTCGGTTTCTGTCTAACAACAACTAGCATTAAATATAAACGTAGATTGTGGAGATGAAACCGGAACTCTGATTACAGAAAAATAAATAAATAAACAAAAGCACTTAAGTAACCATTCTAAAATTTTGTGTAGAAAAAAAAAGAGATAAAGAAAAAGAAAATGAAGGGGACACTACCTTGATGAGTTTGGTGGGGTTTTGGAGTGCAAAACATAGCGCTTCTTGTGCTTGGGATCTCTATCTGGCGTGTCTTCAACGATGAGGCTAGCCAATAACAGTGCCTCTTCATCCCAACCAGCCATAGCAGCCGCGGATTTGAACCTTGGGCTAAAAAGGGTTGCCATGTTTTGGCCATTGGAATCTGCTAATGGGACCTTCTGGTTTCTGGGGCTGCGCCTCTGTTCTTCATTCGCCACCATTCTTTTGTTCTCCATTGCTTTGAACTTTGCAAGGGTTAGCGAACGGGTAAGGGAGAGAGAGAGAGAGAGAGAGAGAGGAGAGAGAACTCACTCTCACTCAGTGGCAATGATTATTTTGAATATTTTCCCAACGGTCGAATTATTTTGGGGTGCTGGCGACTGTAGCAACGGTTATGTTTGTTCAAGGCAATAATAAGGTCACGGTGTCAATCCTTTTTTGCTACTTTTATTAGCTTAGATTGCTGTAGAAGATTTAGAATGAATATTATAATATAATTTAAGAAAAGTTTAATTCACAGTAAGAGAATAACTATATATTAGTTCATTTCTTTAAATAAAAAAAGATATTCAATTTGTCTTTTGAAAATGAGATATTTACTGTAGAAAATGAAATTATAAATTTCGGTTTTTAATAGGAAAATTAACAGTTTATATATATACATCAATATATATTTATATTTTTATATATAATTATAAATATTAATATTTATATAGATACGTGTGTATATATATATATAAAATCACGTAATCCCATTGCATATGCAAAGAGACTGTTTCCGGATTCGAATCCATGACCAACAAGTCACCAAGACATAATTTTACCGATGTATCAAGGCTCACCCTCACGTGTGTGTATATATATATATTGAAATAATTTTATATTCATCAATATTTTATATTATTTTAGTTTATAGAAATGTGTGTTACAAACAGCGATCAACAAAGGTGGTAACCAAAGTAATAATGCATAACCCTTTTTTCTATTGTATATAATTTAGCTAGATTTTAAATTTCATAAGAGATATTGATATCGAAAAATATTTAAAATTAAATTTATAGTTATTAATTTTTCTTTCAAAATGATTATAATAGGTATTCATATGAGTGTAAAAATATTGCACAAACAATTATTAGATATATTGATCTTAATTATTTAATAAGAATATTTATCTAAGACAATGGATATTTGTTTTGTTATATTTTTGTTCTATATACAATATTCCTTCAAATTTGTTGGCATTAAAAATGTTTGTTATTATTGAATTCAGTCCATGGTTGTTGACTAATACATATTAGTCTAAATGGATTCTAGCTTGAACTTATGCTAAAAATGACTAGCGAATAAAATAATTATTTCTTATGGTTAATCGTTAAAACAATTGTTTTTGTTGACTAATGGTTAATGACTATTTTTGTTGACAAGTGTAAAAAAAATGAATCCATTCACAACAATCGACCAAAAGCTCATGAATGTGAACAATAATGGCCAATCAAGGGAGAAATCATTTCATAAATACCCCATTACTTCCCATAGCCTTCTTTTCATGTCAAAACCCTAGCATACCAAGAAGTATAATTGGGAGTCGTGTCGGCCATGTTTGGACATAGGGTGAAAGTTTGGCCAAATGGTAATTTTTAGCGTTGATGGCAAAGGGGTTTCAGTTGAATATAGAAAGTTGTTGACTAAATCATCAAAGTTGGCCAAAGCAAATGTAAAAGATTGAAAAGTGAATAATCCATCCGACTTAAGAATGAGAGCCAACGTTAGATCATCATAGAGTTGGTTGATATCATCAAGGGTTCCTAGGTTGAAGGCATCACATCATCTTCGTGAGCCATAGGGATGTTGAAGTTGTTAACTGAAATTTTGATGTCAATGAATGCTACGGTTGAAAAGAGAAGGATCGTGTATAGGATGAGTTCTTAAGAGTTTGTGAATTAAGATGGATGAATGTTGATTTAAAGAAGGAGAGTAACAAATGAAAGGGTAAAATTGACCAACTTTTAAAGAAAAATAAAGAGTTTGAAATTAAAAGAGGAAAAATAAAGATTTTGTTACCATTTTAAATTTTGAAATTAATTATCATTAACAATAATGAAAGATAAAGTGGTTTGTACTGGTAATTAGCATTTTTCAACTTCATGAAACAAGTTGATAAATGTTTGGGGGGCATTTATTGATAATCGAATTTAAATTCGGTAACTTAGCTAAAGTTAAACTACAGTTAATTGATAAAGAGATTTTTTGAGAGAATGAATATAGTTGCTCTAAGCATAGGAGGTGCCGATCTTGAGATGTCAATTAAACATTGAGCCGAAGATTTGTTGAAGCCCATTTGATTAAAGGAGTCCATTTAGTGGTTGACTCGTGGAAGGATAAGGCTTAATAGTGTAAAAAATTGAATGGAGAGGTTAGAATATAAGATTCCTTAAGGAGCAAGGCTTTGTTAGTGGGTGAAAATCGTTTTTGGTGGTGAGTTTTTTATTTTATGTGAATAAGTTTAGTCATCTATAAATATTTAAAATTGTAATTGAAAAATAACCTTTAACTCAAGTTCAAATCAATTTATCTTATATTTACTTATTATCTTTCCACAACTTACTATTTTTTTTTGTTATTTTTAGCTCTTTTCGAATCTCTTTATGTTTTTTCTGTTTTATCGTTTTCAAGTTCATTTATGAGTTAATTACTTCACCTATACTAAATTTTTTTTTTTAAGTGACTTGAGAATCTATTGTTAGAGAACAGATTTTTCTTTCTAACATCAATCACTTGAATATTATTTTATAATAGTGTTGAAGTTTTAAGTCGATATCATCTCTTTGATTACACACGACGACGCATACTAAATATAGCTGCCTCTTTAAAATTAACAATTATCCAATAATTAATAAACGTGTGGATTCGTACTCCTTATAAAACATCTTCGTAGTGGATTGCTTCATACCAAGTATAGCAGCCCTCTTTAAAATTAGTACCAATTATCCAATAATTGATGAACCATGTGGATTCGTATTCTTTCTTTATAGAAAATGTTCGTACGTATACTGCATAACATTACTGGCAACGTAAATTGATTCTCGGACTTTTGTTAGTTTTCTATTAATTCCGTTCAAGGTTTTGAATTCCAACACGAAGATTATATCAAAGTCATTTAGGAAACTAGGAAAATATGAACACACATGCATGGACGCACGCAGACGCATACACGTGTGTATGTGTTATGTAACGTCGCATTTGATTGAAAGTAACAATAGTTTTTTCATTTATTTTTTTCTGGTGAATAAAATTATCTTCTTTCTTTCATTATTTATAAAAAGAAAAAGAATCCTTTTTCGTTGAGCAGACACGTCATTAATCAATTGTGTCACGTGTGCCAAATTTATATATTGCATTGACAGCCACATGCCATTCGTCGAATGCCATGTTATTAATCTCAAACAATGATATCTATTATTATTTGAGTAATCAATGCCATTCTATCCAAATTTCTTAATTTGGAATATTTCACTGCATAACAATCTCAAATATCCTTTAAAAAATATCTCAAACCTATTCTTAATTTGGAAGATTTCACTGCATATATACAGAGTTTTCACCAAAAAGTGTCTCATTAGTAATATTTTTCTTATTAGAAAATGTTGAAATATTTTTGATAATCATTTTTCTAATAGTGGTTGCTCAGAAATCGATCTAACATATTTAGGAAAAAATTAATTTGAGTTAAGTTAGACAATTTTTCAATCTTTTAAAAATTTATATCCACAATGTTCGAGTCTATTTTATTTTAAAATTAAACAATTTTGTTTGTAATTTTTCATATTATATTTATCTATAATTATTACTAAAATTTTGAGACACCCGTATAATTATTGTGTGAGCATATACATAATTACAATTTAAAGCCAAACTTAAGTATTATTTTAAAGTTTTTTCGAAGTTACAAGGTTGATTTGATAGTAAAAAAAAAAAGGAAAAGAGAGATAGTGGATTCAAGGTGATTGAAGGAAGAAGGAGAAAGAGAAATAGTGGTTTCAAGTTTCTTCCATTAATGTTCGAAAAAAGCTAATTAACAAATAACATTTGCTTATAAAAAAATAATTTAAAGTTTTTTTTTAACAAATAAGTTTGAAGTTAAACAATAGAGAATGAGTTTCAGACCAAAACCAACCATACTCAAAATCATTCAAAAGAAGATATTGCGACAGAGTTTGTGACATCATCAATGAATAACTATTATTAATGGAGTTATAAGGTTGATTCATTTTGAAGAAAAAAAGTGAGAGAAAGAGATTGTTGATTCAATTTTTTTTCACTGATAACGTAAGACACCGACAATGAGAGTTGCTAAATGGTTGCTTAACACAAAAAAAAATATCATTTTGGTGTGTTACATGAGATTTTGAATTGCTTATATAAAGAATATTTTCAATAAAAATTTTTTAAATAAGTTTCTTAAGTTATTTTTTATGGTTTCCACAATATTTTTTGTGATTCCCACATTGTTATATTATTGTAAAAAATTCATACACAATTTTGCTTAAATGGTAAAAAATTATAGAAACTTCAAAAAACTCACTTTTATATATTTTATTTTCACTTAATTATTGTTTAATTATAATGTTGTTATATGTCAGATAAATATTATTTTTTATTGTTAAGAAATAATTTCTTGCAGTAAATAAAATCTTATTTTAAAAAAATTTCATTGTCACATAAATTTGTTCCACTGGGAAAGAAACAAATTCTTCACATAAAAAATCCTCATTGGAGCTTGGAGGTGTTCTAAGCAACTATTGTTAATGAGTTGTTTAACTTTTTATTAAATACAGAAGAGAGAAATAGAATATTTGTAATAAGTAACTTGTTAATAGAAATACTCATTGGAGAGAAAATTAGTTAAATTGCTTAAGTTTGAGGTGGCATATAAAGTCAGGGTTATTTATATCAACATCATTGGATATGATCTAACAAATTTTTTCATCTAATTTTTTTAGGCATTTTAGCATCATGTTTGTAATTGTAACAAAACGTTCATATTGCAAAAAAAAAAATGGTGACAAAATGAAGTGGTTTTTAGGGATACATTTAAGGAATCGTTAAATTGTACAAAAATTAAAAATATGATGATCAAGTGTAAAAAATATATTAAATAATAAAATTTGCAAAATAATAATAATTGCAATTAAGTCTAAATAATAATTTGTTTTACCCCCTCTAAGAAAATAAAACATAACTAGATAAAAGGGTAAACAATAATCATTGAAAGGAAGAGAACTTTTGCTCAACTAAGTTTATTAGAAAAACTTAATTAAGCACTTAAGTAAGATCTCTCTTTTTAACTACCTTTTTCAAATTATATACAAAGATTAAACCCCGAAAGCCTCCTTTAGCATTAATTACTCAACCAAACTGATGAATATTTAATGGTGTTGTCAATTAAGTTATACTAATAATCAAGTTAATAATTTATTATTTAAAAATTACACCAGTTTGGCAATTTTTTTAATTTTTTTTACCCATATTGATAAAATAAAAAAACGTGCAGTTTATCGTCCAGTCATAAGCCTATGGCTGACGTAGTCTTTTTCATTCACCTCTAATTAGCTTCTTCGTATTTTCGCCGAGTACTCAACGCAGACAAGGTTTGGAATTTGGATGACTTGAACTTTTTTTATATCTTTTTGTTCTTAGCAGTATAAAATAAAATCAAGATAAAACTTAGATATACTCTTCCAGTGTTTAATTTTTGGTATTATTCTCTGAATACATTTTGACATTTTATCTAACAAGTTAATTAAAATTAATCTTCAATATAAATCTGTATTATAAATTATAAAAACAATACTAATTTTAGTAATGCTATATATAATGCAAAAAATAATTGCAGGAATACTACACAAAAACAAATATATGCTGAATCTTATTGGTTGATTGAATTTAAATATTAAGAAATTTATAAACAAAAGCCCTTCACAGAAGTCAAAGACCGCCGGTGAGCTGTTGTAAAACATATCATGCAAGTACGAATTGGTGTTAATGAACATTTTCCAAAATGGCCACATGAAGCATTATCTAATATTTCTTTGACTAGTACCCTCATATTAATCTATCGTAAAAATGGAAGCATTTTGTCTTAAGCAACATTATTTAATATTTCTTTGACTAATACACTCATTAATCTTTGTTCAATTAAAATGTCATATTGACACCTATCATATTCCCAAAGTTCCTCTGTCACCCTCCTATATATAAATGGAGGAGATTCATTCAAGGTCCAATATCAATATTCTGCCATTATATCATACTAGACCACAACAAACACCAACCATAACCATGCTTTCCATTTGTTTTCTTTTTCTATTTCTTTTATCTTTTGTCATCCTAAGCAAAAAAAGCAAGAAAATTCGCACTTCCATGCTAACAATGTTAAAAGTTCATGGAACAAAACGAGAGGTGCTAAGCATGGAGCAACATTTGCCACAAGAATTGGTATCAAACATCCTCTTAAGGTTGCCAGCAAAAGACTTGGTTAAATGCAAACGCGTTTGCAAGTCGTGGTTCGATCTCATAACTGATTATCACTTTGTCACCAATCACTATGTTGCTTACAACAATCTCATGCATTACCAAAGCCAAGAGGAGCAACTCTTGGTCATTGGTAGACCCTTTGTTTCTGCCCTAAAAACTCACATTTCTCTTCTTTCTTGCAACACCAATGATCCCCACAAAAACCATGTTTCTTCTTCTTCTTCTCTTTTGAACCTTCCTTGTGAATATAACAACTCTGAGCACAAGTACTGGTCTGAAATCGCAGGTCCTTGCAATGGCATATACTTCCTAGAGGGAAACCCTAATGTCTTGATGAACCCTTCATTGGGACAGTTCAAGGCTTTGCCTAAACCCAATTTGAGTGCTTCACAAGGCACTTATTCTCTCACTGAATATTCTTGTTTTGGCTTTGACCCCAAAACCAATGATTACAAAGTTGTTGTCATTAGGGACATTTGGTTGAAGGAGACAGATGAGAGAAAACTCAGGCATTGGACAGCTGAGTTGTATAGCCATAACTCAAATTCTTGGAGAAAACTTGATGATGCTTCCCTCCCACTTCCAATTGAAATTTGGGGTTCTTCTAGGGTTTATACTTATGTCAACAATTGTTGTCACTGGTGGAGCTATGATGTTGATGAGTCTGGTGTGAAAGAAGATGCTGTTCTAGCGTTTGACATGGTTGATGAATCCTTCAGGAAGATCAAGGTGCCAAGAATACGTGGTTCTTCAAAAGAATTTGCAAATCTTGCACCCTTGAAGGAATCTTCTACAATTGGTGTGGTTGTTTACCATTTAAGGGGACAAGAGAAGTCCTTTGACGTGTGGGTAATGCAAGACTATTGGAACGAAGGGTCTTGGGTTAAGCAATACACTGTTGAACCCACAGAAGCAATTTACAAGTTTGTGGGGTTTTATGGGAGCAATCAATTTCCTTGGAGCAGCTGCGGTAATGATGGATTAGTGGGGTGTAATTATGAACCTGAGTCGGAAAAAATAAAGGATCTTCAGGTTTGTGGAAAGAATGGATCTTTAAGAGCTGCTAGATACATGGAAAGCCTTGTTTCACTTAAAAAGGGGAAATGAGTTCAGTTGCCAATTTGTTTCAAGGGAATGACCTGATTTGCCTTTTTTTAAAATTAAAATTGAAAAATGAACAATTAGATGGTTCGAGATTCCTTCCTATTGATCTTTCAATTCGTTGATTTGTAGCTTGTAGATATTATTGGGTTATTAGTCAGTTTGTCATGGAAGATGACATTGTTGTAATTGGCCGAAATAGTCATGAAGTGTTTGTTGCTTTCTTGTAAGAGGGAAAAAGTTTTTTTTGTTAGAATCATATGTCGTATACTTTGTTATTTTTTAGGTATTTCGTTTGTGTCTATTAGCAGAAGTTTCGGTGTTTTATTATTTCATGTACGATCATGGCATTGAGAGAACATTTCGAACAGATCGAAGAAACTGAATTGAAGTTGAAGCTGTTAACAATAAATAATTAGTTAAGAATAAGCTCTATAAATAGAGCACTTAACTACACAGTAGTGTTGTATGTGTAAAATGATTGATTAAAAGATACAATACTCTTATTTTTAACTAACTATTTATTCTTAAAAAAAAGTCATCTCTTCTCTATCTTGATTGTTTGTAATTCAAGTGATGAATGTGATGATACCACTTATTACCTTACAAGGGAATGTTAAGAGTAAATAGTTACTTAGAAATAAACTTCATAGCTCGGTGTTGTTGTATCTTTTAATCAATCATTTTACTAATGCATTTTTTATGGTAGTCCTCTTCTGTTGTAGTTTGGCCATGGAGAGAGTGATGATGATCTGCTGCGGTAAAGGATACTAAAGAGATCAAAGTTGAAATTCTTGAAGGCCATTGTATATATGTTTACCCGTCCAAATAAATCTTATTTTTCCAAAGCAAAAGAAATGACTAAGGTTAGGGGCTTTGAAACATTCATTTTTCGGAAGCATTAATTAGATAAGATTAAGAAAAGAAAAGAAAAGAGGAGAAAAAGATGAAAATTAAATTGAAAATGAGGTTGGTGAAGATCTTTCCAAACAAGAGGCAACGATTGCGGTAAGACCGATGCAAAGAAAAGGATATCGTCATTGAATGGAGCAATTAATTCCTTTGCCATATTTGATCTCATCTTTCATGCACAAGAATCAATCAGTATTATACATTCTGTGCTTGAGAAGCTTGATTCAGCAATTTCCTCATCAGCAATTCCATTGTTACACGTAGAGAACATCACCGTATTTATGTATAGTAACCATTGAACTTTGATCCTAAGTGTAGGCATCATAATCTTCGATCAAGTGGCGAATCAACCGCGGAACAATATTCCGGGGACTTCTCCACCTTTGGCCTCTTCTCCACTATCATTTGTACTGAATCAATCTTCATTGGAGATCAATTTCCCCTTTCTTTTTCGAAAGAGCAATGATACACAAACACTCACTTTTTTAAATATTCCATCAACACTTTCCATTTTTTTCTATCTCTCTTCCTATCACATCATAAACACTATAATACCTCCCTCTCTCTAGGTGTATTATAGCATAATTAATGGTTGTCCTTGAAACATTTTTCTTTTAAAATATGACACTGTCCTCAACTTCTGTAGCACATGCTAATGGTGGTCGCATTGGTGCCCAATGACGTCTCCTTGTTCACTATCAGCACCACCGACTAGGACTGTCAGAGAATAGCAAGCACTTCTCAATTCTTAGTTCTAACTTTCCATTTTGGGTTGCCATGTTTGCATTTGCTTTGCAAGCTTATTTGTTGTATCCTTCTTCAAGCTTTGTGTGACCCAAGTTCTCAATTGAACACAATAGACCAAAATTGCACAATGATACTTTTTTGGATCTCGATCTCCTCAATTATGTTGCATCAGACATTGAGTAGGAGATTATTATTCCCATTACCTCCATTGCTATTGGTACTATCATTTTTTGAAAATGGTAGTGAAAATACCAAACTACTCCTAAGGCAGTTTTCCCCACCCCTCATCGATTCCCTTTCCCCATTTTTCTCACCACCCATTCCCATTCTCCTCTCACATGTCTCTATCTCTCCCTTTCCCTCTCATTTCTCTCTTCATTTCAAAACTCCATCTTCCCCTACCTTTGAGCCAAACTCCCTCCTCCATGTCTCTCTTCCCTCTTCCCTTTCCACTCTCCCTCTCATTTCTTTTCCTTTTCAACTTCAACTCTCTTTCTCCTTGTCTCCTTTCATCTTCTAGTAAGCCCTTATTTATTTATTTATTTTCATTTTTTATACACAACAGAAGTATGATTCCATTGTGTTATGGGCTGAGTAACACAATTGAATCATACTTTCGTTGTGTTTTATTTTGTTTCAGAAAACAACATAACAGAAATACGATTCCATTGTGTTTTAGGTTAAAAAACGCAATACAATCACACTTCCATTGTGTTGTTTTCCAAAAAAAAAAAAAACAATAAAAGTACAATTCCATTGTGTTTCTCAACTCATAACACAACGAAATTGTACTTCCATTGTGGAATTTTTTTGTTTGTTTCTCAACCCATAACACAATAGAGTCATATTTATGTTGTGTTATTTTTTCAAAAAACCACAATAGAAATACAATTTTGTTGTGTTCTGGGTTGAGAAACACAATGAAATCGTATTTTTTTGTGGATTTTTCAAATAATTTAACTTTTAATAAATATTTTCTGCTTCTAATTTTAATTTTAATTTTAATTTATTTTTTTCAGATGGCTCACACGAAGCATATTGCCTACGTCTCAAATGCACAAGCAGAGAGGCAGCGACTTGTAACTGCGTCAACATGCCGTGATGTAGAGTTGGCTCGACAATAGCAACAATAGGCAACAAAGCTTAAGGGATAGCCTGAAGCAAAGGTACAACCACAACCATAGATATTGTTTACTGGTCATATCATTAAACCCCCGTTTGGAGGAGGCCCTATAGATTTGACGTTGCTTTGGTCCTATAAGGACCACATAGTTGGGCATGTACGAATTGGTTAACCTAGTGTAGAGCTGAAGTTTGGCCAGCCATGGTGGCAATGTTATGCCTTATCCTACTCAACTGCAGGTAAATGGTTACATGGATAGGTTAGGGCTAGCTTAAGATCCTGTATAATGCACGAAACACGTCCGAGAATAAATGTGTAATCAATTCCTTTTATCGAGAGATGCATAATGAGATTTCCTCCTTCCACCTTCTAATTGGAGAGAGGGCCATCACTACCCTTAATGATGTTGCATGTATTTTAATCTGTCTATCTCAGGTTGTTTCCTTGATCACACAGACACGAGCTACAACAGGAAGGATATTATAGGTCTGTTGAGGTCAAAGCTTGGTATTATGACGAACCATAAGGCAGATGTTGAGACGAAAAATGACAATCGGGTGGCTCTGACTGGGCCCCTATATATGTTGCTAGTGAGTCGTTCATCTGGGTTGCTAAGGTGTATTTTTTGCATTTGCTCGACAATACCATATTTGATATTACGAGCACTACAGACTACATGCCTTGATATTACGAGCATTCACATCCATACCTGATTTTGTCATAGGAAGAAGAGCCACCACATAGTCTTGTAGGTATTCTACCACAACCTCAGTCTCAGCCTCAGCCACAATCTGGTGCTGGTCAGATACTGGATTATGTACCAAATGTTGTTTACTCTTGTCAAATAATGCAAAAAATGTTGTTTTAATTTTTAATGAAAAATAATTACTAATTGAATTGTTAAATATTTATGTAGGATTGATTCTAGATAATGTCAACGTTCCAAGCAGAGATTGTTGGACATGAGAATTGCACTTGAATGCACAAATAGTCATTAGGTAATACAACATTTTAGATTGATGACACATAAGGGTCTTACATCTGGATGTAGCTCAAATTTGTCACTATTTGTCATTTTGTCAAGCAGTTGAGCATTGTTCAAGATATTTGTCATTATGTATCATTATCATCGTCATCATCATCATTATTATTATTATTATTATTATTATTATTCAACTTATGATGTTGTTTGTACAATTTTGTTTTTATGTTGTGTGAACTTATATAACAATTTATGTTTGCCCTGGTTTTATGTTTAAACAACACAGGCCTAGTAATGCAATAAAGAAAAAAATGATTAAATTCAGAAAATAAACAACAACAACAACAACAACAACAAACATAAATTTCATCAATTAAAAACAGGACTACATAGAGTTATCATTTTCATTAGAGCTTGTTGTCACTATTGATTCACACATCAGACCAATGATCTCTTTAATAGGTCTTGATTTTCTTGGTTTACGCAACATGAAAAAGATTCCTTCTAAAGATCGGTCAACCATTGCATACAACTCGATCAAACCTTTAGAATTAAACTACAAAAAAGATGACAAAACATCTTCCCCACTTCAATGTCGTCTTTAAGCTCTATACAGTCATACTCAACACAACATCACCTATATATACAAGTTTACGATAAAAAACCTCAAATAACCTTTTTCCACCTCCAATGGCATATGTATTTGCTTTCCTCAAAATAACAAGTTGCATTTCCTCACTAATTTTAATGATTTGAGGACCACTACGATATTTAAACAATATCCCCTCAAAAGTTGATACCATATCACCATCATAATACACAACAATAACGACTTCTTCCATCTTCAACCCAATATGGTGACATACCAACACAAAGCAATGAGCTACCCCAGACCACTTGTATTTATTAGCATCTTGTACTGTTCTCTTGTGAGTCAATTACCAACAACTATCAAGATTGCATCGACAAAATAGACAATTCAAATTATATCGAGCTCTACAAGGCACTATTGGCTTAAATATGGTTGTTAAATCACAATATAAAACATTAAATTTCACTTTTTAAAAATTTAAACACTTTTTATTAAATAAAAAAATAACGAAATTTTATATTGTTGACTAGTGGGGGTGAAAACAAAATAACACAATGGAATTCTGATTCTGTTTTGCAATTGAGGGTGTAAAGAAATAGACAACGAAATTGTGATTCCGTTGTGTTATTTGGGGGTTAAAAAATGCCTAACAGAATTGTGATTTCATTGTCTAATTGGGGGGTGGAAAAAAAAAACAATGGAAACACAATTTTGTTGTACAATTATATAACAGAATCATGTTTTCATTATTATTTCTTTCACCCCCCCTATTGCACAATGAAATCACAGTTTTGGAATATGCCTAAAAGGTAGTCATGTGGAGAATGCCATTAACAAAAGTGGTAATGCTAATAGCAATCCCCCGTTGAGTTTGGATTTTTTTTTGTTTGGTCTCAAATTCTTTGGACCACTTTTCTTTGTTTTTTTTTCTTTTGTTGGGGTCTTATATCATTATGACAAAAAAAAAACTTCTCAATTGTTTCTAATCCGAGGTGATTGTGGCAATACCACTTATCCCCTTGCGTAGGGGTGTTAAGAGTAAAAGTTAGTTAGAACTTATAAACATAGCACTTACGTATTAGTGTTATATTTTTTATTAATCATTTTACACAATGTATTTCTATGGTAGTCCTCTTCTCTATTTTGAGCTCTATGGAATGACCACAATTTCTTGGTGTCACTTACATTTTTCCTCAAACCATTTTATCTGAAAATTCTGATAGAAGGAACCTCTTGATAAAATTGTAGTTGGGATATGTGGCAAGGGAGTATGACCTTGCTAGAGCCTTAAGGAACATTGCAACCCGTCAAATTCAAGACTTCAATCATGACATTCATCATCCAGTAATTCAAGCAAATATTTTTTTATTAAGTATTTATAAAGTGGAGGAATCAAATTATTTTAAATAATAATTCTAAAAGAATTATTTTTCATTTTATTATTTATTTTCTTAAGCTATAGTAGTTAAAATCAATTACTCATTAGTATTATAAATAAACAATGAGAGTGTCATATAAGAACCATGTTATTCTATTATATTAAATAGTTTTATTAGAGATACCTTATCTATTATTATTATTATTATTATTATTATTATTATTATTATTATTATTATTCAAGAGAGAATTATAAGATGTGATGTGAGAAGCACAAAATCGTTATTTTTAATAATTTTAACTATTAGAAAATAGCGTGTTTAAAAGAATATATTAGCTAGGGGTGAATATACACATCGGTTCAACTGGTTTTATACTTTGTCTTTGAAACTTGCATTTTAGATGGATTGAATAAATTTGATTCCCAAAATAAATGAACTTTTTTAAGATGTGTATCCGACCTGTAAAAGTCGACAGCAAACTAATCCGTAGGCCCAAATAATAATTTGAAAAAGAAAATTTAAAAATGTATAGAAGATAAAAATTGAATTCATTTTTTAAGATAAAATCTATCACACTAAAATATATTAAGCTTATACTTTTTACCCCTAATTTTTAAATTTTTGATGAATTTTACTCCCACTAAATTAATTTATTGCATTTTATTTTTAATTTTTAAGAAACTTGAGAATTTTATTCTCTTTCATTTATCTATTAATAAGCACAAAAGTTTGGAGTAAAAATTGAAAGAAAAAAGTTAGGGATAAAATTTACCCAAAAAATAAAAAAGATACATTCACAATTTGCTAAAAAAATAAAAAATTGGGGATAAACAGTGCAATTATGTTAGTTGTAAATTGAAGAAGGTTAAAATTCACATGTCAAAGTTAGGAGTAAAAGTCACCACATTAATTTGATGGAGTAAAATTTACCAAAACTTGAAAAGATGGGGTAAAAAAGCAATTAAGTCAATATATTAACATTTTATATACAATAAATTAACAATAACAACCTAAATTAATGATCAAAATTATAATATAACAAATTAACAATACTTGCACATTGACATTGAACTTAAGCGAGTTAAATGGATAGTCTGTTCGTAGATAATGCTCGTTAGGTCTATTGACTTAACAGGCCAGACTCATAAACTTGATACAGCTATGCAAATTTTTTTTATAAAGAAATAGGTATATTATCCGCAAGGTCCACGGGTTTAATGGACCGATCCTTGAATCTAAAGTCCATATATCTACCCCAAGTATTAGCTAGTGCGTTTTATCTTCTTCTTTTTCGTAGTATCACTATATCTTAGTTTAAATTATTTTTTTAGTCTCTATAATTTTAAAAATATATATATTTTAGTCTATCTATCCAAACATCATAAAAAAAGTTTGGCCCAATAATGTTCGGGCTAAGAGACTAATTTTTTAATAAAAAATTAGAGAGTTTAAAGATATAAAATTTAAATTTAGAGGAGCAAAAATAAACTCCTTTGGTAAAAGAAAAAAAATATTTAAATATAAAAATCCGATACTTATTTTATCTACAAGTATCTAATTGTGTTATTTTTTTTTATGTTAAATTAGTTTTTTACATGTAATTTACTATTTAGGTTTAATTTGATTATCTAATTATTTTTGGATTCAATTTGGTCCTTTAAATTTTAAAATCGAATCAATTTTGTCCTCTAATTTTTTTTTTTAATTTGGTCATCTAATTATTATAATTGGTTCATTTTTTTAAAATATGTATTTCTTGACAATTTAAAATCACTTAATGATGATTTTGATCCGTTACATAATATGATTCTTTACAATTTAGATTAAAGGATACAGTTGAATCAATTTAAAAAATTAGATGATAAGATTGAATTCAAAAAACTAAATGACCAAATTGAATCTACAAAACAAATTAGAGAATTAAAAAACTAATTTAACCTATTTTTTTAATTTTAATAATAATAATAAGTTTTACTGGTGAATATCTATTTATAACCAAATGATTGAATAAAAGTGATTAATATGTTAAGTTAATGTTTAATTGTTTAAGTATTATTCTAATTTGATTCTTGACAGATTTTATTTACTTTTGATCAAAATTTAAATTAATGAAAATTTGTTTTTTCTAACTAATTGGAGGATTATATATAAAAAAAAAAAAAAAAATCCTCATTCCTACGAGAGAATAGAGAAAAGGAGGATTCACCAAAAGAAAAATAAGAAAGGAGGACTAAAGGGAATTGGGGTATAAGATGACGTGAAGATGGAAGACTTGGCATTGGCAATAATTGTGTTGGTCCCAGGGGCAGAGAAACGGTGGATCTGTGATTGCAGATTTGCAGATATGGTCATGCGTGTTGGAACTGTATTAGTGACGGGATGAGAGAAAGGGCACGAGAAACGAAAATAGGGACGGCGAATGAGACACGGTGAATAAGGTCATCAATAATTTAATGTCATTTTAAAATAAAAAACTTGGTAATACTGATGTTTTTATTCTACATCATCACTTTTATTTTTGGAAGTCTTCTAGATCATCACTTTAATGAAATCATCGTTATGACAAAATTAAAGTTAGTCCACTTTATTAAAATTAAAAAAATATTCATTTAATTAATAACAATAAATTTATTCTAAATAAATATATTTTTCAAAATATCTTTATCACTGATATTTCTGTCTTTTCTAAATACTTCTTAATTTAACATTTCTTTTAAGAAGAAATAAATATTATTTTAAAGTTGGTCTTATAAATAGAAATAGATGTGATAATAATGATAAACTAATAAATTTTTGAGTCAAATAAATTATTTTCTTTGCTGAAATCTTCTGAATCTTTTTGTAATAATCTGTTTTTTTTTATATAGATTACATGTATCGTTTATTGAAGATAATTTTATTTTACCCAATTGAACTCAATTTTTTTTATTAAACTAGAAGCTTGAACAATCTATTAACTATATTAGTACTAAAAATATTGTGATAATATAATGACCATAACTAAAATTAGTCAATTTTAAATGTTAAAAAACACAAGCTAAACTCAAATAAAAAGTAAATCAAAATCAAAATTGAAGATATTTATAAGGAACAAAAACTACCCACGTTTTCAGACTGCAAAATATCAGCACGTTATCTTCAGCTATTCGATCCTTATCTAGTTTTATAAGAGTTATGAAAGGCCCAATCCTCTTCTCTTGGCAAGTACTTCAATATTTCTATCATATTTATTATATATTATATGTGTTTATTTTTTATTTCCTACTATTAATTTATTAAATGTTTTTTCATGTACAAAATTTTAAATTAAGGGTATATGTTATTATTTAAATCAATCAAGTATTCAATCAAATCAAATGATTAATTAATTAAAATTAATTAATTGATTGTCAAAGTTATTATGTACAGTATATATTAGAAGAAAGAGAGAGACATTTTGCGCCACTGTGCATTATTTTTAAAATAAAACATAAAATTAAAGAGAGGGAGGAAGTTCACTACTAATGTCAATGCTAACTTTTTGGCATTTATACATTCAGAAAAAAAATAACTTTTTGGTATTTATCATGGTATTAAGCTAGCTTGGGAAATAGTCTTCTGTTATATTCTTTGTGATAGTCTAATTCCCAAAACACTCTTCAACATAAACGATATTTTCGAAATAGATTTTTTTTTCTAACAGAGGATGTTAAAGAAACTAACGGAAAATTTAAAAAGGAAGTAAAATGTCATATATTTTAATTTATCAGGAGATGGAAGTGTAGTTTTTAACTTAAGAAGGAAGAGTAGTTTAATAGTCATATCCCTCATAAGAGGGGAATGTAATTTAATCTAAATTAACTAATCCACAATTAATTTTTTAGTAGAACTACGCTACTTTAGAGTTTTTAATTACATTAAAAATATGTAAGAGAGACTTTAATAATCAGTAATTTGCTAGCTTGAATTCTACCAAGGATGAATTTGATTTAATTAAAAAAATATCCAAAATTATTTTCAATTTTAAAAATAATTATTTTCATAAAAATCCTTTCAAATTATGATTATTTTTATAAAAATAGAAAGTAATATTTTTAAATTTTATTTTTTTCTTCAGAAGTATTTAATAACTAGCATTTACTGATAAAAAATAAAAGAGATAAATAAATAAGTCTTTCAAATTTTAAATGTTCCTTGTTCCTAAAAAGCTTATTTTCTATTTTTGAAATAAAAAATTCCTTTTTCCATAACAATAAAATATGGTTTCAAATTATAAAATTTTCCCTTTTAATAAATACTAAAAAAATATTTTTGAATTTCAAGTTCTTTTTCCATGGAAAAAATATAAAAAAAAGAAAATGTGTGTCTTTTCAATTTTCAAATCTTTCACTTAAAAATTGAATTTTTTAATTAAAAAAAGTCAAATCCAAAAAATATTTTTCCTTTTTTACTCCTATATAAAAACCAATTTTTTATTATCTTTAATTTCAAAATGCAAACCTAATAGTAATAATAATTAAAACTCTTGACTTTGATGGCAACAAAAATCACACGCTAAAATAATCGAATAAAACTATAAAAACAATACCAATAGTTTCCAATAAAAGCCATAAAAATATCTATTGAAATCCGTTTAGTTAATTTCCATGACTATTTCTATTCCAATGGTCCCCAATCCTAGATATCTTTTTTAAATTGACAGCCAAATTTGACCCGCAAATTATTTAGAGATGAAGACAAGAAAAACCAATGAGTGTATCATTTTGTTTTAGTCATTGTCTTAATATATTTAACATTTTGTGAATCCGAACAGAGGAGTAGCAAAACTCGTAGTTCAGACTTCAGAGTTCCCATTCCAATTTCCAAGTTTTTCAAAGGTGAGTGATGAGCATGGAGCATTTGCCTGGAGAATTGGTGTCCAACGTGCTCTCAAGGTTACCATCGAAGGTGTTGCTTCTATGCAAGTGCGTGTGCAAGTCCTGGTTCGATCTCATAACCGATCCTCATTTTGTTTCCAATTACTATGTTGTCTACAACAGTCTTCAAAGCCAAGAGGAGCATCTCTTGGTAATTCGAAGACCCTTTTTTTCTGGCCTCAAAACTTACATTTCTGTTCTTTCTTGGAACACCAATGACCCCAAAAAGCATGTTTCTTCTGATGTTCTAAACCCTCCCTATGAATACAACTCTGACCACAAATACTGGACCGAAATCTTGGGTCCTTGCAATGGCATATACTTTTTAGAAGGCAATCCGAATGTCTTGATGAACCCTTCATTGGGTGAGTTCAAGGTTTTACCTGAATCCCATTTCACTAGCCCACATGGGACTTACACTTTCACTGATTATGCTGGCTTTGGCTTTGACCCCAAAACCAATGACTACAAAGTTGTGGTGCTCAAAGACCTTTGGTTGAAGGAAACAGATGAAAGACAAATTGGGTATTGGAGTGCTGAGTTGTATAGCCTCAATTCAAACTCTTGGAGAAAACTTGATCCCTCTCTTCTCCCTCTTCCAATTGAAATCTCGGGGTCTTCTCGGGTTTTCACTTATGCCAACAATTGCTGCCACTGGTGGGGCTTTGTGGAAGATTCTGGTGCAACACAAGATATTGTTCTTGCATTTGACATGGTCAAAGAATCGTTTAGGAAGATAAGGGTACCAAAAGTTCGTGATTCTTCTGATGAAAAGTTTGCAACTTTGGTACCCTTTGAAGAATCTGCTTCAATTGGAGTCCTTGTTTACCCTGTGAGGGGAGCACAGAAAAGCTTTGATGTGTGGGTGATGAAGGATTATTGGGACGAAGGGTCTTGGGTGAAGCAATATAGTGTTGGACCCGTGCAAGTGAATTACAGGCTCGTGGGGTTTTATGGGACTAATCGGTTTCTTTGGAAAGACAGCAACGAAAGATTGGTGCTCTATGATTCGGAGAAAACAAGGGATCTCGAGGTTTATGGGAAGTTTGATTCTATAAGGGCGGCTAGGTACACAGAAAGTCTTGTTTCACTTCATAGAGGTAATGAGTTTAGTCACAAGTGTTTTACGTGTAGTTTAGTTCCAGACCCTCTGCTACATGATAGTGAGTATCTTTTTTCATTTTAATTAATTAAAGGCCAAAATATACTTTAAGTTCCAGTATCTTTGGTGAAACTTGATTTTAATATTTAAACTTTAATTTTGATCAATTTGGTTCTGAATTTAAAAAAAAAAAACAATGATTTTTGTCCTTCTTTAAGGTGAAAATGGTCTCTATGAGGGATCAAAATTATTGTTTTTTTTTTTTAAGTTTAAGAATTCAAATTGATCAAAATTAAAATATAGAGACTAATGCTAATTTTTATTGTAAGTACAGGACTAAGAACATGTTTTATCTTAAATTAAGGTGGTCTTAGTCTGAGACTATGCTTTTGGTTTGCTTTGTTGCTTGTAGATCAGCCTTGTTAGTTAGTAGTCACACATTGCCGTAATTGGCTGATTACATAATTCGATAAATGTCATTTTTGTTTGTTCAAAACATGTGCCGGAGAGCGATGGTGGTAGAATTTATGTTTTTTTTAATGATATACTTTGGATCTTGCGATTGTCGAACGTGCATCAACTCAATTCCCTTCAGAGTTACACGATTGAAGAAAGTTGAAAAAAAAAATACTACTACTATTGAAGAAAGTTGAAAAAGAAATACTACTACGTTGTCGATTTCTGCTTGTTTTGCGGGTTGTGGAGAGTGTTCCAATTAACCAAGTTATCAAGATTCAAGCCGTGGCTTGCAGGTAATATTTAATTCTCTGTTTAGACTTTAGATGAAAAAATTTCGACAGTAGAAATTTTTTCTCTCCTCTGACTTAAGCGTGTTAATTTTATTAGTATTTCTTTTTTTCTTAATTTTTTTTATCAAGATAAAAAGATTATGATTAATCTAGAATTCGTTCAGAAAATAAATAAAATCGGACAAAAAAATTATTTCGATCAAAAATTAAATTTAAATAATATTCAAATAATTTCACCTTAATTTTAACAAATTAATTGTTTGTGTTTGAACGTATACGTTATTTCTGATAGAAGATTGGTTGATTGGTTAAAGTGCCGTGTAATTGATAACTGTTAGTATACGTTTTATAAATCAATAATTAAAATGACGAGATCCATCACCTTTGAGAGAACCAGAAATTTCATCCAGGACGGCGAAAGAGTGGCTTGGATAGATTAACGTACTCAGTACCGGTACAATATATTTAGAGAACTAAAACAAATTTTAAAATGAGATATTTTTTAATTTAATAATTTTTGCATAAAAATTAAAATTTTTATTGAGAATTTATTTTTTTAACCTTTAAAGATATAAAGTTATTTATTAATTTATTATAACTGAGTTTTCTTTAATATTTTTTAATCAATATTAAAGTTAATTTATTCAATTTTCATGAGATATTATTGATTTTAAATAAGATTTCATTAATTTTAGTTTTGAAATTTTTCTTTTTGCTAAAATAACAGTTATCGAAATTATTAACATTATTCTATAAGTAATAAAAGCATTCAGAAAAAAAATAATTGTTGTTTATATAATTAAGTATGTCGATATAATTTCTTTTACAATTTTTAATTTTATAAATAAATATTATCCATCAATACGTGAGTGATTATTATATTTTAATAAATATTTAAGATTAAGACAATATTCTTTTAAATTATTACTATCAAAAGACTTCAATTTCTTAATGGTAAATGAAAAATTAAAAATATTTTTATATATTTTTAAAATTTTAAAATCTATTTCCTAATATGATAATTGATTGATCTATTATATAAAAAAGTAATCAATTTTAAATGATTCTTTTAGACAATTTTACAACTTCATTATCAATATTCTCATCAAATTATTTTTTATATGAATAACACATTCTTAACGAAATTTTAGTTCTATATTTGTTTTAATAACAATTTTTTTTATAGAATTATAACATTTTCAAACCCATATTCTTTATATTTTTCAAAAAAAGAAATAAGATTTTACAATCATTTTATAGTCAATCAAGAGATAGACTCATTAATGAGAATAGTAAATAATTAATTTTAAATGAAAATTAAACAATAAAATTATAGATATTAACAGAAGTTAAAACTATATTTCCTATGGATTATTTTTATATGTATTATAGAAAAAAAAATCAGTCTTATGATTATTGTTATATTTTTTAGGCCTAATTTATTTTGAGACCTAAAACAAGAATTTTAGTTATTTTACTCTTGGGTTGACCTAAACATACTTTATTATCGTCAACACTGATTTCTTATTTTATAGTAACACACTTCATCCAAATTTAAATATAAGTATAATTAATTAATTTAAAAATTAATTAATATCATTTATTTTTACTATTTGTATTTAAAAATATTTTTTTAAAAATAATTTTCATTAAAAATTGATATTAAAAAAATCAATGAAAATAAAATATCACTTAATCGAAGAATATTTTTTAGAAAATATCATAGTATAAAATTAGTTATAATTTACTTATATTTAAGTCTATTTTTTGTTGCTTATATTTAGGTATAAAGAAAGTAAGTTTTTTTTATATCTTTTTGTTATATTAAATATTATATATATATATATATATATATATATTAATTAGCTTTTATGTTTTTATGGTACTTTATTAACTAACTCTGCCATATTATAGTTGAACTTAAGCTACAACTTATACTTAAAAAAATTAAGGACCCATTTATTTGAGAATATGTTTCTGTTTTTTTTTTCTTTTAATTACAAAATCATAACATTTTTTAATTTTTTTTCTTTTTTTTTTAATTTTGAATAGAAAATACAGAAAACATAAAATAGCTATTTTCACTTTTTTTGTACAAATATTTGAAAAAATAGATTAAAATAAATAAAAAATAACAGTTTTATAATTAAAAGTATAAAAAATGAAAAACATAAAATACTTTTTGAAGTAATCGTCCCTGGTGGTATGCTTGGATGAAAGAAAAAAAATTAGAAAAGAAAGAAAACACAAAATAAGGATATATTTTTATTGTTTAGTTAAAGAAAAAGAAAGATAAAAAGATTGACATATAGAAATAAAAATTTAAAATTAAATTTTTTATCAATTTAAATTTAAATTTTTTGCTTTCCTTCAATCAAAACGAAGGATAAACATCCAAAAATCAAAAAAGAGAGTTTAAACTCTAAATAATACGTCCCCATGGTAGTCTTTTTATGATCCGTGTTCCCATATGCATGCTATTTTAGTTTCATTACTTTAATAACAGAAAGATAATGCCTCGTCAGCGAAGATAAGTGATAGCGATGGCTGCGGGTCCAAGTAATAATAATTTAGATCTTTTCAGATGCGGATGTGGATTAGATTTTGACAGAAAGTATTTTCCAAAAAAATATTTCCGGATTTCAATTTATCATTAAAAAATTATTAAGGTAAAATTTTATTATCTGAAAATCGGTCCAGTTCGATCGGTTAGATTGAAAATCGGTGTTATCCTTCGGCTAGGTTGGGGATTAGATCGGCCATGCATTTGACCCAGCTTTGTCCGGTGAAACTCGACCAATTTTATGAGAATCGACGACCCGACTGATTTTTGGAACTCGGACCAGTGAAACGTTGTCGGCCTTTGCTTGTCTCCTTCACGCTCTTGCTTGCCGCTATTAAGCCTTCACTCCATCGCCGTCACGCACACCATCTTCGTTGCTCTCCTCTGTCGTGTCTACAAAAGTTCCTAGAAGGGGTCAAACTACTTGAAAGAGAAGGCGAAAGATAGTAGCAGACTAACTAGCAGGAAGAGAATAGGTGCAACAGGAAGGAAGGCGCATCACGAAGCTAGAGAGAAGAGGCGCAAGAAGAAAGCGCATCAGCAAGCATAAAAGAAAATATATATAGTGGGTATTAGGTTTTTTCCTTATCTGGGCCTAATATGGGCCAGATTCACTATTTTGCTTTTTGTGTCCCTTTTATTGCTTTCAGCAGTTTCCATTTTGTATTTCGAAATGAGTTTTTCCCTTATTTTGTTTATTAAAAAACTCAACTTGTTTTAATTTAAGTATTTGTTATTTACACTCTTTTTTATTATTAATACACTTTACTTGTGTTATCAATTTTAATACTTTAATTCTTATTTTGGATTTTTGAGTATGAAATTATGGATGAATTTTTCTTAATCAAATAATGTTATTTATATATGCATATAATATAATTTTGAATTTTTTAATATAAATCGGGTTGAACCGGACAAATTATTGAGACAAATCGGGCCAATTACTGGCCCACCAGTTGAACCATTGACTCAATGACCCACTAATTCAACCGGGTCAATGACAGGGCTAGATTTTATAACACTGTGTGTAAGGGTTTGTTCTCAAAAAATATATGACAAAAAGTTCAAATTAACTTAAATTAATAAGAAATTTCAGATGCCAAAGTTTTATGACAAAAGCTGGAAATGAATAAATTAATGAATTTTCAACATGTGGGATATATAATAATTGAGTTGCATCCCCTCAAAAAATAATTGAGTATCATCATCAAGCATTTATTATTATTTTTTTAGACATTTCAATCTTTTTTTTTTTGTGTTTGCTCTGAAGCCCTAGAAAAAGTAATGCCTAATTTTCCACTGGTGATGTAAACTCCCATGTCTTGCTTGAATTTGGACTAATTACAGGTTGAAATTTGCATACCAATTGAGTCAGAAATGTATAGTTAACTTTTATACGTATCTCGGCCTATAGAACTTGAATTGGAACGGTTCCAAAATGAGATGAAAGAAAACGATCTGAATGCAATTTATACACAAGAAACACCAAAAAAGGATAATTAAAACAAGAGATATACAAATATGAAATCCGGACAGAATTACAAAATTAGCAATGCGGAAATTAATTAACAAGGAAACAAAAAATGTGAAAGGAAAAACAAGATAGACGCCACAAACAATGATGTTTAATAAGCCTGGAGGATCGCCACAAGAAGGGAGCAATTCTTGATAAGATCAAATGGTTTAAGGAAGAACCCTAGTAGAGACAATTCTCACGCTTCAATGATAAAACCCAATAAAAGTCCTTTGTCTATATTACTTCAAAAATGATTTATACAAATTAGTTCTCATGCACTTGGTAGAAAATAAAAGAAAAATAAAAGTTCAACACTGTAAGCATAACTAAAATGCCTTAGTAGCATGACAAGAAGGAAGCTCAGGCCATGATATTGGCAAGTCCAATATTAGGGCTACATCTTGAAGGGTAATGGCCATTACCCCGGAAGGGAAGATGAATGTGCTTATGCCGATGGACCAAAAGTCGAGGAAGCTTACAATTATAGGGTAGTTGGGCACGATATCATACTTGGAAAGGTTGATTGCATGAGAAGGTTGATTGCATGGAAAGTACCCCCAATGTTTCTCTATTCGATTTTCTTAGCCTTGGTCATTCGGCTAAGCCAACTAAAATATGGATCAGTGTCGTAAGGCTAAGAACCAAGATTAAATGGGAGATCTTGGATTCTAAACCAAGAGATGATCAATAATGCTTGGTTGTATTGGTGTAAACATAGTTTTTTAGGAAGGTAAAACCATCCTTAATGTCAAAAGCGTAGGGGTGAAGATAACATTGTCCTTCATGAGCACAATAGGTTGCTCGAAACCACTTGGTGTTGATTCTTCACTCAAAGAGAAGCTAAAAACTTGCAATGGAGATTGTTGAGATTCATCTTCATCATCACTCCCATAGTTGTGATGCGATTGCGAGCTATTAGTAGAAGGCATGGTGGATTAGGATGCAAGAAAGGCAAGAAACAGAAGAGGCAAGAAAGGCAAGAAGCAGGGTAAAAGTAATTTAGAAAGTTTGATGAAACAGTAAATTCGATTATGTAAAGAAGGGTGAGACAAGCGTTTTGTAACAACTAGAATTCGAAAAACAATTCAGTTTAAGTCGAGAAAAATGGAAAGACATTAAGTTTTATCTTAAGTGCTTCATTTAAACCAATGAACATTAAGATACAAGGGTGCATTTGTTGTCACTCAAATTTTTTTTTTGAATAGCCAATATGATAAAGCTAAAAGGTAAGATTGTTGCCGAATTCTAAGGAGGATGATAAGGGCAGATAAATTCAAAGTTATTTTGAATTTATTATCATTAAACAGGCATGATTAGGAAAAATTAGGGTCAACAAGGAATCATCACTCATTGTGGATTCGAAAAACTTGGAACAATCAACTAGGTGGTTGAAGTTGGGATTTCAATGGGAGATAAGCATAATTGAGCATGTCTTAAAGATAGGAACAAAAATCGGAGCCAAGAGAGGGCGGGTGAAGATAAGATTAGCTTAATCATATATAAACTAACTGAAATTAATAGTTAGACAACCAAGTAGTAACTTAACGTGAACAAGCATGATCTTAGATAGTTATTTCTTATATTTTGTATAACTACCTGTTTGAAAAGTGTTGCAAAGACATTCAAAAAATCAATCAATCAATACAATTATTTTCCGTGACTATTTTCTTTGAATTTACTTGTTTTTGTCTCGTTAATTTCCAATTCATATAGTTTTAGTCCCTATATTTCTAATTTATGTTACAATTCACTTTCAACCTAGTATTTCAGGAAGTAACTTTACATTTGAGAGACAAATTTCTCTTGGCAACTCACAAATCGATTGATCATATATTCAAATTTTGGAATCGTGTTGGAGTAATAATTAGCTTAAATACATTTGGCTAGCCTTATTATTTCATACAAAAGAATAAGGAGGATTAGGAAATTGTAGGAAGATTTAACTTTTTTTATATATTTATTTTTCATAAATATTCTTAGGCATGACAATAATTAATAATGTATAGTTAGAATCGGTACACAATAGACATGGCAAACTTGAATTTTCTTTTCATTTCAGGCATTGGCCCCGAATGTTTGCTCCTTTGGAGACCATCGTACCCGAGAAAGATTATAAGGAATATTCCAGTGCATGAACCAAACAAGGTATTGACCTATATCCTTGTTTCTTATTCAATTTGATTTTTTGTACTTGTGCTATTAGGAGATGGATCAACGCACTTTTGATGTCTTATTATAGACATGATATTTTTTATAATCTTGTTTCTTATTCAATTTGATTTTTTGTTGTTTCAGTTGTGGGGAATTCTGCTGCTTCAATATCCAAAATAGGCATCATTTAAGCCATTCACACTGGTTAGAAGGTGAAGTTGTATCATCCACGCTTTGAAGCTTTTATATATATAATATATATATATATATATATATATATATATATTTTTTTTTTTTTTCGGGGAACTTGCGTGATGGTTTTGAGTATTACAAAACAAAAAATCTCATATTGAGATAGTTTTGGCTCAAGTATTTATATATTATTTTGTGATATGGACTTTCAAAATAATTAGTAAGCTAGAGATGAAAGTCTTCTACGCACAAATTTGAGTTAAGTGGACTTGTAGTAGTGTAAACTCACCGGTCTTCTATCCCATGTGCTTACAATAATAAGTCGTGCAATTCTTTTTTATGTTTTATTTATTAAATTTTTTTGAGAAATTATTTTAAAAAATTTAATGTTTATACATTAATAATGTAAAATTTGTCGACTATCAGCTTCTATTTTTTTTTCTGTTATGTTTTACTAGTTGAAAAAAAGGCACTTTGTGCCTCTAATTTTTGTAAAAAAGAAAAAATAGTTAAAGAAAATAGTGATAGTAGTTTTTTTAAGGGAAGTGGCATAATGATTATAGTTACATCTTCTAAGGTTTATGAAAGAAATAAAAATAGTTATATATATTGAAGGGTAATTTAAAAATAAAAAATGTGTACATCAAATGAGATAATTATCTTTATTAATAATTGCATATTACTATATCAATAACCTTAATCGTGGTTTAATTGCTATTTAATTTTAAACGGTCATAAGGTTCCCAACCAGTGCTATATATACTGTCCTTTCAAGCCATGTTATACACAGTGAGAATTATCTCACCTCTATTATCTTCTTTCCTTTTACTTTCCTTTATTCTTGGATTCAAATTTTCGTCCTTGCTAGTTTTGTAGCCTTGGAATGACTGAGAAATTCAAGTACATAGAAACACAATATTCATAATAACAAAAATGAATACTTAAATTTAAACATTTATAAATCTATATTTATTATATTTTTGTTAATTTATATATTTCATATGGGTATTATATCACTATTGATAATTTGAAAAAAATAAAAATGAATTTCATTAGGCTTAATACTTTTTAAGACAATAACTCCTCCATTAAAAATATAATTAGTTATCTTCCTCAGTTTTAATATAATTATATTTAATATGTTACTAAATATTTTAAAAATAAATTTTATTACTGTACATATATATTTTTATATAAAAACTAAATAAAAATATAAATTTTAATCAAACTCTTGCATCACATGAGTTTAAAATCTATTATTAAGATATTGAGTACTTGGATTTGGTCGAATTCAAAATTCCAAACCCATTACTCAATTTAATTTTAATTGGATTCATTAAACTAAAATCAATCCAATTTTAATTAGATTCATTAAGCTAAAATCAATTTAATTCAATAATTCAATTCAACCTGCAAAAATTTAATTAAATTGGGTTGAATTGAGAGTTGGTGGATTGGGTACAATTGACTTATACACCCTTTATGCAGAATCAACCAGAGCTTCACTTTAACAATAGGAACTAAACTTGGCTACAAGTTAATATTTTCTATTATGAAATCAATCATTTTGGATTGAGGAAAGTTAATTCATTATAAGATTTTTTTTTCTATTTGTCCACATATATCCAAGTGAAATTTAAAATGAGATTTAAAAAAAAATGATTGAAATAATTTATTAATATTATTAAAATTTTATTTTAGTTTTTTTAAATAAGATACAAAATTTGTATGTAACCAGAAAAAGATACAAATACTTTATTCAATTATTTCATGTAATAAATTTCATTTAATATTTCTTTTCAATTTATAATGAAGTTAATATTTTTTGGGATATTATGTTGATTTTAAGTAATATTTCATTTAGTTTAAGTTTTAAAAATTCTATTCATATTAAAAGTTGTTGAAAATATTTCATATATACTATATGTATTATAGAAAATTAACAATAATGACAATTGGTATAGTATTTGACTTTTGATTTATTGTAATGTTTACTATATTAAATAAGAAAAGGGTTTAATTATACTTTTGGTGCATGTAGTTATAATAGCTTTTTCTTAATCTCTATAGTGTAAAACATCCTACTTTAGTCCTCATAGTTATAATTTGTTAATCCTTTTGGTTTTTACTGTCTAGAGTAGCCTAGCATCATTACATTCAAATTCTTTAAAATCGTTATAAAACTGAAACTAACATGTAAAATCGCTAAAAAGATTTTAGTGATTTTTTACCACCATAAATTAAAAAACAAAGCTTCTTTTCCATAATATTCTTTTTCCTTCTTCCCCTTGATACCAAGGATTTTCTTTTTCTTCTAACAACTTCCAAATTATTTGCCACACATTTTGGCCTTCCCGCGCAACCTTTGTCATCTTCTCTCAAAAGTGACTTCTTAGCGCTCCCATATGACATGCTGATGAAGATCGCTATCTCCTTCAACGACTCAAACCTTTGCGCAACATCACGGTTGTTTCGTTCAAGGTGGGAGGCTTGTGATTGCTGTGGGATTGATGAACGGTGTTGCTCCGGTGGGGGAAGTGTTTCAAGCAAGGTCGTCACAAGGTGTGTCCCAATGCCAACAAGACTATTTATTTATGAAATCCACCATGATTGATTCTGCTCTAGTGGTGACAATCAACATCAATAAGTCACGTTAGACTCAATATTTGATCATACACAGTCAATTAATGATTAACTTATGAAAAAATCAAAATTATTAATTTTAAAGAAGTTAAGATTAAATATCTTGATTTTAAGATAAAAGAGTTAAAATTATGAATTAGACTATAGAGAGACTAAAAGTATATTTTAATCTAAATAATAAATGAAAGAAATTAAGTGTGCGTAAAATATGAAATTTCATTGTAGTTAAAAGAAAAAAAGATAGAAATAAAATCGCACTCATTGTACAATGTGACAATGGATCGACATACATTGTTATTCCCGTCACGATTCAATATAAGTTCGAATGTCTTTTGAAACTCATTGTTAATATTCTGCAGTTGCCGCTATTTTGGACCGGATAGATAGATCATGGATGCTTGGTGGCTACTGTTTGACATACTCTCTCACACGAAGATTTATACCTTTTCAAATTTCAATCATGCTTGCTAAAGTTAAACGAAAAAAAGTGAACCTGTAATGCTTATTTGACTTTTCAAATTAAAAGACATGAATATGTTCCATTTGCACTAGGTGGCAGCACGTCTATCTGAATCATCAATTCAATCCATAAATCATACTCTTTTGACTCATGTATAAAAAAATTTAACTAATTTTATAATGATTTAAAAAGTTACTTGAAATCATTTAATTTTATTAATTTCAAATAAAAAATAAAATTATTTTTAAAATACCATTCATTAAAATTTAATATCATAAATAAAATAAACCAAACCAAATCATTAGAATTTTAAGAAATGAAATTCAAATCAAACCAATTTTTACAAAATTAATTTAATTCAAATTGATTAGATCTGCGGGTTAAACTGAAACCATGCATGGCCACGCCCATTCAAAATAGTTAATTTTAACGACCAAGTCCTTGTTTGCCTTGGATTTGGTCATCAGTTTATATAATTAATTTTGATGCATTCTGTATAAATATTTTAAAAATTTTCATTAATGAGAAATTATTTTAAAAATATAGTTAGTATAGTTTCTAAAATAATATATAGATGAATAGTAAAAGGTTTTAAAAGTAAGTTAATTAAGGTAAGAATGTATGTTTGAAATTTTAATTAGTTAGAAATTAATTAAGACTCTTTAAACTAATTTACATTCAAAATTGGTAATATAATTAATAGCGCTTAAATTTATTAACAATTTGTATTATTTTACTAAAATTATTCTTAAAATTATTGAGATTCATAATCTCTCTTTCCAATTAATTACTTTCACACCTAATTAGTTAATGTGTGCTAGGTAGGGGTAGAAATTTGTGAGGCTGAATCAGATCCTATCTAAGTTTGGTCTAACTTATTTAATATTTTTATGGCCCAAGCTTGAATATGCTACCTGTCATGAACCTATTTTTTAGGTTTGGACTGGTCATTTATATAAGTTTGTATGACATGTTAGTCCATTTAAAAGCTTGTTTCATATTAAGAAGTGTAGAAAAATAAATTTTTTCTTTAACAAAATCAAAGATTTTCATTTAAAATAATAAAGTAATTTTAAACTATAAGATGTGACCAAAATTAAATTTGCCTACAAACATTATATGTGACAAAAAATCAAAATCTTTTAGTATTCATCTATTGCTTACATTAATTAACTTATTTTAAACATTTATCAAACCACTACAATTTCATTAAAATAATTTTGTAATTTCATAACATAATTGTAATAGTATATATCATATTAATTATAATATATTTATTAAAAAATATTGTTACTAAGTGAATCATTTTGTCAAACTTAATAGATTTTTTTAAAAATCCATGACCTAATCTATTTAACTAAAAATACTTTTTTAAAAAGTTCAAGTTTAATATTCTTTCTAAATGAGTTGAGTTAAGTTAGACCTTAAACTTAAACGGGATATGACATAAGCTCTCAATAGATGGTCCAGCTTATTTTCATCTCTCCTGATAATTTTCTTATCCAATCCTTATAAGGAAGATAATATATTTATATATTATTGATGGTTAAATAATTAAGGGTATTAGTAGGGGAAAAAATAACTTGAAAAGAATCTTATAAAAAGAATAAATAAAATTGAAAAAAAAATCTTATATTTAGTACAAAGGGAGTATAGTTTATAAATTTATTGTCTCGTTATTTAATTCTACGTTTTATATATATGGTGCAATCGATGTTTTCTGGCGCTAACCTATGCAAGGGAGTCTGGTTCTGAATTTATTCTTTCTGTGCTCTTTAAGAAGGACCCAAGCTTTTCTTTTTTGCATATTTTAAGGTCCCTTGATTCTATAATTTCTTGCCAAAACCATTTATCAAAAAGCTTATTGACAGCAATGAACATTAACAATATGACACTTGGCTTAAACAACTCTAGTTTAGTGTTCTACGACGTGGTCAAGTGTCCTATATACAATAGTCTCCACCATCAGTAACTTTTAGATAACGAGAACAATAAGAAGTAAAACATATTATGTATGATATATAACACTGTAGCTAGATATTTTAATGTGAAGTACTTTTTAATGATGTCACTTAGAACTTAGGTTTATACCTCTTTATTTCGATAATGATATTTGAACATTCTACAATATTTATACATTTTATCAACATTTTTTTCAATCACCTCTATTTTGTTATTCTATTTTCTTAAATCACCTCATTAGCTATCATACTGATGTCCTTTTCCAACTTCAATATAAATTTTGATAAACAAATTTACTATATAATTTTTATTTGTTGCATTAATCATTGTTTTTTTAGTCAGAAATCAAGGATGTTTTCTAACCCACTGAATTAAAGATTAATCTACTTGTGATGTGTAGTTGCCGTTGATCCAAAGAAATTTTACTCACGATAATAATCAAACACAAATTATCTCGTTAAATAAATTGTTTTCACTCATGTGAATGCAATGTGATCTTATACCACTATCTCAATCCTTTGGATTGGATTAACCACTAATTTGATTCATCAAGCAGTTATCATATCAAATGAATCCACGTACGTGTGGAATTTCGTGGCACTTGGGCATAATGGGGAAAGCATCTATATGTAGTGAAAAATGAAATAAGGTTTGCCTACAACGACAAAGCAGGCCAGCTTTCTGGGGTCCCATGGAATCCCAATCAAACTCGATATTTTTATGGGAGGTTACAACATACATGGACTAGTACAAATAAGAGAAGATTTTGGTACCAAACAATTATTAAAATTTGTCAACGGGTGTTCTTTTCTCACGTTTTGGTTATATGTATTATGTAGAAGCTTTTTATGGTTTAAGTGCACTCTTTCTATTTGTCTCAACAAAAGGTGGTGAGTGGTGACCAACATTTTATAATCACACAACAAACCCTTCCATGCTTTTCTAGCTTTCAACTCAAAGTGCTTTCCGACCAATCATTTATCTCCCCCCTCAAAGGACATCATGCTTTTATTTAAATGTTTGAATGAACTGGCAGCATCTTTGCTTCAATCTCAAGCTCCTTTTTAAGTGTCATGCTTCCAAGGTTTCACACTACTTGTTATTAATAACTTTCTATCAAGGGATATATTTGTCTTGATTTCTCAAAGAAAAGAAAAAGCTTACAAAATGGGAAGACAACCTTGTTGTGATAAGATTGGTTTGAAGAGAGGTCCATGGACTATTGAGGAGGATCACAAGCTCATGAACTTTATTCTCAACAATGGCATCCATTGCTGGAGATCGGTTCCCAAACTAGCAGGTAATAAGTTAGTTTATTAAAAGTTGTGTTCACATGTTCTACAGTTGATTACTTTGCACTAAATTAAGGGGTATGATATGATATATATGTATCTAACTTGGTGCATTGGCATGTTGGTGAAGGTCTTCTAAGATGTGGAAAGAGTTGTAGACTTAGATGGATTAATTATCTGAGGCCAGACCTTAAGAGAGGTGGCTTCACAGAAATGGAAGAGGATCAAATTATAGAACTACATTCACGTCTTGGTAACAGGTATAACATCTGTTTCTAATCATTGTCATTTGTCACTAAGCCAGAAAAATATGATACTAAGATTATGCATATAGTATTTCTAAATCAATGTCATTGTATGCATAATGTATGTTCGATCAGTTACTTGGTTCTAACACAGTGAAGCATATCTATTTTCAGATGGTCTAAGATTGCTTCACATTTTCCTGGGAGAACAGACAATGAAATCAAGAACCATTGGAACACAAGAATCAAGAAGAGGCTGAAACTCCTTGGTCTGGACCCTGTGACCCACAAGCCAATTGAGCAAAAGGAAAATATTGATGAGAACACAAATAAGACCAATCCACACCCTTCTATTTCTGGAGGGTCCGAAGAAATTGTGGAGATTAAATCCTTGGAAAATGATGGCACCAAAGAAATGGCAAAAACAGAAGGGAAAAGAGAAGAAAACAATAAGGTGACTAATTGGGATGATACGGCTGAACTTTTAAACAATTTTGAAATGCTATGCTCAAATTTGGACTTTGGATCATGGATGATGACTCAAGAAACCAATACTAGTACTAATTCCTTATGTAGTTCTTCTGTCTCTATGGATGACACTAGTCACCTCTCTATGGATGAATCCTCTTACCTTCAGGAAAACTCCTTACAGCAATGGGTTGATAGTATGGATTCCATTCTCTCATGGGATGGCTTCAATCCTCTTGATCAAGACATTTTGTTCTTGGAAAATAGGGAATAAGCTAGCATACCCAACTCATATAAAACGCCCCTACTACTTTTACAATCTCTTCAAGTAATAAGATGATACCAAAGTTTAATGTAGAGTACATTAGTGCCACTTATATCTTTTGCATTTTCTAGCTTTTGGCTGAAGTGGTACTGATTAATATATGTGATGATGATTATATGTTGAATGTGAATTTGCTTTTTGTAAATGTCTGTTCCTTAAATGTATTGCTTTGGATCGAGCTCCTCAACAACATCCTTCAGTCTCATCACATGAGTTTGGCTGAAGACTGCAGAGCATGATAAAGATTATCACTTTTTTGTCTCCTCGTTTTTATCAAAGTTGTCACACTGATCATCATGAAGTGTCCAACGTTTACTCCATATATAGGTAATATTTAATAGTTGTAGTTCATCATCATATGATGTAAAAACATTAATTCATTTTGTTAAATATTTTATACTCCTTAAAAATATATATTAAATTATTTTTATGTGTATGATATAATAAATATTTTTTAAATAGTTTTTTAGTTTAATTTTGATACAGAATCAGTACAATTTCTTTATATTGTCAATTAATTAAAATTAGATATAAATTTTAAAGTAATTATTATAAAAATTAATATATTTGTTTAACTATATAGCAATTGATTAAATAAAAATGTAAAAATACTTTTCCATTAAGAGTCTGTATTTCAATTTTTTTTTAAAAATTTGGATTATAGGTAAACAATAAAAACTTGTATTTAAAACATTTTAACTGTACTAAATTATTGTTTTTTAAAATAATTAATCTCGAATAAAATAAATATATAAAATATATTTAAAAATTCTTATGATGGTATATATATATATAGTAATGATGGTTTATGGTGGTGAAAGTAGCCATATGCCATTAACATATAATATATACACTTAAAGCTCCTTAAATAACTAAACATGTTTGGACAAATTGATGACTAGGTGCAACTTTAAGATATGTAGTTGCTTGCTTTAAAAATCATTTCTTTAATTGATATCTGGATTTAGATGATTGTGATCGAATGAGTCGTGTCAAGCACTGATAATTATTGATGCACAACTCACTTTTTAATCTACATGCATGAATCTGTGCGTAATCGAGTTAAGGGAAATAACAAGGAACATGAGTACACGATGGAATAATGTTTCACATTGGCATTACTATTGATATGTATAGCACTGTCGTCCCACAGTCAACGATTAAGAACAATTATTAAATATGAACCAACGAAGTCATCATGGTTTTCACAGTAGACACGTATAGCCATATAGGGACATCGGAAGGGTTCTTCAACGTAAAACTTTAAAGTGGTGTCCGGAAAGTATAAAGGGTGACGACTATTTTTTGAGAATATTTGCTTAAGGGAACTGTGATCTTAATTTTCATGCTTAGGAAACTATTTTATAAGTTAAAAATAACATATTTTAATGTAATTTTTTTTATGCTTCAGAAAAATTAAACAAAAGAAAGCTATTGGCGCCTGGCAAAAAGAGTGCCATGAGCATCAACAACTAATTTGTAACTAAGATCCTAAGGAAAAGTTTCCAGAACTAAGAGCTGCGAATCCTGTCTTGAACCCTTATTTGAAAGCAAATCCACAACTTGATTGCCTTCTATTAAATATGTTGAAAGCAAACATGCCAGTCCATTTGTATCAAGCCTTTAATCTTTGCCACTAGAGAATAGAATTAATTAGACCTACTTCCTAAATGAGCTTCAAGACACACATGGAATCAAACTTGCAAATAATGTTTCTAATTCACTCAAGCCACGCAATGCTAAGACCATTGTAGATAGCTTGAAGTTCTGCATTAGTGACTGTAGTAACTCCACAATAACCCGTGTAACCAACTATCCAGTTGCCATTGGAGCATGTTAACGAAGTTGAGTCTTGTGAAGCATTTTCTGGTTTGAATCAAAGACCCGCAAGTTAGTGTGATGCAAGTTGTTGATGCGCGATACAATACCAAAATTTGGTATGACAGTGTCTTGAAAAATTTCCTCATTCCCAGCTTTCCAAATCCACCAACGAGCCACCGCAAATAGTTTTCCTTGACTTTCCGTAGCGTGATGCCGCAACCAGGCTGAAATATCATTGGAAGTGTTGTTCTGATAAGCATCAAAGTGTAACATATCCCAAACTCTTTTTGCTTTCAGGCAGCTGTCCCTAAACAAATGGAGAATGGATTCTTTGCCGCTACCACACCTGAAGCAAGAAGAGTCAACTGAAATGTGACAGTTAGTTTAGTACGAAGAACATTTGTTGGAAGACATTGGTGGTTTGTAATCCACAGAAAGTGTTTTATATTCTCTAGAAGTTTTAAGGAACACACCCAAGATCCTCTTCCCATAGTGAAACTAGTGGGTATGCGAGCTTTTGTGTGCCAACCATAGGCGAATTTGACATAATAAGTACTGTTTGGAGATTCCCCCCAGACAACCATATCAGGGACCTGATCATTCAAGAAAACACTTTGAATTTCATGTTGAAGCCATAAGGGGATTGTAGTGTGAAGATGATCGAAACACCAGTCATCTTCAATCCAAAGATCACAGACAAACAAGCTAAAATCTTGGTTACTTACATCATCCATCAAACCATAGATACACCTCTTCACGCCCAACACTTTTTGGGCTTGGTGCATGAATAATATAGTACAGTGATGGAGCCAGCAACTAATATTAGCCCATGCCAATTAAATTTTAGCCTATGCCAATTATCAATTTTTTAAGTGTATCAATAAAATAATTATATACAATAAAATAAAATTACAAGTGTATTAATAATTTTAGCCTATGCCATGACCATTACTGGCTTGGGAATGGCTCCGCCAGTGATATAGTGGATGATCCACTAATGGATCTAAAATAGACCCTGATATCATCTTAGAATGTGAGTTTGGACCTAACTCAACCCCAAAAGGTAGTTCATAGGTGAGGGTTGTCCCCTACTTATATATTTTATATTAGTACTATCTCTAACTAGGATTTGGATTTTCCCCATAGTTCTCTTGGCTAATATGGAAATTAAAACAAGGTTCAAGAATTTTTGAAAGCTATTTTCAAAGAAGACCAAGTGTATGAGCATCCAGGGTACTCCTTTTGAAAGAGCACAAACTCACCGTGAAGGTATCTGGCCGTAACAAGTTACGTTGGCCTCCCATGTGATTCGAATGCCTAAACCTCTGTTGTGTCTCCATTGAGTTAAAGTTTTCCATTTCACCCAATGATTGTGATCAGAGGAACCCCAAATGAATCGGCGTGTAATTTTATCAAGCTCGTCACAAATCCCCTGTGGACACAAGTTCAATTAAAACATTTTTAGGGTATAAGTTAAGAAAGATTATACCTATATAAGCATTGGATGCATGTTTGTCCTGCATGACTTATTTAAACTCATTAGTCTATTAAACTTTAATATCTTTGTTATCATCAAAATTATGAGATTTTTGAGTGGTTGAACATCTTTCATGTCTTTGTTTCAAAGCAAACCAACACTTGAGCAACTAACAACACCAACTCAGCCAAACACTAGGCCACACGCGCTTAAGCATCACCTGTTGTGCATTTTCATTATTGTCTTAATTGGTATTCTTCAATTACTAAAATCAATTGAAACGAAAACTGGAAATTTTAATGTTTAATTTTTTTTGTGTCACCCTTGAAGTGAAGAAGAATTAAATAGGCCTCCACACTTTGAAACACATTAATTTGTCTCTTCTATTCAATACTCGCTCCCTCACATGATCTGAACACAACACTGTCGCACTTAATCATAGTGCAAAATCTCCTAAGAGCTTTTTATATGGCTTTGAAAGTTCAGTACCACAATTAGTTACCATATAATTTTTAGGGGTTTATTTTCAATTTTGAAAGTTCTATAAAGAAATTTAATTGTGTAATTAAAAGCACCACTTACCTTTTATACCCTGGTAAATTTATTAGATTAGCAGTGGACCTTATGACGTGCTTCACCTTAAAAGCCACCATTTTTAAGTGTATTTGAATTGATTGAACTTGCAATATTTGATTGGAAGTGTATTTTAAGGTACACCAATGAAAAGTTGGGTGTTAGAACACAACTGATTCATATAGTGTAGGATATCAAATTTTTAAACTTAAAAGTCGAAATCAAAATTTTGATTGAGGGGTAATCACCATATCTGTTCTCCCTTTCTCCCATCATCCTCACACCTACCATACCTATCTTTCTGTCTCTATCTCTTCCCTACCATTCCCTTTACCTTTCATCTCCTCTAACCCACAATGTCCATTAACATCCCTCGTCTTTGCCCCAACCCCATCTGAATCCCAATTAAAATCTAGAACCTTCAATGCCATGGGTTGAGAGAGATGGATTAATGGTTTAGTGTTTCCACCTAGAGACAATGTCAAACAAGCAATCACTAGTTGCAATTGACAAAACACATCGACTTGAACATTATAAGAAAAAATTATAAGGGAAATCTAAAATATAATAGGAGATTTCACACTATTAATCAATTATTTTCTACCATAATTATGGTTATCGTTGTCTTCGTAGTCGAGTATTAAAAAAATCATGAAGAGAGACTTAGGTTAATAGGAAATTAGGTTTTTATCTTAATAAAGAAGAGATGAGGGAGGATGTAAGGACTTTAAGTACCACATAAAACATACTAAATGATAAGTATAACGTTATTCAAAAAACAATTTGCCAAGCCAAAGTCAAAATTTAAATTTGAAACTAGATATGAAAGATAATGGACTCAAAAACTTTGAAGCATTGAAGATTGAACGCACACATTCAACAACCAAACAACGGTACTTTTTATATTTTCTTTTTCACTTTTTATTTATCTGTCACTAGGCACGCGTCACTATCACATTAATTATTATTTTTTATCTCCCTTTTGTCTTTTAATTTATTTTTTATTGTATAGTTTAGTTTTATATAAATCTAGTGCACAAATATTCTTTTATAACTTTTATTTTAACACGTTTATATACGTACCACGTATACTACCTACTTTAAAATTTCTTTTTATACAAACCTCATGTGCAAACCCTCTTTATCAATCTCATATACCTTTTAGTCTTTTTCTCCGCCATTGTACAATTATTCGCTGTACTAAACAATAAAAATGTTATAGAAGTCACATTCACATAATAAATATATACAGCAATGCATCATATACATATACAATATTCATATAATAATTGATAGCAAAAAAAAAACCAGGTAATAAATATATACGATAATTCATAAAAATAAAAATAAGAGAAACACAGGAAAAAAACATTGAATGTTAGTATGTTACAAAGAAAAGAAATACTAAAAAAAATGTACAAATTAATGTAACAGCCTCGTCAACTAAAAGCATTTACCACAAAGCTCCAAACTTTGACTACGCATTCGCACAGGCTCTCTGGGTTATGGTGGCAGCCATTAAAGCCATCGAGTTCAGATCTCGTACCCAAAATTAAAAAACACCCACTTCACATCTCACCTTTGAATTGATCCACAATGGAGAAATTTTCGATTTTGTTGCTGTTGGTGATGTTGGATCAGTTCATTTTCACTGTGGAAGCGGCTCAGAAGGCTCCATGGAGGATTCAGGTGCTTTTCTCTGTGGAATGTCAGAACTACTTTGACTGGCAAACGGTTGGACTCATGCATAGTTTTAGAAAGGCAAAGCAACCGGGGCACATAACGCGTCTTCTCAGTTGCACTGAGGAGCAGAAGAAAACTTACAGAGGCATGCATTTGGCTCCCACTTTTGAGGTGCCCTCAATGAGCAAACACCCCACAACTGGTGACTGGTAAAGTAGCATCAGTGTTTTGGAATAAGTTTTTCTTTTTTCTTTTTTATCTGTAGGAATCGAACTAAGGTATTTGGGGGTTTTCAATAACTCATTCATACTACTCAACCGAGTTCGACCCCCTTGGTGTGTTTGGAATAAGTTAAATCAGCTTCAGGAGTTTAAGTTGGAGTGACACGTGTAGATTGGTTTGTCACTTTGTGTTTTGGTTTTATTGAGAAATGATCTGCTATCATTGGCATTGGTTGTGATCAAGGTTTTAAAAAATGGTCCGACCGTGATTCTGGCCGCAACATCAAGGTTTTTTAATGGACGACCCCAATTTGGGACCGCATCGACCACATTTGTCTGCGATATCAACAAAAGCAAAAAAAACAACAAGGCGACCACGGCCGATATTTAAAACCTTGTTTGTGATTATCCCATGTTAGTGGTGCCACTTTGGTGGGATATTTTTGTTAAGTGAGTGATGTGTTACTGTGTGATTGTGTTAATCTATTCATATGCAAACTTTGTGTGTTTCTGTTCTAGCTAAATTGTTCGTGTGAATGTTAGGCTTGATTTGTGTTTATATCAGTTTGTTGTTGAAACTAATGTGCATTGGTATTGGTTTGTATGCGTGTCTTTTACTTAACTGATCTCATATGAGGTAGACAAGTTTGTTGTGGTCATGTCTTTTGTTTAACATATTTTGCAAGGATATCCAGTTTTCATTGTGAGTAAAAACCTATGCATATTAACTTGTGCTTGGAAACTAATGCAGGGTTTTAGTTAAATAATTTAACTGCTGCTGTTTCTGCGCCCCCACCCCCCTTTTAATAATGAATATATTCCTACTAGTCTTTAGAAGTGGTTGATCTCTACCATTCACGGTGATGTGAACTTAAGTCTTTTGCCGAATAAGACACATGAATACGATTTTGCAGAAGTGAATTAATGAAATCCTTTTCCCATAATAGGGTGCATAACATATAAATTCTGTCTACTATTCAGGTACCCTGCAATAAACAAACCTGCTGGGGTTTTACATTGGCTCAAACATAGTAAAGATGCAGAAAATATTGACTGGGTTATCATCCTGGATGCAGACATGATAATCCGTGGGCGAATTGTACCTTGGAAACTTGGTGCAGAGAAAGGAAGACCCGTTGCAGCATATTATGGGTATTCACTAATATCTTAATTATTTTACTTCTTTTCTTAGTGATATTGTGTTAAAAACTAGATATTCATCCAATGGAAGGTATGTAATTGGGCTACTGCAACCTCATATTTTGCAGTGAAAAAATTACAAGAGTATAGAAGCTTTGAGTACCTAAGCTTTTCTTATTTATCTCAACATTGATGTTTTCATTTGACATTTTTGTTGGGGAGAGAGAGACCGTTTGAGACATCTAATGATAAATTAGAGGATATGGAATTCATGAAAACCCAAACTTTTGTTTTTGGAATTTGTATCACGTTATGAAACTCGCTTGTCTGAATAACTTGAAATAGTGCATATATCATGTACTTTTTATTCAGCGTTTATATCTCTGGCTCACCTTGAAAACATGCCATAAACATAACAAAATTCCTTCTCCAGGTACTTAAGAGGTTGTGACAATATATTGGCTCAACTGCACACAAAACACCCAGAACTTTGTGACAAAGTTGGTGGACTTTTGGCCATGCATATAGATGACCTGCGAGCCTTGGCACCTATGTGGCTTTCAAAAACAGAAGAAGTACGACAAGATAGGGCTCACTGGGGAGTAAACATAACTGGTGACATATATGAAAAAGGATGGATTAGTGAGATGTATGGATACTCTTTTGGTGCAGCAGAAGTGAGTTTACTTTCTTAAAAATGTTGTTGTATTTTGAAGATCAAGCAGTATATAACTATTTAACTTTCAGTATTTGTTTTGGTTTTTTCCTTTTTTTCACTCTTATCATTTGAGCTTTCTTTTGTTGTTCACAGGTTGGTCTCCGGCACAAGATCAATGATAACTTGATGATCTACCCAGGTTATGCTCCCCGGGAGGGAGTTGAGCCAATTCTTCTTCATTATGGGCTGCCATTTAGGGTAGGGAATTGGTCATTTAGTAAGGCTGATCATGATGAGGATGACATTGTTTATAACTGTGGCCAGCTCTTTCCTCAACCTCCTTATCCCAGGGAGGTATGTAAACCAATGTATTTGTAGGAAGCAACTAGTGTCTTTTTGAGAAACAGTTTCTTATTCCAGTGGCATACCTGACTCATAGGAGAAGCAAACTCTACAGTCTCGTAAATGTTTTTCTTTGATGTGTATTTATAAGACTCAGCATTTTAAGCTTCATGTTTTAGTCATTATACTGAATTTATCCATACATCAGTTTTTTTTTTTCTTTCTGAAATTCAAAAATTTCTTATTGCAGGTAATGCAGTTAGAAACAGATCCCAATCTACGGCGAGGACTATTTTTGAGTATAGAGTGCATAAACATTTTAAATGAAGCTCTTCTGTTACATCATGTGGCTAACGGCTGCCCTAAACCACCATGGTCTAAATATGTGAACTTTTTAAAAAGCAAAGCCTTTGCTGAACTAACTAAACCAAAATTAGTAACTCCTGCTTCTCTAGAAATGATGGAGGATACAGTACAAGAACATATTGATCATGATACTACCAGGCCATATCCTAAAATCCATACTGTTTTTTCCACCGAATGCACCCCATACTTTGATTGGCAGACTGTAGGGCTTATGCATAGTTTCCATTTAAGTGGACAGCCAGGAAATATCACTAGACTTCTCAGCTGTTCTGATGAGGACTTAAAGCTATATAAAGGCCATAACTTGGCTCCATCCCATTATGTCCCTTCTATGAGTCAACATCCATTAACAGGCGATTGGTAATTGTGTGTGTATTTCAATTTTCAGTTGCATTATGTTAACCTACTTAGTTACTTTCTATTTCTGCACTTACACTTGGAACATAAAAATCAACATAAGTGGTTATGAAGTCAAGCATGTAATGTACAAAGGACTAACCTTTGTGGCATATCCTTTTTGTTTTTTCTGAAAGATTTTTTAAATAATTTACCTAAAAGCATTTCATCTTGATGAGCTTGTCCTGGTAATAAAATTATGATTTTGTCTGAAACTATATTCACTATGGTCAAACTTGTTATCTACATTGGTTGACTTTTTCTTTTTCAATTTCTTGTTTTCTCTGATTTCTATTTCTACTGAATTCTGTGTGCTGTTTATCATTATTTATTAGTGTACGCTGAGCAAAAAAAAAAAAAAAATTATTTATTAGTGTACTATCTAACATCTCAAGGTCTTAGTAACAGATATATCTTGTCAACTTTATTTCCCTATCAAAATAAGTGAAACCTTCTAGACCAAATGTCTATAACAGCTGGATGTGATTATTATGCAATATGTGTTGGGGTAGCTTTTGATGTTCTAAAAATAAGGATCTGGGTTTAGTCTGTAAAACTACTCATTGTTGCAGACCTCCAATAAGGAGTGTCTGGATATGTGAAGAAGAATAGGAGTATAGGGAATTAGAGATTTAAGCTGTAGCAATAGAAAATTAGAAATAACAACTGTAGTAACTGTTTAGGAGGTTACTGTGTGGAGAGTAGTGATAAGACAGTCAGGGAGACTAATTGGAGGTTATTGATTGTTTTGAGAGATAGAAGGGAGGCCAGGTCTCTTAAATACCTGAGGGAAGGACAGAGTTCTCTGCACTACTTGTCTTATCAACGTATGAATTGTATTACATTGATATTGACACATCTTTGTCTTGTGTTTGGTGTAGCTTGTTGAAATGGTATACAAATAGCTTGCTCCACTACACTAAATGCAAAATTGTTGAGATCCTATCACATTTAGATGTTGTACATAGGGAATTATTTAGACTTCAGGCAAAGAAGTGAATTTCTGTGTTTTATTTCAGGTATCCAGCAATTAACAAACCAGCTGCAGTCCTCCACTGGCTCAATCATGCAAATATTGATGCTGAGTTCATAGTGATTCTAGATGCTGATATGATAATGAGAGGCCCAATTACCCCATGGGAATTTAAAGCTGCGCGCGGCAAACCTGTTTCTACTCCTTATGAGTAAGCGTAGTGAATTTGATTTATCATTGTAAAACCTATTAGTGTTGTTGATATCAATGTATTGTGGATGGACTTGTATTTCTGGGTTTTGTCTTGCTCTTTCTTGCATTTACAGTATGATGACTTGTTTGTTGTTTCCATTTTTATTCTTTACATGCAGCTACCTTATTGGCTGTGACAATGAGCTTGCAAAATTGCATATTAGCCATCCTGAGGCTTGTGACAAGGTTGGTGGTGTAATCATCATGCATATAGATGATTTGCGGAAATTTGCTTTACTCTGGCTGCATAAAACTGAGGAAGTTCGGGCTGATAGAGCTCATTATGCCAGAAATATAACAGGAGATATATATGAATCTGGTTGGATTAGTGAGATGTATGGTTACTCATTTGGCGCAGCAGAGGTATTGTTTTAAAATTTTCACAATTCATACTCAACATACCTGTTTATCTAAGCACAAGCATGGTAGACAGACACAAAAGCACAGACAAATTCAAAGTGTTCTATTCAAGTTTTATATAATATATAGGCTTAAATATGTTTTTATTCCTTAAAAATAATTGATCTTTGTGTTTGCTCCCTAATAAAGTTTTGCTTTGCGTTGAGTTCTTAATAAAACAACAATTTTGTTTTTAGTCTTTGACACTTTGTTTTAGTTCCTAATAAAATTAGCGAATTTTGTGTTTTCTCCCTTATAATTTTTTTTTTCATTTGTTATTAGTCAGAACTAAAATAAAAATTGTTAGTTTATCAAGAATTAAAACAAAATTGTTGTTTCATTAGGGATGCAACGCAAAAAAAAAATTTTAGGGAACAAACGCAAAAATTGGGTATATATTAGGGATCAAAAACATAGTTAAGCATAATATATAATATGCATATGGCTTCCTTTATGCACTTTTCATACTTCATGAGTGTTCACATGATTATAGGCTGCAATACATAACTATGGATTGAAATGACCATCCAATTTCATGCCATGATGTGCATTTATCATTTACGTGTTCAGTTGCACTCTATATTGTTATACTACAAAAATAATTATTTTACATCCTCCTTAAATTATGAACTAGCTTCACTGTTATAACCTGAAATGTTGTTGCAGATGAAATTGAGGCATACTATAAACAGAGAGATTATGATATACCCAGGATATGTTCCTGAACCAGGCATCAAATATAGAGTTTTCCACTATGGATTGGAATTCCATGTTGGGAATTGGAGTTTTAACAAGGCAAAGTGGCGAGAGATCGACATGGTCAACAGATGTTGGGCCACGTTTCCAGAACCACCAGACTCCTCAACACTTGATCACAATGATGAGGAGAATTTTCAGCGAAACCTTCTCAGTATAGAATGCGTGAAGACACTAAATGAAGCATTGCATCTGCATCATGAAAAAAGGAACTGCCCCAAAGATGGTTCCTTACTCAAATCAAAAGAGGACGCCACAGAGGAAAGCATAACTTCTTGGAAAATCAGCAATTTCAGTGAAAATTTTGACTCAAAGGGAAATCATAAGTCAGCAAATGATTCTGAGGAAATGGCTAGTGTTCTTAAAGATGGGACAGGGATACCTAGTTCCTTCATGGTGTTATTTTTATGTGCATTTTCTGTATTTGGTTTCTTGGTCATCATTTTTTTGGTGCATTCTGGTCATAAAAGAAAAGGGATGAAAATGAAACACCATAGAACCAGGAGAAGAAACTTGTAAGGATAGATAGGGGAGGGACATGACTTCGCAGCCGTGGCTGAAAGTGCCTCTTTAAACGTTCTTCTCTTTTTCTGATAGTGTAAAATCTGCAGGTAAAGAATTTTAGACTACCCTGCAGTGAAGTGATCATAAATTGAAGGGCACAAGTTATGCTACTTGAGAGATTATGACGTCATTCCCATAGAGCATGATAATATGAACGTTCAAGAAAGTCACTTGAACCGGTTTGAAAGTGCTTGTACCATTTTGTACCCAGGAATCATAAAATGGTTAGAAACATTGAACGAGACTCCATCCTGCACCTTCAATATTCAAACAGGTTGGTGTTAAACTGGGATTGTCCTGCTGAATAGGAGCGTAAATTACTTTATGATTCACACGTTTTTTATTTGTCACAGCAAAGGCATTCGATGAGCTGTGCCATTTTCTTAAATTATTGTAACATTTAATCCCTCTCAATATTTGTAAAGGATTTGTAATAAAATGGTGTTATATGTCAGCTGACTTCTAGAAATATTATTACAACACTGCCAAAAAGGATATATTATTACAACTGCACTTATCGGAAAGAGCAGGGACCTACTACCTACAGCCAGAGACAGAACAACAAACTTATGGGCACCTCCTCAATTTTAAATAAACAATTTTATTAATGTTGTTATTTTCTTTAAAAAAATATGAAGGCCAATTTATGGTATCTGTGGGAGATTTTAATGAGATTTTACATTTGGAGGACAAGCAGGGAGGATATCCTCGGGATTTATCTATAATGCAAGGGAACAGTTATTCCACTACTAGATTTGTTATTGACACTACCAACATCTACAAATTTCCTCATTTGTCCACTCACTAAATCTTGACATTCCTTTCCCTTCTCCTCATATCCTTCACCTTCACCTTCACCTTCACCACATACCAGATCCAGAACCCTCATGTCACCATTCTCCCCTGCCATCCTCATGCTTCTTCCTCTTCCCCTTTCGATTGTGCCACCTTTTTGCCTCGTTGTCGATCTGTGCCACCCATCCCTTTTTTCCCTTCATCTTCCCCTCTCCCCTCCCTCCTTGGATCTACGCTCCTAATACTTCTTCCTTTGGGTGTTGTTCCCACCAGTCCTCTTTCTTTTTCTCACCTATTCTTCCTCCTTGTTCCCTCACACAACTCCCTCCACCAAGATCCAAGACATCTTCTGCATCGGCACACTCACCTTCGATCAACCATGTCCTTCGCGGCTTCCTATTCCCTCACTCATTTTTGCTCACAAACAGATATGGGAAAGAGTTTGAATTTGGGGTTGGGATCTTGAATTTGGTTGTTGTTGAATATGTGTTTGTGTTTGGGATGGTGATCCAATGAGATTGGGATGGTGGGTTTGGATGTGGTGAATTTGTGTTGATGCTCAACCAACACTAGAAATATGATTTTGTTGTTGTACAGTGTACAATGGAATCAATTTTCGTTACGCACATAGGGTGTAAAAATTAACGCAATGAAAATACGATTCCATTGTACACTATACAATGAAATCGTATTTCTATTGCTTTTTTTTTTTCACCCCCTAAATAAAAAGGAAAATACGATTTTGTTGTATACTTGTACAAACAAAATCGTATTTTCATTGTTATTTGTCTTTCACCCCCAAATAAGCAATGGAAGAACGATTCCACTATATTTTCGTCCAAGAGGTAATTTTAGAATACAACTAAAAGGCAGCTTACATGGGTAGTGCCAATAACAACTACTTAATGCAAAAATTTATTGATGTTGTTGATGAGTGCCATTTGAAGGACTTAGGCTTTAATGGTGCTAGGTTTGCATGGTCAAATAAAAGAGCGAAGCCCAATGCTATGTTTTGAAAGGCTAGATAGGGCTTTGGCTAATGATGCTTGGAGAAACTTTTGGCAAGAATTTGAGGTGTCTTTAAAGACTAGATATAGTTCGAACCAAAATCTCATTATTGTGGAGTTTGATACTCATAAGAAGAGACCAAGGAGGAAGCATTATTGATATAAGTTTGAACAAAGATGACTTGAGGAGGATGAGTGATGGGATTGTAGTTGCGTCATGGGCATCAAGGGGGAATTTGATGTCAAATTTACAGTATACTAATATGTGTTTGGAGACACTCCAAAAAGCACTTTTCGCAGAGAAAAAATTATCTATGGAGTTGAAGGTGAAGTCTTTTGATACACTCTTAAGTCAAGAGGAACTATATTGGGGACAAAGATCTAGGGCGAGTTGGTTGAAAAAGGGTGATCAAAATACAAATATTTTCATAAAAAGGCATCCCAAAGGAACATATGGAATACTATAAAAAAATTTAATGCTAATGATGGAGTTGTGCATTAAGATGAGAATTAGATAGCAAGTATTCTTACTAATTTCTATGCTAAAATGTTTGTTATCTCTAACCCTTTAGGAATTGAGGAGGTGGACGAACGATTTCAAGAAATGAGTGATATCTTGAGTGAGCCTTTCACTAAGGAGGAGGATTTTGGTGCACTTGATGTGAATTAGTCAATCACTAGAAAAGGAGAGGGGGTTGAATAGTGACCATTTTATGATTGTACTTTGTTTTGCATTAGTACACTAGTTTCTAAACATCTCTATAAGCTTTCTTGTTTGAGAATCAAAAGACTAGTAGAAGTAACTCATATCCTCACAAGTACTTGGATATAATGATGTGTATAGTGATAGATCACTAAGTAAACCTGTTGGTTATTGTTTCAAAACCTACTCACAAGTGATACAAAATCAATTAACCACTGTTTCTGGTTCACACATAGGGTTGCACTAAGTAGGGTTGCTTCCTAATGATAAATAATTTTATAAAAACTCCTCGATCAAAGATAAATTTTAAGTTACAAAACAAGCTTTTGTAAAAATGGATTTTAAGCACATAACAAAAATAATAAGGAGCAATAAGAAAGGAAACAATACACCAAGGATTATACTGATTCAGCCAACCTAGGCTATGTCCAGTCCCTACAACTATAAGCTTTGCACTAAGACCAAACACCAAGTGGTATTCTTTATTTCCGAAAGCTTTCTCAAGCTCCTACAACTAGATATTCTTTCTTTCCTGAAGTCACCCCAAGCTTCTACAATTGATTTGTCACTTTTTTGAAGCCTTCCCAGGCTCATACAACCAGTATTCTCTAAGTTCTATAGGCACACCAAGTTGCACTTGCTATTAACACCCATCTACCTACCTGTTGTGTTCCCTAGACCCCAAGAAGCCAAAATACCCTGATTGCCCTTCCTAATTCTCTTTAGCAACACCTTTGCTGGACATACATAACCATCTTCTGTGTTCCCAAAACTTCAGAAGTAGTAGTCACCTAGCTACTCTCTTAAGCTATCTTCAGTAGCACCTCCTCATGGCTACACACAACTAACTAATATGGTCCTTTTACACTAAGGGAGTGGTGGACAAAATACTTTTGATTTAGGCTAAGGAAGTTCCTATAGAATGGGGTTTGCCATCTTTCTTACACTTAGCTCATTCACACTTGATCAAGGTTCTAGCTGTTTGTAATCATTTGAGGTTGAATTCAAATGTTGCATGAGTTGTCCATGTTCATGTAGGTAATCATTTTGCTTAGTTCAACCTCAACCATATAGCTCATCAAGTTGTCTTCTTCATCTCTTCTTTTGCTCCATTGTCATAAGTTCTTCACCTTATATTCACTGAGAAAGATCTGTTGGTACTAGCTATGATCTTGGTGGCTTTTACCTTAATTTAAATTTTGAATCATGGGAAGTTTTCAGGAGATTATTTCTACAACAAGTCTTCTAGAGAAGAGTTGTTTAATACTTTTGACAATCTCTCTTTTACTATTGGTTGCTAGTTTTTTTATGAAGAAAACTATCTCCTTTGAGTTCCTATCACTTGGACTATGCTAAGGATCTCAAAGAAAGAACAACATAAGACAAGTGTTGTCCAAGCACTTATGCATTTTTTACTGGTGTGTGCTTCTGGATTGCGAAACATGTATGTTTTGATGATCCTTAAGCCATGTGTAGCTTCTGATATCTACCCCTTGACTTAAGCTATACTTGACATCATGCTTCTGATCATAGACAACTTCTAGTATTTTCACTTTGACCCAAAAAACATGACTGATTCTTTTGGTAGTCCTGCTTCTGAATGCATAATCTATGTCATGGAGAAGCTTACAATATAGGTTTATGTTTCACATATGTGTTATGCTTCTGAATATGTTTCATCTTAATAAGAACACTTAAAACAACCATTAGTAGCTAAGTTCAATAACTTTGCTTTTGCTTCACAGTGGATTGTCATCATTAAAACATTTAGTTACTAGAGGGACTTTGTATTAACAACACTAAAGCAAATGCATCCGACTAAAGATCCTCATCTTGATGGTACTCCTACTCCTTTCTATCAACATTATTGAGATATAATTGGATCTGACGTATCTAGAATGGTCTTACAAATACTCAATGAAGGATAAGACCCTTTTGATATAATAAGTTATTGATTGCATTGATCCCAAAGGTGAAGAACCCATCCCATGCAAGTGAGTTGAGACCAATAAGCCTATACAATGTGATTTTTAAGCTAGTGACAATGACTATAAAAAATATACTAAAGATGATTCTTCTTAGCATTATGGGACAGACCCAAAGTTCCTTGGTGCCAAATAGGTTGATCACTGATAACACTTACGTAGCGTTAGAGTGTTTTCATTGCATGAAGAAGCGAACTAAAGGGAGAAGATGAGTCATGGGAATGAAACTTGATATGTCCAAAGCTTATAACGACATGGAGTAAGAGTATCTTGAAAAGGTATTAACTCATGTGGGTTTCCTACACCTTTGGGTTGATTTGATCACAAAATGTGTTTATACTATTACTTTCTCAGTTTTGGTTAATAAACATGCTCATAGTGAATTCAAACCTCATAGGGGACTTAGTCAAGGTGAGCCTATATTCCCTTACCTTTTTATCTTATGTGTCGATGATAGTATCTTATTCTCTAGAGCAATTGTTGAAGAGACAACGATCAATAGAAGCATTCTTCAACAATATAAGGTGGCCTTTAGCCAACAAGTTAACTTGAAAAAGTTAGAATTGTCCATTAGCCAAAATATGTCTAGTACCATATTTAATGTGTTTATTATGCTTTTAGGAGTAAAGGCAGGGACATTTCATGAGAAATATTTTTGGGATTACCAACTATTATGGATATGTCAAAATATCAAATTTTCAGTTTTGTTCAAGATAAAGTTCAAAAGAAGATTAAGAGTTGGAAGGAAAAGGCTTTGTCCAAAGCAAGGAGGGAGGTGTTTATCAAGTCATTAAGTTCAGTCAATTCAAACTTATGTTATAAGTTGTTTTGAGCTACCAACTTACTTGTGTCATGAGATTGATAGACTCGTTGTTGGATTTTTTCGGGAGGTGATGTTGAGGGAAAAAAGATTCGTTGGTTGAGTTGGAAGAAATTACAAATAAAAGCTTTCAACTTGGCACTTTTAGCTAGGCGATGGGACTTGGTCGGGCATCCCAATTGCTAGTGTCTACTTCAGCTCTCAGAAAGATCATGCTGCTAAAAGGCACAGAATGCTAGCTATATTGTAGCTATCAACAACTCTCTCTTGAGATATGCATGGTTGGAATATATGCAACATATCAAAACTATATAAAATAGATATGACTAGTGAGTAAATGTACACTTTTCTATAGAATCATTCTTGATCAAAGCACATGTATGTACAACTTTTATGTTGGATGCAAGAAAACTTGGTGTAAATATAAATCAAAGTTTAAGTTTCCTTTATCTTTAAGGATGAAAAACATCACGATACTTTGGATGCTAGTTTTCATAAAGCTTTTGAAAGTAGTAAATTTACTAGTGCGTTAGGCATTGTATTTATTTTACAAACCATTAGATTGAATCCAATTTTGTCACATTGAACACATGTTCAATTAAAACCATTTTTGCGTCTAAGATAAGACATACAATCCTTCACCCAATTTAGATGGACGTAATCCTGTAATACTCAATGAATATCAGTTCTCCATCAAAAGTTAATATCTTTATAATCATAAAAAATGAGATTTTTAGGGGTTAGAAATCACTCATGTCTTTGATTTTAACAAGTCACTCACTATTGGCATTTATCTTTGCATATGAATGGAAGAATATTGTCAAATTTAATTTCAACTAAAAATTCCATTTCCCTTTTCTCAATTTTTGTTCTTACAATGACTTGATTTAATGTTAATTAGTTAAATTTGACAGTTATTCTTCATTTTTTTATTTGATTTGTTTAATGGTGATTTAATTTCATCAATTAAAATAGTTTTCTTCAAGCATAATTGATTACTAATAAATTGTTTGATTAAATGTCAAATTTAAGTATGTTATTTTCATTTGAGTTCATCCCCTTATCATGTTCTATTATTGTTTCTCTTCAAGTCTCTAACTAAGTTGCAATTTATATTCTTCATTAGAATTATGTGTTCCTTGATGTGTAAGTTATTCTATAATTACATTTTTGATAGTTGGTAATAAAACAATCTGTGGATTCAAGTTTAATCTTTGTCCCTAAACTATGAGAAGTTGTTATGCATTTGCCTAGCTAATCCTTTTGTTATGAATCTATTATAGTATCTTAATGTGTACATGCCTATGCCAAATCAAATTAAGTTAAGCAACATTCAAAGTCTATTGATATTTTAATTTGATTTCTCTGTTGCTTTTCTCGAGACAAGTATTTGTGATTTTTTTCCATAGTTTAAATGGTTAGGAATAAAAATATGTTTTGTTTATTATGGAGAACAAGTGATTTGAGGATTATTTTTTTTGCTTATTTTCTATGCTAATGACCTTGAAATCCCCAAAAGAGGTAGACAATTTGTTTAGAGAGTCATTTTTCCCAACACTAGAAATGCATCACAATTAACACTTTTGGTACCCTATTTTCATGGAGTTATATTTCAAGAATCATTAGCTAATATATTTGTTTGGCTATAAACATATTGGATATTACAAGTGAAATTTCATAGCTAGAATCTCTTTTTCTTCAAAGCTTCAATCTTGTATTTATAAGCTTCTATGGATGGATATGACCGTTGTTGGGATGAGAGCCTTCTAATTTTCCCGTTTAGACATAAGGTATTTCGATCAACGTGTTAGCATGTGGTGGAGATAGAAAGACAAAAGGTATTGTCCTTTCTTTTGAGCATTGCTTACATTGTCTCTAATTCTTGTACAAAAATGATTGCGTTTTGTCGTTCGTCAAAAACACACACTTAAAATTGTAATGATAAGATATTTTCAAAAAGGAGAGGGAATATAAGACAAAAATTAAGATTAATTTCTCGCAAACAATTATAATTTGGTCCATGTAAAACAAATGAATTTAATAATTAATCAAGTAAATTGCCTTGTCTGCAGGTAAAGAGAATGTTACATACGTGTGACCAAGACCACCCGTTGGAATACACCGCTACATCTTTGTGATGTTTCAATAGAAAGTACCCTTGGGTCTTGTGGAGCAGCCACCAACTCACCTAAGCTTCAACACTCATTATTTTGCTAGAGATTGGACTTAGGCCTCCCGGTGGCCATTGTCTACTTCAACTCTCAGAAAGAGCCTGTTGCTAAGAGGCGTTGAATACTAGTTATGCCAAATCTATCACTGACTATCTCTTGAGATATGCATGGTTGGAATGCATGGAAGACATCATAACTATATGACTAGTGATTAAATACAGACTTTCCAGTAGTATCATTCTTGATCAAAGCACATGTGTACAACTTTTACATTGGGTGTAATAAAACTTGGTCTAAGTATAAATCAAAGTTAAAATTTCCTTTATCATCATGGATGAAAAACAACATAACACTTTGGATGCTAGTTTGCATAAAGCTTTTGGAAGCCGTACATACATACACACACACACACACACTAGTGTGTTGGGCATTGTATTTGTTTTAGAAGCCATTGGACCAAATCCAATTTTGTCACATTGGGTGCATGTTCAATTAAAATCATTTTGCATAAAATAAGAAATATAATACCATAAACTAATTTGGAAGCATGTAATCCTTTAATACTTCATAAATACTATTAGTCCATTACACGTTAATATCTTTGTTATCATCAAAATTATGAGATTTTGAGGGTTAGACATCATCCATGCCTTAATCATAGTTAAAGTTTCCTTTATCATCATGGATGAAAAACAACACAATACTTTGGATGCTAGTTTGCATAAAGCATTTGGAAGCAGCACACACACACACACACACACACACACACACACACACACACACACATAAACTAGTGTGTTGGGCGTTGTATTTGTGTTTAGAAACCATTGGACCAAATCTAATTTTGTCACAATGGGTGCATGTTCAATTAAATTCATTTTGGATAAGATAAGCAATATAATACCATCAACTAATTTGGATGCATGTAATCCATTAATACTCCATAAATCTCATTAGTCCATCAAACATTAATATCTTTGTTATCATCAAAATTATGAGATTTTGAGGGTTAGACATCATCCATGCCTTTGGTTTTACAACTCACTCATTCTTGACATTTCTTTTTGCATGTGAATTGAATAACATTGTCAAATTTAATTTCAACTAAAATTTTTTTGTTGGAGTACAAGTATGAGTTAAAATCTCATATCGTATAGGAATGAAAATGTTGAACACCACATAAGTGAAAGATCCATAAACTTGAGTCTTAAGATTTTAGATTAAAGTGTGGTGTCAAGTTCACTTATGTGATTGCTCATAACTCATTGGTATAAATCTCCCTGGTTTACCCCCCTCGATTGCACAACAAATTTCATTTTATTCTTATAGTGACATGATATAATGTTGATTGGTTGACCTTCATAGTTGTTGTTTAATTTTTTATTTATTTTTTAAATTTCTTTAGTTCAATTAGCTTTCTTCAAGCATATTTGATTGCTCATAAATTTTATAATTAATTGTCAAATTTAAGTATCTTAGTTTCATTTGAGTTCATCCCCTTACCATGTTCATTATTGTTTCTTTGCAAGTCTCTAATTAAGTTGCAATTGATATTCTTCATTAGAATTATGAGTCCCTTAACGTGTAAGTCATTCTATAATTAAATTTTTGATAGTTGGTAATAGAACAATCCGTTGATTCAACTTTAATCTTTGTCCCAAAAGTATGAGAAGTTGTTATGCACTTTCCTAGCTAATCCTTTTGTTATGGATCTATTATAGCATCTTAATGTGTGCATGCCTATGCCAAATCAAATTAAGCTAAGCCAACATACAAAGCCTATTTGTATTTTAATTTGATTTTTCGCTTGCTTTCCTGGAGACAAGTATTTGTAGTTCTTTTTTCCTTTGTTTATTATGGCGAACAAGTGCTTTTGAGGAAAAAAAATTGTTTTCTTTCTTTCTATGGTAATAGCCTTGAAATCCCCATAAGAAGTAGACAATTTGTTTAGAGAGTTGTTGTTCGTTTGTAGAAATGCAACACATGGGATGACTAGTGTAATACTTTTTTTTCCCCATTAAACAACAAAGGGAAAGAAAGAAAGAGAGATAAAAACATTGTTTTTTCTAATTAGGAAAAAAAACTAGAGTTGGTTAACCCATATATAATTTCATGTCAACAATTATACATTCCGAAAAGGGTTTGAATAGGTTAACCCAATAATTTGAATTGTTACCAATTCACAAAGCTTGTAAGATTTAGTATACTTATAACCAAAAACAAAGTTATTAGCTAATGCTTCTTGAAATGTAACTCAATAAAAATAAGGAACCTAAAGTGTCAGTTGTGATGCATTCCTACTCATATGATTAATAGATTAAAATTTTAGGGACAAAGATTAATTGAAGCAATAGATTGTTCTGTTACAAATTATCAAGTATGTAATTTTAGAATGACTTGCACGTTAAGGAGCACATAATTCTAATGAAGAATATATATAACAACTTATTTAGAGACTTTAGCTGCAACAATAATGAACACGTAAGGGGATGAGCTAAAAAATACTTAAATTTGATATTTAATCAAACAATTTATGAGCAATCAATGAAGCTTGAAGAAAACTAATCGAGTTGATGAAATCAAATTGTCATTAAACCAAACAAATAAAAAATTGAAAAATAATTGTGAAAGTTACTTAATCAACATAAATTCAAGTAACCGGAAGAACAACATACAAATTGAATAAAGAAAAATGGAATTTTAGTTTAAATTAAATTTGGCATCATTATTCAATTCATATACAAAAAAGAATGCAAAGAATGAGTGAATGAGTCTTTATTTATCTCTTCCAAAGATCAAATTGAGATTTAGCAGCGATGGAACACAATTAATTGATTGTTGTCCCACTGTCGGAGGTAATCAAAATCGAGGAAGACACAAGCTCAACAACACCAAGCATGATTTAGAGGCAATCGAGACCCTAATGCTTGTAGTTAGTGATTGTGTGGCAGGCCTTACTTTGTGTCAATGTGATTAAAAACATCAATATCGTAAGGGTTTTTCGCTTTGGTCTTGCTTGTCATTGCCTTGGCACTAACTAGAAGAGAAGGGTGACGCAAGGGGTCAGAGGGTGTTGGCTTGATCATGAGTTTGAAAAAATTAAGTTATGTAGTAAAATATAAATTTGGTAACATTTATTTTAATAAGTGTGAGGAAATTTTTATTTAATAAACAACAATAGAATTTTTATTAGACCTACCAATTATTTAATGTTAGAAAATGCTTAATATGTAAGTAGTGAATATTGTACTAAAAAAAATTGAAACCTTATTTAGGGGCTTAAAAGTGCTTATGAAATTTAAAACATTTACAAAATAACCCCTAGCAAAATAATAAAGAATTTTAATTTGATTGTTGAAAATTTTGATTAATCATTTTTAGTAGATTTTTTCTCTTAACAACATTTTTTCCATCTACTAGGTTCAAACTTGAAACTCTACTTAAGGGATTTGTCTTCAGTGTCACTCATACATGTTGGTTTTATACAGATATTATTTATAACATTTTGCACCTTTTATTTTTCACCAAGCCTTTTACTCTTGATTGCTCTTTCAATAAATTAAAACATTCGCGTGTAGTGATTTTCTGGATGTGTATTATATAATTACACGACATGATCAATAGTATTTAAAAACTTACTACAATATAATTTATTTATTTGATTATATGATTGCTTGATTGCATATTATTTATTTTTAGCTTGTTTTTCATACTCTTTTTTTGTTTTGTTTTAAATGTGTTTAATTTATCTGAAATTATGTAAAGAGGATGATGGGAATCACTCATATTCTTGGATATTATAGAGATTATATTATTGAGAGATTGGCCAAGGTAAATCAGCAAGTAATAGCACATTTTATTTTATTAGTTCAAATTTATTGAAAATTATAAAATTATGAGAGATGCATTAAATGGTTAAATTAGACATTTGAGTGTCTCAATAAATATTATAATACATACAACAAAAATTTAAAAGTCATAAGATACAACACAAGTATTTTACCGTAGATTTATAACATACCAGGGTAATACTCCATGCCTTGTACAAGTGTTGAGTTAATAATTTATGATTTTTATATTATTATATTTTTTATACTATACTTATCAATTATTTTTAAAAATTTTATATATGTTAATATATATGTAAAGGAATATATAAGATAATATATATATATATATATATATATATATTCAAATAGTTTTACATTATAAGTGTCTTATTATTTAGTAAAAAAGTGTTTTTAATGAATTTTTTCTTAAATAAATGCATATGAGGTTGTGCATACGGATGACAATGGGCAAAATGGGCACATGTAGTAGTCACCTTTTAAGATAAATATTTGGTACGTGTGTTGTACACTTGTACCTGTTAAGCTGATACCTATTTATTTTTTTAATATTTGCAAGTACCCATGAATATTTTTGCAAAATTATAGTTTAAAAATATTTTAACAAACACTTTTATTGTAATTTTTATTTATTTTTAATATTTCTGAAAAAATAATTTTAATTGTTACAACTAAAGTTATTCAAATATTCTACTATCTACAAAATTAAAAATGCCCATGCATAATTCTAAATAAATAAATTTGGTGAATTTCAAACAAAATTATCTAAAAATTATTCTCTAAAATATAAACTCAAATTAAAATACACTAAAATATAAGTCTAAATTAAATTATAATCCAAAACATAAATACAAATAAAAAATATTTATAAAGAACATTTATGCATTTAAGCTTGGTAAAAAAAATAAAGAATATTTAGTATCTATTGGAAATTTTATCTATAAATATGTGGGTATAAATTCTTTAACTAAATTTATTATATATTTATTTTTAATAATTTTTAATTAAATGATCAAATATATTTTCAAATTTTTTTAATTAAATGGTTGAGCATATATAATAATATTAATAAATATTATATATTAAATTGATAATTATATTACTCAATTAATATTTTAATTTATTACAATAAGAATGTTTAAATGTTATGATAATTCAGAATTTAAAAAATATATTTAATTAGAATAAATATTGATAATATATATATATATA
>CM023959.1:6790511-6835714 GCA_013407115.1 Glycine latifolia
TATATATATATATATATATATATATATATATATATATATATATATATATATATATATATATATATATATATATATATATATATATATATTAGATAACATTAAGTATGAATATAACGTAAAATATTAATCCTAAATCGAGAGGGAAAAAACAATATTTTAGAAGCGAACGTAAATCATTGTATATAGAGATCATAAAGAAAATAATATTCTCATTTAATTTGATATGAAAGTATTCAAATAAATAACTACTGGAATTCTCATAAAATGTCTGACACAATGTAAATCTCCCATAGCTGTTTACATTCTTTGTTCCTAGTATCGTCTTTATTAGCTTCAATCATGCAGAAGAACAAGCTTCCTTGATTGAGCTTAACGTAAATAAAGATTCTTCAAATTCAAACTAGCCAACAACAGAAATGGATATTGTTGGTCTTTTCACAATGTGGGCCACACCAAGATGAAAAAGATTTGAGGACCCTCCTCCCAACATGATTGGCGGACCCCACTTTTTTGGAACTATGATATATTCATACTCCTTTCGAATCAGTTGAAGACTTTAAAACTGTCTACTTTTGCGCATCACATGGACTTGCTCAGCTTTTTATTTGAAAATTCAAATTTGAACCGGGTTCAAATGATTGCAAAACGGCCACATAAAATTAAATCCAACGATGCTACCAAGGAGGATAACATCACATCACATTATAATACAATTATAGCAAAATTTGGATCTTTTGAGGTTTGAATGTATGTAGCAGAGAAATTAAACATGGGAGACTCATCAGCTTGTCTCATGCAACAACAACCATTCTGTTATGCCTCTGGCTTTCCCAAAGAAGCCAACAAGGTCAGTGATCATTTAACAGTCGCTTCTGTACCCAAGATTTTGTACTGTTCTTGTATTCTTGAATTCTGTGAACTGCCATCAGATATTTCCCTTGTTTTCGTTCAGTTTTTCCTTTAGTTTTCGGAAAATGGGAACAAATGCACATAAACTGAAATTTCAGTTGTTCAATTTTGCCCAATTTTTGTCCTAATGGTTACCTTCGCTTTTCTCAAAATATATACAAATGAGTTTAGAAATTCACTTATTATTGCTTGTTAATAAGGTTTCAATAAACCATATCTGGCGATCTTTTTAATAAGGTTTTAAAATGTGATTACGATTTTTTCGCGATCTTTTATCTTGCGAGAAATTACAGTGACCTAAGGTTGATTTAGCAACAATTATAGTTGTGATACAGTCCTAGAAATTCCAAAATCCTTGGCATGGCAGCCAATATCACTGTTTCACACCATTTTCTAAAACCTTGTCTTTTATTTTTTATTTTTATCGACAAATTAGTTGTTAATATGTTAATTTTTATTAACGAGAGACTTAAACCCAGGACCAATCACTCCCTCTCTCCTACTTTTACTGCCAAGTAAATTTTATATCTCTAAACCTTGTTTTCTAATATTCTATGATTTCATTGAGGTTCACCTTGAAAAACCTGTTAAACTTGTGCATTTCAGAGCAACCCAAATAATGCACTTGGACAATCAGTCTCATTTGGGAGGTTCATGCCAGAGTCCCTGGCATGGGAGAAATGGTCAACTTTCTCTCACAACCGCTATGTTGAAGAGGCAGAGAGGTTTACACGGCCCGGTTCGGTTGCACAGAAGAAAGCTTTCTTTGAAGCTCACTACAAGAAACTTGCTGCTCAAAAGGCAGCTGCTTTGCTTGAACAAGCAAACAGTGCCTCACAGACACAGCCAGAACAAGAGGCAATAGTTGATAACACTCATAGTTTGAACATGACTAGTCCAACATCTAAACTTGTTCTCCTTGAAGAAAATGCACAGGTTTTTAACTCTGAGCCAGATGCCACTACCTATAATTCAAATTCAAATACAGATGCTGCTTTACCTCAAAGTGACCAGTTAGGAGGAGCTCAACCACAGATAGATCACCAAGCTTTTGTAGTTAAGTTGCAAAATCAGCTTGAAAAGGTTGATAACTACAAGGAGCCAAGTGAAGAGGTTAGTGGAACACTATCAAAGGAGAAGACACTATATAGTTTGAGACCATGTGGTTCCGACCAATCTCTACGTGACACAAAATTATATTGTTTAATTTACATAAAAAGAGTTAATGTGTCACATGGAGATGGATAGGAAGTCACGACCACATGATTTCTGAACTATATAATAATTTCTCCCAATAAACATTGAAACTCGAGGTTCATTTATTTTCGGTTATAGCACTTCCAAAGGATGAGAAATTGTTACATAGTTTGTGACACCACGTGGTCGATCAATCTCTACATGACATTATATTATTTAATTTACAGAAAAGAGTTAATAACGTGTCATATAGAGATTGTCAGGAAGTCAAGACCACATCATCCCTGGACTATATAATAATTTCACCCAATGGAAACTGAAATCCGTTGATTTATTTCCAGGAATTATTTTTCCCTTTTTTGATACTATGGCTACATAGTAATTGAACAAAAGTAGTTATTGCGGCAGGTTACAAATTTTGATCAGGATATTTTGCAATCAACGGGCAAGAAGAAACAAGCTGTTTCTTCATTCAAGTTGTTAAAAGTTATTGGTACCTCCAAGTTCAAATCCACACCAGTGAAATCAAAAACTCCTTGTCATTCTAGTAAAGATGATATTGCTACCCCAATGAGCAATAATCCTGCACTAACCTCTTCTAATAAAGAAGGATCAACTTCTAAGTTACCCCACATGTCACTTAATTTAACACTAGTTAGAGAAATCAATAAATTGACCGTATCATTGGTGAGGAAATTTGGAAGTACTGGAGTTGGTGCTAGTTCTTCCAAGGCTTCAAAGCATAGCTCGACTCTTATAAAGACCACAACTAAGGTATAGTCCAGCCTCAATGCCTATTTCATTATACACCCTCTTACGAAACCTTTCATTTTGTTATGATCTTCCATTTGCAGGCTTCTAAGAATGAGTCTCAAAAGCATTCTTCATTTACCCCATTAACAGAAGCGCAAAGGTAACGATTCTGAAAAATAGTTAGTCACGTGACAAATTTTTTTCTTACATTTATTTTTCTAATTGATCAAATCCTGCCATCATCCATGTAAACATTGTAGAATCATACGGCCAAAACACCTATTTTTTCATCATATGACCCCAAATGGCACTTGCTCTATTCAGAGTAAGTTTAATCTCTTGTTTAACAAGAATTAAAGTCAAGAATAACTAAGCAATCTGTCTTGCGGCAATCATTTTTTGACCATGGCAATGAATTGAAACATGTTTGCTGCTAGGCTTTAATTTATGAAGAGAATGAATCATTATATATCATTTTTTTGTATATATGAGTTGTTATTGTTGGAGTACAAGTGTGAGTTAAAGTCCCACATCGGATAGAAATAGAATAGTTGAACACCATATAAGTGAAGAGAAGACCCATAAACTTGAGCCTTAAGGTTTTGGGTTAAGGTGTGGTGTCTAATTCGCTTATATGGTTACTCAGGTGTAAATCTCTCCGATATTTACCCCCCTCGGTTTCCCAACAGTTGGTATCAGAGTCAAAGGGACCATGTGGAAGAGACTCACATTTGAAGAGGATTCTTAATTTTGTTTATTATTTCTAGAGTAACTTATCCAATGCTTTACATGGATGCAGAAGTAAAAGGAAAATCCCCATTATATCCTCCCCATTTAGGTTGAGCACCGAAGAAAGAGCTTCAATTACAAAGAAGGTAAAACTCATTCTTTACTTTTCTCTTATAATTCACTGATTATGCTTTGATACATTTATTTAATTTCTTATCTTTCTTTGTCTGTTGATCTTCATGAATTCAGAAACTTGAGAAAGTGTGCAATGCTAGTGAATCACAGAAAGTGCAGCTACATAAAAAATTCAAGGTGGGTTGAAATGGAAAACCAAGAGATTTAACATCTAGTGAAAATTGTCACTGTAATAGTTTTATAACGGCTTAAATATGTTAGAGATTTCTAATATATATTTCATTTTTTTTTAATCTCTTATAATTTTTTTGAGTCTTTTATAATTTTTTTCGTTATTGTGAGACTCTTATATTAAAAGTTTAATTTATATCCGTGTAGTAAGTTAAATAATGACATGACAATATCTTAATGTTTCTTTCAATATATATCAGTCATTAGAACAGAACTTTTAATATATCAGAAATTTAAGACAACAAAATAATTTATCAAGGACTCAATCAAAAATCTAATATATATCATAGACCTAAAAATTATTTAAGCCTTATATATATTACATGGTTTCTTCAGCTTAATCAGAACATTGTATCCTCTTACACGCAGGAGAACGCAGAGACAAAGATTAGAAAACTACGTCAGAGCTTTTGTTTCAAAGCAGGCTCATCACCTGATTTTTACGAGGATAGAGAAGCATCGAAAAAGGTATATTTTCCCATTTGTTTACAAATAATAATATGTAAGGATGCTTCAAAATTCATGACGTATCCGAATTGCAACCGTATAGGATACTATTGCGTGATTACATATCAAGAGAAATTGTTGTATGATTTGAGACTGGCACATACATATGGTTTTCAACTTTTCATCAATCTACACATGATAGTCCTAGATTCAATTTAAAGAAATATTGTACATAGGATGTTAAAATATAAAATATCTAGGTTATACATGAGAAATTATCATATGGAAAGATTTATTATCATAATTTAACAAAAATGTCATATTTTTGTATTGTATCATGTCGAATTTGCAACTTATTCTCCCTAGAATTGAAAAGTTAACATAAATTTGTTTAATTGTTGATTTCTTGCAGGATCGATTGACACCTCCCGAGTCACCCAAAGAGGGAAGAAAAGCCAATTTAAGTGTCGTAGAGAGTAAAAGTTCTTTACCTCGTAATAGACCTTTCCAGGGAAAGAATTGTGGTACCATGACTCTGCCTCGCACTTTAAATTCCTCTATGATTACTACTCATGAAAATACATCTCCAAATATTCAGCATTGAAATCAAAATGATAGAAATTACAAACAAATTTAGGGAGTACACTATTAATGTGTAACGTACTTCTACTTTTGTAGCCAAAAGATCATAGTTAATATGTAAATATAGCTTCATGAAAATGAGGCTTCTGGTGTGCGTGTTTTGGGTATATGGCTGTATGGTATGACCCTATGGCATGACTTCTATTACTATTTCTTTTTTTTCGTATTTTTTCTTTCACCTTCAAATATGTGTTTTTGTCCATTGTTGATGTTCTATCTATATCTATATTAAATATTTTCATACAAATATTATTCATCCAAGTAAAATTACTTCTAGTTTTCTCCTCAAGTTATAATTCATTTAACTAATCCGACAAATTAATTTTTTGTATTTTTATTTAAAACTTTTTCATATCCACATGTTCCTTACAAAAATCAATACTGCTATGGAAACAAATGAAAGGTCTGAACCAGGAACAGACCCAGGATCTATTGACCGGGGGAACCAGGTTTAAAAATTAAAATTAATACAATAAATATACTAACTAACTTAAATATTTATACAAAGTATTTATAATTATATATATTTCAAAATAATCTAATATTATATAATAGAGAATATATTTACATAGAAGATAAATTAAACATTTTTTTTTAAAAGATCCAAAATTACAAATGACAATTGCCAATTTCACATGCCATTGAGAATCCTAATAAATTTATAATAAAATTTGGTATCGATGTTAAACATTTTTTTTTACAAAAAATCTTATCATGTTAAAGTTTACTAAATTAGAATAAATTATGATACTCATTAAATTATCTTTTATTACAATAGTAACCAATAACATTGAAAAATAATTTGCTTTCAAATAACTGGAAAATAGAAGAAAAAAAATTATGTGTCATGACAAAGATTGCAATTTGAAAAATAAACTATGACAAACCTTTGATGGAACTTGTTACATATGATTTTTTAAGGTTTATATTACAAACCAATAAGGTCTAATTCAATTAGTTGAATAGTGTATATAAGTATTATAAATCTTTTGATATCCTGTTCAATCCATATGGATAAAAAGATTACATTACACATGTATTAGACTCATGCATCCAAGACCCCAAAAATGTGATAAAATCTCATAAACAAATAGCAAGAAAAACAAAAATAAGACATGACAATAAAAAAAAAAAAACCAAAGAGCATATAAAAAAATAATAATTGAAAGATAACATTTGTTTGTGTATTTCAAAATTTAACTTATCAATCCCTTACATATGTTTGTAATTGTTTGACTCATTGACCAAGAAATATATATCATACTCAAATATTTTATCTAGAAAAAGATACAATTATTTCTACAAGGAATACTACAAAAGAATATAATATTTTGTTAAAAAATAGAAAATAAATAAATAAATATTTTTTGATGTTGAACTTAAATAAAACTATGTACATAATTCAATCCCTAAAAAAAATAATTACTTAATATTTAGCCTGCATAATGTTGGTCTGTCCCTGTTCGGAACCTCTATGGGTCTCTCACAATTAGGGACGAAACTAGGCATTATCCATTTAGCTTGCAACAGGTGTGTCCCCCAAGAACTTTTTTTTTTTTAATATTTACATGTAGTAGAATGTGTATCCTAAATCCATATCCCCCTCCCCACTCTCCCCCAAACATTTTTTTTGTTGGTTTTGTCCCTGCTATGTATGTTCAAATGCTTTGATCTTCATATTTCAAGCTGAAAAGAGGGGACGTCACGCAGGGATTTGACATATAAGGTTATATTTAATAAAATTAGTTGAAAAGATAATCAAAATTAAGAAGTTAGTTGAGTTGAAAATTTAATTTATTAAATTATAAGTATTCGATAAAATCAATTATAAAAATAGCTAAAAAGTATAAAATGATAAAAAAAAATCATGATTTATTTAAAAAGGATAATCAAGTAATTTGATAATTAAAATATAGATAAAAAGGAGAAAAATATATAAAAAAAATAGAAGATAAAAGTTATTATTTCAAAAAGCATTACTTGAAGTAAAATTTCAAAAGACGTTAGAAATTAAAAAAAAATTAATTTTTTTTTGTTTACCGAAATTAGCTGAAATACTTTATTAAATATATTCTAAGTCTATATAAGTATAAGAAAAGATGGCTAGACATTAGACATATCTGGAGTGTGGAACTCCATTGATTTTTATAGTCCTTTTTTGATAAAGTAGGTTGATGTAATGTAATTTTTATGAAAAAGGTGTTTATCTTTCCAATGGGATAGTAAGGATTGTAGTTGAACTCATTATGATGTCGCTTTTGTTGTTAGAGTCATATTGAGCTTTATATACATTTGGAATTAGAGAATGAGGTTTAGATTTCATTGGGCCTTGGTTGGGCTATGTCCAAAATAGTATCCCCATAAGTTAGTATCCCATAATGTCATGAGGTGTTGTTGACTTGTTAAGACATATCAAATGTAGGGTATAAGTTAACTAGCTGAAAAAGCTGCCACCATAGTGCCTTCTCTTGGACTATGTGGTAATTGTTGATAAGGCTTGATTGAAGGATCATCCTCATAGCTTAGGTTTTGATTTTTTATCATTTTGCATGCCAAAACATGTTTTATAGGTGTGACATTGTATTGTTTGTTTAGAGTTAGACATGTGTGATTAGAATTAGATATATTAGTTTAGTTCTTGCTTAATCAGCTTTATCACTTGTCGTGCTTTGATTGATTGTTTTTGAAATTTTAGAAGTTCATTTAACATTAAGTAATTGGTAATCAATTGCAACCTGAATGTAACCAATTACATAAGGAAAAATTGATTCCAAAGGCTTACTTCTATATTTGGACGAGAATATTAATTTAATTGATTACCATGCATTGATTCTCTATTTAGAGTAAGTATTTGTGATACGAATTTACATTGCTTCTCCATTTAGACCAACAATAATATTGTTATTTCGGGGTTGTTTGATAAATTACTCTTAAGAAAGAGTGATAGAGGAACCGAAATAATGAAATGGAACCTTTGATGAACTTAGTTCAACTCAAAGTAACCATTGAGATCATGGAATCAAATCCTAGTAATTTTCTAATTAAATAAGCTGGAAAATATTATAATAGTTGTTGTCGTTGGGAAGGGTAGAATAAACAGTAAAGAAGGTTTTGAAACTCAAGAAGAATATAATTAAAGATCAAAATATTATTTAAAGGTATCTAAAGTGTGAAAATAATTTCTCATGAAAATTTAACTAATAATAGATTTAATAAATCAATTTAAGAAGATATAATTATGAAACAGTTTCTGAATAATTTTAAAAGTTTAAATTTTTTAAAATAATATTTAGCCTGAAAATATGTTTAGAGTATTATTTTATAATTTTAAAATTTTCTGGAAATTTTTGGATTTATCTAGAAATTTAATTATGAGTTTATGGGTAATTTACATAGCTCAATCAGGATTACTAAATGAACCCAAAAAATGGTAAGAAATTTCATGCAGCTATATTTTCATTGTTATTGAACAAGAATGAAGAATCATAAAACAATAAACTTTGAAAGTGCTACTTAAATAAGTTTATAATATATTGGTGCAATTAAGTACATGCAAGTGACAAAGTATGTAATTTTCCCCCTTTTTTCTTCTATAAAACCATGGCCACTATAGGAGAGGATATTTGTTTTTGGTTCCAAGTTCTTCATGGATATTGGATTAAAGACTAATATTATTTGCGGTACATTAATGTATTGATTCAAAGAAATTTTATACACGATAAAAATTAAATATGAATAATATATCTCGTATTAAATATATTATCCTAACACATATAAATGCAATGAGACCTTAAACTAATGTGTAAACCTTTTGGGTCATATAAAGAGAGTTTCTTAGATTTGTCCATAAACATTATGAAAGCTTCATCAACTTTATATGTTTTGATAATGAATAAATAGTGAGATGTTTCTGCATGTGCATAAAGGAAACAGTTATATCTTCTCTTATTTTTATTTTGTGGTCTTTACTGTGTCTTATAGTAGTTTTTATCCCCACTATAAGTGATGTGATTTGTTTCTCCAAATAGGAACAAATTGAAATTTTGCAACCGACCACCAACACTATAGAGACTAAATGATGTGTTTAACCATAATTAAAATGAAAGGTTACCATGACATATATAGCAGCTAGATGTCATATTCATTGATTTTAAATACAGGGAAAAAGTCATGTATCTTTTAGACTCTAACCCTCATCTGTCTCGTGCTTTTCCCATTTCCACTCACCACAGGTAATCTATTCGTCCCACCCTCTCTGACTTGTCGTTTCCATTTTTTGACTCCGGGAAAAACGACCGTTCCACATTCATCAAATTTTCTTTTTTGGTTCGTATTTTCACTATCTACTGCCTTTGTTTCATTCGCCCCATTTGTTTCCCCTCCCCAGTCGATAGATATAAAAAAAATGAATTAAAATAAAAGTTTTGAATTAAAATATAAAAATATGAATCTTACGGTCATTTTATTGTTTTTTTTTTTTTTTTTTTCCATTTTTACCATCTTTCCACACAAAGAAGACACCCTTATTGCCCACACTCTTTCTTTCATGAATACCATTCTTTACGCTATGGGTTCTTCTGGTCGGAACATGTTCTGCTTCTTCTCGCAATGAAACCGAATTTGACAGATGGCAATAGATGAGGACGTTAAAATATCCTCAATAGGTGCATGCATGATGGTTAAAGGTGTAGTTTCTTTTTTTAGTTCTGCATTGGACATGTTTTCACATACCGACATACGCGCGATAGCGAGATGGAACTAATTTTCGACGAAAGAGAATATCAATTAAGCAATAACTTCTTTATTTTCTGTGGAAGAAACGATAACTTCTTTATTCAAAGATATTGCTTGATTCGTATAAACTACTAGTTACTTGTTCTGTACTTGTGGGTTACATTTAAACTTTAAAGCGGCAAAGTTGGTTCAGCATTTGAATCTTTTAACTAAGATTAATTTGAAGTTCGATTCTTGACTTGAGCAAGAAGTCGCAAGAAATGGACTGTTATGGAGAGATGATTAGTTGAGTGTTAAATAAGAAATTTTAGATATCTCTAATTGGAGCAACAAAAGGGGAGAATTGAAGCTAGATTCGATTATCATAAAATACATCTTTAGGAGAAATGAAAATTTTTAAGTAACTAATCTCAGATTTAGAATTAATCACATAACCAATTAAAAGATCGAAACTATGAAAATACGTGCATCTCACGGGATAATCAAAGACTCTGTCTACGGTGGTCACCCAAAAAGATAAGGTGTAACAGGTTCAACTTTCGCCTTATACTGCCAAATTAGGAAACTTCAGCCACGGTCCAAATGAGAGGCTTTCGACATTAGCCTCAGAGATGGTCTCATATTTCTAGAATCACAAGTTCGGAGACTGAGAGCATGATCCATTGCCCCACAATCATCGCAGAATCTGTGCTTTTCTTTCATGTTTTAAAAAGACGTTGAGTTTTCTCCTTGTCACAGGACTCAACTCGCTTCCCTCTACGTAGGGGCATCGTAATATCCACACGAATTCTAACCATCAATGTCATGCGTGTTTATAGATATGCTCTAATAAATAGATTTCATTTTGAATTAGTACAATTTCAAAAATTGATTTTATTAATAAAAATTTAAATTAACATCATTTTAATTTGTTTGCCCAATAGATAATAGAACGTTAGTTATCACAAAAAATATTGTTTAAAAACTTTTTTTATCGGAATTGATTTAGGTATGCAATTACCAAAATGGGATTTCAATCCCTATATATGTATATATTTTTAGACATTTTTTAATTCATATTTCATTATTTTGATATTGATATATACATTGATGATTTAAAAATAAATAACTAGGTTTACATCAAATTTTTACAATAAATTTAGTAATTAAAGTATTTGCATAAATATAAAAAATATAATATATTAATAATTTTAGGTTATTATCTAATCATAAATCAATATATATGTATATATTATATGATATTATTGATTTTTATAATAATTATCTTAAAAATTAAATCATGTATCAACCACTAATTATAAATTGATGATTGTCAGTAATTAAGCTCCTATAATTATTCCCTTAAAGAATCTTTCATAAAAAAACCCCGTAAAGACTGCAAATTAAACAATTGGAAAGTTAAACTACTTATATACATGTTGAAAACTACACACTGTCACACTGTAAACAAATGAACCTATAAACAAGAAAAATTAAACCAAATTAAAAGAACAAACCATATATATCATTATAATACTTTCTAATCATAGTTATGAAATAACAGATCCAGCAAAATGTATAAATTGAATTCTGCATTTGGCTCAACTATGTAACAATTTTTTCTTTGACAAAATACTAAGTCACAAGTTTCCCTTTCACTTGGAAATTTGGCTCATCTAAAACCGCAGATAACTTTGACAGGCTGAATATAAGATTGCTTTTGACTTTAGTAAATAAGCCTCTAATTGAAATCTAGAATAGTGAGATTGATTTTATCACCCATAAGAAAACAATTATCCAGTCAATAATGACGCTCTGTCAACGAAGACTTTGGGGGCAACTTTAGATCTGTTATATATGGTGAGTTGCAGGTTTCTCTGAAACCTACAACACCCTTATACGTTGATGGTTGTTGGAAGAAATAGAGAACCTGAAAGATACGTAAAGCTAGCTCCTTTTGCCAAAGAAAAGGGTATATATGGAAGAAGAAAATGTTAGCTCATAGACTTGCGTTTTTATGGATCAATAAGCCCCTAAAAGTAGCTTCAAAGGTGACTCAGTTTATCCATTGGATCCATGTTTGAGGAGAAGTACCAAACACAATGTTCAAAGATAAAATCAAGTGTCACCAATGACCATTGACCAACACTACTAAACTCACGCTTTCGTTATTTTTAACATGAAACCAAACACATCCTTTGGTTGGAGTCCCCAATAAAACATCCAATAGAATCCACCATAAAGAAAAGGAATTCATAAGACGTTTTGAAATTTTTAAAGATATTTTTAAATCACAGTTAATTGAACAAAGATTTGTAATCTTTTTGATACTGTTTTCAATCTCTATGGATAAAAAACGTAAATGATTCTCTTATAATATATCACTAAATGTTTACCACTATAATTATATTATCAAAAGTACTATAATTAAGGTAGGAGACCATGTAAAATCTTTATTAAACTTAAAATCTTTAAGTGTACAAGGTTATACGTTATAAAATTGTATAGATTTTTTTAATATAGATCGGATCGTACAAGTCAACTGGTGACTCACTGAGTCGATCATTGACCTAATGACCTAATATTTTGATTGAGTCGACATATGGTCTAAGGTTGATAACATTGATTTTATCTTCTCCAATATTGAGCAGTTCTAGTAAGTGAGGGGTACATACAAATGAGTGAAATGATACAAAAAAAAGTATATTAAATTACTCATTTAAACCCTATAATTGCACAAACTTTATCTTTTAGTTCTTATACTTAAAAATCATTCATTTTAGTCTGTATAATACTATTTTTAATCTCTTTCACTCCATATAAATACCATTTTATCCTTTTTTTGTCCCTACCATGCATCTAAATTCATAGGAACTAAGAGAGATTAAAAATAGCATTAGACTGTTTGATCGAGACCAATCCCCAGACACATGCTGACTTACCTATAAGTGGTCAATCAAGTATCAGTCCCTAGGCACATGTTGACTTACCTATAAGTGTTGATTGAGTATGACTAACCCTGTACTGTTAGCCAACGTGGCACCCAAGATCATTAGAACATGGTAACATACTGGGTAGAGCATCATGTCTCTGACATGTCTGAGACATAGAACAACACATTTGTACTAGGTTAGACTTTGTATTCCTTGTATGTGTTGAAATTTTGCAAATGGCAACGACAAAGAACCAATCATACAAGGAGCCAACCCAGTCCAAGAAAAGGAAGCAACAAAAGGAAGGGTCATCCTGTCAACCCCCAACTAAAGCATCCAAATCTCAGTAGAGCCTCAGATGTTGCATGGGTTTGCCAATAACAATGAAAGATTCTTCAACAAATATGCTAAAGGAAGATACTATACAATTATCAAGAGGAAGGTCTATGCTGAAGGGAAAGTGTATCTAAAGGAAGGTGAATTAATTGTGATTCAAGAGACCTTTGAAGGCAAAGGGTGGACCAAATTGATGGAGCTAGTTGTGGGCAGTGAACCCTTTATCAGAAAGTTTTATGCCAATGCCATCCTTCAAGATGGTTTTAAAGAAAGAAAGTCTTGGGTCAAAGGTACAATTGTCAAGAAAGGTTAAGCACTTATGCCCATTGGGCAAAGAACTTGTGGGGTTGTAGACTATCTACTTGAGACAAGTCTTCGAGGCCCCAATTATGATAATGCACATAAGCACTTACTCCCACAGACTAAGTGCTTGGTAGGTTGTTTAACGTATGACCAAGATAAATTTGTAGGGTCTAACTCTATTGATACACTTAAGCACTTATGCCTTACAGGCTCAATGCTTATAGGTTGTGGCTTGTCCCACCAAGATAGGTCCTAAGAAGGACCATTGCAATGAGTACACTTAAGCACTTACACCTTATAGGCTTAGTGCTTGTAGGGTTATGGTCTTTCTAAATGAGACCAGTCTCTAAGAACTTGATGATAACAATACACTTAAGTACTTGTTCCCTACAAGCTTAGTGTGCTTTTGGGGTTGTGGATCGTTCGGTCGAGACTGGTCCTCGAGAATTTGACTATGACAATACGCTTAAGCATTCACGCCTTACATGCTTAGTACTTGTGGGGATGTGGATTGTTAGATCGATACAGGTTATGAAAGGATGATTGTAGTTAGTACACTTCAGCATTTATGCCTTATAGGCTTAGTGTTTGTCGAGTTGTGAATAGTTCAACCGAGACCAATCCCTAAGTACTTTTCATCTTACATATAAAGGGTCGATCGAGTATCACCAACCTAGTAATGTTAGCTAGCGAGACACTCGAGATCATTAGAACATGCCAAAGACTCATAACAACACATTCGTACTTGTAGATACGAAGTAAACATTTGCTATGCTCAACAAGACGTTTCATATAGCTTCTAGCTTTTAGCTTTTTTTACTAGTTGAAAAGCTCATTCAATTGTTTGGCAAACAAAATTTTTGTAGTAGCTTTTTAGTAACTTCTAGCATTTTTTGAAATGCTACTTGAAGTAACATTTTTTAAAACACTAACTTCTAGTTTTTTATATTTTCTTCTACTTTTATCATTTATATATTTATTCATTTCCCTGTTACTTTAAAAAAAAAATCATGGTTTTACCATTTTTCTATTATTTTACATTTTTTTTATCTATTTCAATAGCTAATTTTATCGAATATTTCTAATTTAATAAACTAATTTTTCTTTTCTTCGAGCTCCCAACTACCAACTCATTTTTAGCTTCTAATTAATTTTTTAACTTTTAACTAATTTTTTAGTTAATTTTGTGAAATATAATCATGATCATATATATACATATAGAAGTTGTGACCCCTAAGAACCAATAATCAAAAGACACATGTCAAGAGTTGTCAAGGAACATCTTATAAATAGAGGTAAGTTTCATGTCTCATATCAAGTCGATGACTAGACAAAGCTTAAGAGGGATCAAACATAACTGTTGAACTTTTCGTAAACAATTATGCCTTGTTTGGGATACTCTATTCTGTTTCTAACATTAACAATTTCGACATAAAAAGTATGTATAGAGACAAAAATATATTATTTTTAAGTATAGAAAAAAAGTTTTTACAGCTATAAAAATTAAATGAATAAATAAATAAAAAATTTAACACATTTCTCTCTTTTGTAGATCTCTTTCCTACCAAAAGCGTTCAGCAGTAAATAGGATACACTAAGCTTTTCGTGTCCCTGTACCGCTAATTGCCGACACTCCTCAATTTTTTTGATGGAAACCATTCTCTACGATATGGGTCTTTCTAGGAAGGTAGCCTAATTTGACAGCTGCCAATTGACGAGGGGCGTTGACACATCTTCCATAGGTGGGGTTTTCTAATATATACGAAAGCGATGGAAGTGGAACCAATCTTCTCAAGAAATAAAATATTAATTAATGGATAACTTCTGTGCTTAAAAGTATTACTTTAATCGCGTAACTACAAATTAAATTTCTGTCAACCAAAAACTTATTATCAGAAGTAATTCAACGCTTAAATTTTTTAATTAAAGTTTGGGATTTGATCTTAGATTTTAGTAATATAGAATGACAATTAAAGATATTATTTTATCTTAAAAAATAGATCAATCAGGTAGAAGGAGGAGGATTACTTCCCCTGCTATAAAAAAAAATTCTGCCATATTACTTTAATCGCATAACAAAGATTAAAATTTCTGCCATATGCTTGAGGAACTTAAATTATTAGTTACTTGTTCTTCAGTTATTGGTTGGTTATAAGTGTAGTCAACCTTCTCAAATGTGACCCGTCATCCTCCTGTAACATGTTCAACTTTGGCCTTATACTGCCAAAGGAGACTTCATTTTTCAGATCCGACGATACCACAAATTCCACAATATATTTTCAGATCCTCGGAGATAGTCTCATCCCAAGAATTACAAGTTAAGAAATAGTCTTCCATATACTTTTAAGACTTCTATTGTTTTCTTGTCACGAGAAGTTATTAAGTATTCATGAATCAGGTTTATGGATCGGATTAATCTATACACAGTATGAAATCAAATATTATTAATTTTTTTCGTTAATTAAACAACTTAAATATGTCACATAAGTATCGGTTAGAGACCGTAATTGCATAATGCTCCACGACATTAGTCTGAACTCACATCCCTCTATGTCGTGGCTTTGTGATACTCAAGAGGATTCTTATCCTCGTCAATGAACCCATCCCCATTGTTTCGTCCTTATCATCCCATTAAATAAAATTTCTCCAATAAGTAAAGGAATTCATAAGTACTTTTTTATTTATTCGAAAGTATATCACTAAAGGTTTACACTATAATTGTTTAATCAAAATTATAATTAAGATTATACCGAAACAGATATTAAGAAATTTCTCCAAAAGTACGTTGTTAATAAATTATTGTTAGTAGCTAGTAATCTTTTTTCGATATGAGAAATTTAAGCTATATTTTCTAGAGCAAAAATAACACTTTGCAAACGCTGACCCTGTTTCATTCCTTTTAATAGCAGGGATAGAAAGTAAAGCTTACAGGTTTTTATTTTTGAAAGACATAAAAAACATTAGTATAAGAAAAGTGAGTGACAATATAAGAAAACATAAAAAAGAACAAGTAGAACTGGAGCATGTTTATGGTTTAGTATGTTCAGTCTTTCATCTCTGTGTGTGTCTGTGGTGACATTGAAGATGACCTCGACGACATTGCAAGCTCCCTGGCAACCTGTTCCATGGTAGGGCGAAATCGGGGGCGTTCGGTTAAGCAAGCAATTGCTATCTTTACAATTGATATCACCTCCTTATCAATAGGGCTTGTTGGATGTGGAAGACGTTCGTCCAATTTAACCATCAATGACATATGATCAAGTGTTGAGGTCATAGTGGATGAAGATGATAGCAATATAGAAGATGTAACATCACCAGGGTGCTCTCCAAACAATGTTTCCAATGCAAAGACCCCAAAACTATACACATCACATTTCTCATTTGCTTCCATTGTGTATGCAAGTTCTGCAACAAATTTTTAAAATAGTTATTTTATGCAAAATATAACTAGTGACAAGGACAAAATGAAGTATCTATCTATCTTTATATATATGTAAACGGCTAGCCAAGACAAACTAAAATATCATGAGATACTCAATTAGTATAGAGAAGGGAAATTAATTACCAGGAGCAGCATATCCATAGGTTCCTGCAAATGAGGTCCAATTGGATGAATCTGGATTAAGAAACTTAGCTGTTCCGAAGTCTGAGACATGAGCTACATAATCGGAATCCAAAAGAACATTCTTGCTTGATATATCACGATGAACGATTGGAGGTGAGCAATCATGGTGCATATAGCATAAAGCATCTGCTACGCCTTTAACAACATCCACCCTTTTATTCCAATCAAATGCTATTGCTTGTTCATCATCCTTTAAAATCTTCTTGACATCGCCCTTCTCCAGGAATTCACACACCAAAAATGAGTATTGTGAATGTGAACAAAACCCATGTAACTTTACAATGTTACGGTGTCGGATTTCTGTCAAAGCTTGGATCTCACTTGTGAAAGCTTTCTGATTGAGCATTTCTCCATTTGGAACTGAGTGGAGTTTCTTCACTGCAACGACTTCACCAGTAGGCAACAAGGCTTTGTAAACACGTCCTTGCCCTCCAACCCCAATGAGATATTTGTCGTCAAAATATTCTGTGGCTTCAATAATATTCTCAAACATCATTTTACCAGCAAAACTCCCCATTGGTAATAATAAGCTTGGACTCCTTGGAGATAGTAAATTTGTAGCCTGGTCTTGTTTTTTCTTTGAATTTTGGCGTAAATGATACCAGACTCCGAAAACAAATAATGCAAGCATCAGAATGGCCAAACAAAGGGGTAAAACTGATATCAAGACTTTCTTAGTCATATGATTGTGAGATTTCTTCCCACTTAATGATGTGCAAGGCTCCAAGCCACTGACGTTGCCACACAAGCCTTTATTATTTCTCAATGTATCAATTGTAGTATTTTTGAGGGCTAAATTTTTAGGAAGTGGACCCTCAAACTGGTTGTATGATACATCAAAAGATGTCAAACTTATCATACCATCCAAGCTAGAGAGACCACCTGAAAGACTGTTGTGTGAGAGATTCAATCTTTCTAAGCCTTGTATTCCTCCAAGCATCGGTGGTATTGTTCCACTCAACGAATTTCCACTCAGATCAAGACTTGTAAGATATTTCAAACTGCCAATCTCTGAAGGAATATTTCCCTCAAATTTATTCTTGCTCAGATCCATGGACAATAAATTGAGCAAATCTCCAAGTTGTCCTGGGATTGAGCCAGTCAAATCATTTGACCCAATCTCCAAAAACTTGAGTTCCTGCAATGATGATATTTCTACGGGAACATTTCCTGAAAGACTATTGTTGCTGATCAAGAGATCAAACAAGAAGGTCATGCTACGTAGTTCTTGAGGAATGGTTCCTGTAAGATGGTTTGAGGATAGGTGAAGTACGCGTAAGTTGAACGCTCCACCTAGTTCTGGTGGGATAACACCTGACAAATTATTGTTGGAGATCATGAGGCTTGTGAGGCTATGGAACTTTCCCCACTTAGGTGAAACTTGACCATGAAAATTATTATCACTCAGATCGATGTAGTTCAAGTTTGGAAGTACATCAAAAAAAATTTGTTATATCCCCAGATAGAAGATTTTGCTGAAGCCTGAGTCTTTTAAGGCTGTAGCACTTCCTCAAACTCTCTGGAATTTGGCCAGTGAAATTGTTATTACCAGCAGTGAAGTATTTCAAGTTTCCACCAAGACAAACATTCTGAGGTATTTGGCCTATAAAATTGTTATCAGCTAGCTGCAAACATTCCAAGCCAGTAAGCTTCTCCAATTCTATTGGAATCTCACCACTAAGATCATTTCCAATAAAACATATCACTTTGGCATTTGTTAAATTTCCAATAGAGGGAGGAATGAACCCAGTGAGTTTATTTGATGATAAAGATAACATAGTGAGCTTGGCCAAATTTCCTAGAGTGGAAGGAATGGATCCAGAGAGTTGATTTTCAAAAAGGTGAATGGATTGCAAATGGGGTAAGTTACCCAAGGACGGTGGAATTGGTCCAGAGAGGTTGTTGGTAAATATATCGAATGTGAGAAGAGAATTGAGATTTCCCACTTCATTAGGAATAGGACCAGAGAGACCATTGGCACTAAGATTAAGATATTGTAGTTTGGACAAATTACCAATGGTATTGGGAATGGTACCAAAGAGTTTATTAGTGGACAAATCAAGAGTGGTGAGATTGGACAAGGCATCAATTTGAGGAGGAATACTTCCAGAGAAGGAGTTGTAACTCATATTCAGAATGAGGATGTTTGGAAGTAATGAGAAGTTAAGACTTTGAAGCGTACCTCTTAACCCAACACGAGTGAGATTTATGTTGGAAACAGAATTGGACACATCGCATGCAATTCCATGCCAATTGCAAGGATTATTGCCACTCCATGAAGAGAGAGAAGCTTGACTTTGGTTGTCAAGGCTGGCTTTCCACTTCAACAAAGCATTTGCTTCTAAAGCGATCTCAGAAGAAGTAGGAGAAGCAGCCATTGCAAATGAATGAAAGTACATCACAAGAAGCAGTAAAAGTGGTTGGAGCTTCATGGACAGAAGAGTTGGAAATGTGAACACCATGAGGAATTTTGTAGGAAAGTTTTGATCACTGATTGTCTGATACAATCAAATGCATAGGAGAAGTACTTGCATGCAATTAATGGGTTGTTGCGAATACTTATATGCAAAACGTCAGTAATACAACCACCAAAGTTATAGTAACAAATAAAAAACACCAAAGTCAAGAAATATTGTGATTTTCTTTTGTTGAACAAGTCAAGAAAACTATATTATATTGTCTACAGATGTGGAACGAAGTGTTTAAAAAAAAATTTAGGCCACTCGTGTCACTATCATTTGACATTGGACTTTTGATAGACGATAAATAATTTTTGAACTATTAACTTTTTCGTACATACACACAGCTGGGGCTGCTCAATCAAAAAACCCAATTTTTAAAATAATAATAATAATAATAATAATAATAATAATAATAATAATAATAACTAACAATAACTATTTATATAATAATCAGTTATATAAAAATAATTATAAAACTATAATCAATTTGATAAAAATGATTTTTTGAAATAACTTATTCTTATTTATAAAATAGTTATATATAGATATAAAACTATAACCAATTTTATAGAAATAATTATTTTTAATGACTTATTTTTATTCTTCCATAACATCATATAACTAGTTATTCACCACAAAGAAAAAGATTATATAACTAGTTATATTCATAAATGGTTATATAACCATTTTTAAAATTAATAATTAGTTATACCAAACTATAACTAGCTACACAAAACTAGTTATAGTTATTATAATCACTTATAATCTAGTAATTTATTAATTATGGTTAAGGTTATTTAAATAACCAAACCATGAGCACCCTACACACAATCATACAACTTCTTTTTAGAAAAAAATCTTTTACAAATTAAATTATTGTTCCAAACTTACAGCTTTTTTACAATAAAAATAGCTGAAATATTGGGAAATAATTCTTCTTAAACATCCTACCTGTATAGGGATTAGGAATGGTTGTGAGTTTTTGATTTTTGATTTTGAGATACAATCTTCAAAAAACAATACATATTTGACAAAATATAGCTCAAATGATTTTTAATTCATTTTTAAAACACTTTTACATTCATTTTGAAAATCGAAAAAGATTTTGTTAAATGATAATGATATTTTCTGATACCACCAACACCGCTACTACCACCACCTCCACTATCATCACTATCATCAATGTCAAAACTAATAACTAAATTTTAAAAAATAAAAAATAAAAATTGATTGTTGTTTTTAAAAATTTCAAAACTCAAAACTGAAAATTACCTCAAAGAAAGCCTATGTTTTAAATATAATGTACACATTTAATTTAAAATTAATATAAAATATTTTAAACCATAGAATTTAATTGGGTAAATTTTTTTTATATTATCTTTTGCATTAGTTGTTTTTAATAGGAAAGTTTCCTATTTTCATATATTTATTTTTTCATCTTACCTAATGTTAAATTATTGTTGATAATAAATTAATTTAAGTATGACAGTTTCTAGTTTTCAGATATTTATGTGTTGATTCATCACATGTTTTTTCAAACAATTTTGGACAACAACATATTAATGTGTTTATTATTTGTGGCTTGCATGTATAATAATAAAACAATTCTCACATAACTTCTTCCATTGTACCATCATATATAATCAATAACTTATATATATATATATATATATCGCATTTACAATGAGCTATTACCATTACGTGTATTGGAAATAGCTTTTTAGTGCATCCAACAATGATAAGAAAAATTATTAAATGGAGTGTTGCAGACATGATATTAGAAAATTTGTTATACTTGTAGGAATGATAATTAAGTTATCAGACAACACTGTGAACATGATATAAAAAAATTGTTATCATCTATTTCTATTTGTGTCATGCTTCTCCTATATAGTGTATTTTAGTTATGCTTAAATTTGGGTTTCAGACAATTGCATGCTTTTAACCTTATCATGTTAGGGAAACAAGATATTGCATGCTTTTAACCTTATCATGTTAGGGAAACAAGATATTGGAGATTGACAATCAACTAAGATACTACAGTTTTTTAAGTGCTCAAAGCCAAATACTTTTCATCATTGAATTTCATGGAAGCACAATTGGGGCACAATCCAAGTTTTATATAATGTAGTATGGGTATTGGTAAAATAAGGTTTGCAATGTAGGATAGGAAATGGTAACTCAATTTATGTCTAATCTCAATCATGGCTCAAAAATGGTAGCTCTTATGTCTAGACAAACCCTAATATGACAATTTTAATCTCAAAGTATCCGACTTCATTGATCATGTAACGTCTCGTATGCATTCGGTTCATTAACATTTAATTATGGTCGTTAAACACAACAATTAATTAACAATAATTAATTCGGAAGCAACTAATAATTATGACATCATCATACATCCACAATAATATCATCTTTACATTATGTATGGTAAACACCCATGAAAAGCACAATGTATTTACATATACTGTGCGTCTGTCCCTCAAGGGTACAAAAGGTAGATGGACATAACAAAATAATGAGCCAACATGCTCTCCAAAATGGAAACAATATGTCTAAGGTTCACTCAGTACCCCATGCTGGCCTGACCTCCTGTCTTAGGATCCATCAGACCACATCCCTACCCGGGTCTCTTGCCCTGAAATCCGTCATCTGCTCGCTGATCATCACCTACAAAGACATATAATCCACAATCGGGGTGAGATACAATCTCAGTAAACTCAGGGTCCTTGGAGGTTTCTCCTCCCTCTGGTTCACTTCCATGACATAGCATCAAAACAGACATCACATAATCTAGCTAACATGACTCTCATAAGATACATCAGATGTATATAACAACACAGGTGCCATTTCATTGGGCGCTACCAACATCAGGAATGCAACACAGATATAGCAAGAGAAGATCATCCACTTAAGGGCACATTCTCTGTATATCGTTGTCTGAGGAAGATCATCCACTTAAGGACATATTCTCTCAGGACTTCCCGCAGACACTGCCTGAGGAAGATCATTCACTTAATGGCACATTCTCTCAAGAGTTTGCTCCGACGTATATGGCACTTCCAAGAGAAGATCATCCACTTAAGGGCACATTCTCTCAGGGTTTATATATATATATATATATATATATATTAATTGACCACTTAAAGTTGTTCCACATGACTTTGTCTCCAAGGGAAGTCCATATTTAGTCCATTCTACTGGCCAGAGAATCTCATCAATCATACAACATATCATCACAGTGTACATTATATACATGTTCTCGAGTAAAAAACATTAACACACAATTTCAATACCACATGCATCATGACATACAACAACCATCACTCATTCGGAGTATGGTGGAACGCAGTCAAGGGAAAAACTCCCAAGAACAGAGAACTTACCTGCTTCAAGCGCTATATTGGCACTCCCGGCCTCATGGTCACAACCACCAATATCCTCTATATCACGCCCTACATAAAGGCACACGAGCAATCCATAACGGTCCTCAACTGTTGCATGCAAGCAGTCTGTAACGGTTATCAACCATTGCATGAAAAAGAAACGTTATTCTTTTTCAAAGGACTCAAGCCTAGTTCCAGCTCTGACTCAAAGGGTCATTATACCTCTCAAAAATAAAAACTCAAATAATCGGTAAAACGTAAGTGTTTTACCTCCTCAAACGTCCAGGAAGGCTAGAGGACAGCTTCTCCAAGCTCGAACGTCCTTAAAATGCCTTCTTTTCCTTCAAGTCGAAACTCTGTGAGGGTTCTTGGAGAAACGATCTCTCTTCCTGATGGTTTTCAGAAGAAACCGAGGTTAGAATCTAGCTGTTGGGTGGTTCCTTTCAACTTTCCAGTTGCATGCAAAAGGGTTCTGGTTAAGGTGAGCAACTACGAAGTTTCTCTCGCTTGGAAATGGAGAAAACAGAAACAGGAAGAAGATGATAGTGTTTGCGTCGAAACGTAGAGAAATGGGTTATATAAATTACTCTGGCGCGTGTGTCACACACCAATAGTTCCAGCTGTCAGAGTTAGCTTGGTCATCATACACACCCCCAGCCGGGTTCAGATTTTCCACTAAAAGCCTACCTTGTACAGCTCTGCATGTACAACCCGGATAACCTCGTGCAACTTGGTATGCGCAACCCCGACAACCCTGTACAGGTTCATGGTACTAATACAAAGCCCAAGAGCTTCTTTGGCAAGTCCAAGGTTCCGCCCTTATCTGGGATCCTATCTCGGTACTTTATAAAATCCAAGGTTCCACCCTTGTCCGGGGTCCTACCTCAGCACTTTATAAAATCCAAGGTTCCACCCTTATCTGGGGTCCTACCTCGGCACTTTATAAAATCCAAGATTCCACCCTTGTTCGGGGTTTTCCCTCCACGTCAGCACTGTCCCATAAAGGTGCTATATACCCTCCAAAGTGACAACCCGGTCACACGAATCTGGTTTCCTCATTAACACTTAACTTAAGAGACGCAAACCCGAATATGTTAAAGGGTCATTTTAAACACCACTACCTCCTACTCATAATATTATTATATTAAAGTGCCAACATGGACACCCAAAACCTTACAGATCACAAAATGTGTGCTTGGAAGAATAGTCTCTTGGACACCAACTTCAATCAGCATAATGCTCAAAGAATCAAGATTCTTCCACTCTTGCACACAACCTCCAATGACAAATTAATTTGGAGATTTTGCCACAATTGAAAATACATGGTGCGTAGCTCTTACCATAATATTATGGAAAATGTAGTGAACAATGACTACTTGAAGGCTGTTGGGGGATTGGATGATCATTTGGAAACTTGGAGTTCCTCACAAAATTAAGCATTTTCTATGGAGACTCTTGAGAGGTTACCTGCTAACGAAGTCTAACCTTCGCATGAAGAATGTCCAATGTCCTCTTAGATGTGTTTGTTGTGAAAGTAATATTGAGAATGAATGGTGATTGTTACTTTCTTGTCACCATGCACAACTCATTTGACAAACTGTTGACCTATGGTATCTCATTGAGAAAAATTCTACAAGACGCATCACCCGAAACTCGATCTCAAATTGGTGTCACCCTATGGTGTATTTGGAAATGTTGAGACAACAAACTTTTGGACCATAACGAAACCGCTCCAACTGTAGCTCCTTCTTTGGCCATAGATTACTTTTTTCAAAGGAAGCAAGCTCGTTCCTCACCCACAACCAATGATGTACTTCAACCAGAATCTGTAAATGTCAACTGGAAACCACCTCCGCAAAGGCTTCTTAAAATGTAATCTAGATGCAATATTGTTCAAAGACATTCAATTTCAAAATAGGCCTTTGTTAATGTGACGAGCATGGGCGCTCTACATAGCAATAACTTGGATTTGAGAGCTTCATTTGCAAAGTGTGCTCTTCGAACTTAATTCTAAATAAGTGGTTGATAGATTCAACAACTCTTCCTTTAGTCTTAGATTTTTATGTCATTCTAAACATATGTAAAACAAATTTTCTTTTATTTCAAACTCTAGAGTGAGTTTTGTTAAGAGGCAACCAAAAACAGGTATGTTCAAATTTTCTCTTATAGTATATGTGAGCACTGATGTTTGTTTATGTATATTTTAGATATAGAATTTGACTCTACTATAGGCCTTGGCTAGTTCATCATTGCATATTTAGTTTCCAATAGTTGTAGAGAGTTATCTATTCTATTTCAAATATGACCACATGTCGATTCTTGTGTGTCTCGACCCGGTTCAACAAGTAAATTTGAGGAGGAGACCCTTTAGATTTTAACCTTTATGGTTAGCACATCAGGATTTTGATCATGTTAATGAAGGTCGGAATAAGGGAAATGCGACTGATAACTAAAACTCGAGGATAATAGACCTAGTTGCTACCTTACGCCAATGGGATAATGATGTCTTTGGGCACATTGGTAAAAGGAAGAGGGAGCTTGTTAGAAGATTAGCTTGTATTGATCAGAAGCTTGCTCAAGGTGAGAATAGGTACCTCAAGAAGTTGCAAGGTGACCTATACTTTATTCTAGGAAGAATTGCTTTGGTTTCAAAAAATTTGCGATGCAAGTGGATGTGATTTAGGATCGTAATTCAAAATACTTTTTATCGTACTACAATCATTAGAAGACAGAGGAATTTCACTCACAAACTTCAAAATGTAAAAGATACGTGGGTGGATGAGATATCTCAGATTCAAGAGAGGGTTCTATCTTTTTATAGAAATTTGTTTTAAGATGATGGTGTGTTTGAGCCTTTCTGCCTTAAATGTTCTTTCGCTAGATTGTAGGCTTCATGCTTGGAAGCACAGTGAAAAGATATTAGCGAGGATAATATGAGAAGGTTGTGTTTAGCATTAATGGTTTCAAAGCGTCGAGTGAAGATGGATATTAGGCGTTCTTCTATCAATACCAGTGGGCTACTATTAGACCATCTCTCTACTGACTTAGATAAACTACTCTTAATCTAGAGAAGGTTCATAAGATCAATAGAACCTTAATTACTCTAATTCCAAAAGTCAATAATGCTTCTCGTCTTAATCAATTTTGACCTATAAGCTTGTATAATGTCTTCTATAAGGCTTTCATGAAGGTGTTGGCATAGAGACTTAGAAAAGCTATGCCTACTTTGATGAGCCCTGGTCAATGTAATTTGGTTTGTTGTTATTAGATATATTTACACATTATGAATGTCCACTTTTATTTATAAGTTTGATTATACAATTTAATTAAAAATTATATTTACAGTCAATAATTATTAAGAAGGTCAAAAAATAATATATGAAAAAATAAAAAATACAGCATATTTTTTCAGTGACCCAATAATATTTTTAATTTATTAAATTTAAAAATTAATTATCAAATAGTAACTGATTTAGCCACTGAATCTATTCAATTTAATTTGACATTATAAATTAAGCGACCAAATTAGCAACCAAAATTTTTTATTTTATATTATAAAAATTAGCGACTGTGTTAGCGACCGCATTCATTTTACATTATAAAAATAGGCACCAAATTAACGTTCGAAGTTATTTAATTCATTTAATATTATAAAAATTTGCAACCATATTTTATTTTACTTTATTTTATATTTTGAATGTAATTATTTATTAGCAATGGAATGTATCGGTTGCTGATTTGGTTAGCAACCAATACTAGTCATCGAATTTATTTATTTGTGACGGAATATTCGGTCTCTAAATAGCGACTGAGCAAGAATTCATTCACTAAACAATTAGCGACTAGGGCTTTTGTGACCAACCCATTTCGGTGCCTAACAATTTTACTGTCCGAGTTTGACGATTTAGCTACGGAATATGTCGGTCGCTAAAGCATGTTTTGTTTTGTAGTCAAACTCTCCATTCCATGAAGAATAAAATGGGAAAAAAAGGTTGGATGGCAATGAATAAAGACTATAAAAAGGCTTAGAATCATTTGATATGGTTTTTTGTGAAAGAAACATTGCAAGAGTGTGGTGGGCCTATGAACTTCATCAACCTGATATGGTATTGCATTTCCACTTTGTCTATCAAGGTCCTTTGAAATATTTTTCTCCTTCTAGAGGAATATGACAGGGAGATCTAATCTCATCCTACCTATTTGTTTTGTGTGTGGAGAGGCTATCTATAACACTGTGACAAATCACACCAGAATGAGAGGCTTCGCAAGTATGAAACTATACTGTTGATGATGACTTAAATGAATTAATTGATACTAACTATACTAACAAGATGCATAGACTTTTTAGTATTTTATCAATTAAGAACTTCATAATTAAGCATGATTGGCTTGGAGCAGTTATGGGATGGGTGACATTTAGGAAGTTTTCTAGAAAACGTGAGTAAGGACAAAGCATGCTGAAAAATCTCGTGTTGGTTTATAAGGATAATCATTCATCCTAAAAGCAGCCAAAGAAGATTGTTGAGGTCTCAGAAAAGGCTACCTACGGAGGATTCTGACCTATGGAAGGTTTTGACTAACAAGGATGTTGAATGAAGTGTCACTGTGTGAAATATTATAGTGTGTGAGCTGTCGAGAAGTCAACAATCAGAAATGTTACAATATCGCACTTAGATTCCTTGGAGATGGAAAATAGGTTTTTAAATTCCCATTAAATAGAGCATGAGGGGGCCAAATATCTCTCATTTGATGTTCGTTGATGATCTTATTCTATTCATAGAGGCCTCTTTGGAACAAGTAGATTTTATTTCAACCTACTTTGATTCTTCTATGGATTTCAGGAGAAAAGGTAAATGCGGATAAGACTCATGCGTTCTTCTTAAAACATATGCACTAGAATGTCAGGAACCAAATTAGTAATACTTTGGGGTTAGCAAACGGACGATTTGGGTAAATACTTGGGGGTCTAACTACACCATGAGGGGTTTCTAAAGCAACTACAAGGAGTGTGGTGGAGAATATGAAGCACAAGTTGAGTTTATGGAACACAGAGAATTTGTCCTTTGCCGGAAGGCCTTTCCAAATCTGTCTTCTAGGTTATGCCATCTTATTCGATATGTGCAACTTGTTGCATGGGACAAAAATTGAATACCTAAGGCTGCTGAGGTTGGGGCTATGTATGGCCAAACATGTAAATGATGCCTTTATGGTGAAGATTGCTTATGAACTATGTTTTGAACCATATAAATTATAGATTCAAGTGTTGAGATCCAACATATCTTACCAGCGTCACACTAATCTTTTCTCCCTTTGCCTCAAGGCATCCTTTCAGTGGATCTTTTTACTTTTTTTGTGGGTGAACAACATTGTCACCATCATTGAAGACTACCACACCATCCATGTGCTCAACCAACTCAAAACATTGTTCCATGTAGTCCCAAGCAGGGTCTTGGCGCGTTAAGCCATGCACATGATGTGTGATACATCTCCAATGAGTGCCACATTGGTCTTCATCGTCACTGTGTGCCTTCATTGGTTGTTATCAAGCCACATTTATCTAGCACAATCACATGACTTGAATTGGCCTTTGTTTCTATCGGGTTGACCACATTTGTTACAAGCTTGATTCATATGTCATATGTGCTCACTACTACAAAAGGTAGTTTCTACGACGGGCAACCAACGTCGGTTGTAAGAAAACCGACGTAGTATAGTATGCGGTGAAAATTTCGTAATTATTTGAACAATAATACAAAAACGAGGACGATTTATAGGAGGACCGATGTCATTTATCATAATACAAATACGGTTATATATAAATCATCGTTGTCTTCAGTTATTCAAATTCGGTTTCCATAATAACCATCTTTGATTCATTTTTAAAAAATAAAAACAACCTAGCTAGTGTTTCACTCCACCTTCTTCGACCATTTCCTGTGCCGGCCGTTGCTGTCTCACAACATCTGCGCCGCTGTTTCACTCCAGCTTTGATGCTCACTCGTACACGAAGAAGCCATTTCACATTAGCCATGTATGCTGTGCGAGGTCACCATTGAAGAGTTTACATGTTCGTTCCAGTGTCGTGAGGAGCTCTACAGTCATTTACAGGTATGGTTGTAAGAAGCTCCAGTATTTGTGCTTGTTCTTTACGGTGTTACACATTTGGCATGGTGTTGTCGAAGTAATGGAGGGTCGTTGCTTCCGACCTTGCTACCACCATTTTTGTATTTTCAAAATTCCTAATGTGGGTGTTTAACTTAATATTTGTGTTTCTGACAGATGAGTAATTAGTTCACGAAATAAATTACTTAAATTTTGAAATGCATGTCTCAATTTTGAAATGCATGGGTGTTTAACTAAAATCTTCATAATGTGTCCATGTTTGAACCATGTTATTGGGTTTCCCTTTCTTTCAATGTTCCTGCTATTCTTTCTAATTTCTAGCCAATTACTTTAGAGATAATTGTTCCAAATAATTGTTTTAGGATTTTGAGGAATCATTTCATGAACAAATGCTATGAAAAGCAAAACTGTTTCAGAATTTACTAGGTTATGCAATGGTACACTTATTTCAGTTCTTTGTCTCAGTAAAATTGCTATCTAATTAAGTCTTTAAGTTAATTGCTATTTCATAAATAAACAAGGTTTAGTTGTGAAGTTTTATGGACATTATGAACAAAGTTTAAGGGAAGAAGTTGTCCCATTTCAAAATCAAGGCATGCCAGAATTATTAATCTCTAATAAACTTTATTTCTACACTTCTTACCAGAAGTTAGGATATATTTGATAACAAAATATACACTCTAATCAACACACACACGTAACAAAATACAAATGCCGCCCCTTTCGTGAGAGATTTTAATTTCATGTGTTTACATTGGAAAATTATCTCTCCTATCAGACTCATACACACAGACCTAAGAATTCAACAAATGTAGTTAGGTGATAGAAAAACCATGTCATATATGTTAGTTCGATCTTTTATTCATATTTCTTAAGATTTCAGTTTTTTTTCCGTTTCTCTTGCATATTTTAGCAACATTGACACACTCAGTTTGTCTTTATCTCTCTGTTTAGATCTTTGCATATCACCTACTACATTGAAGTCTCCACAAAACATTTCCCTTATTTGAGTTTCTATGTCTCTTTGTCTCCGATGTACAACCTTTAAGCTCTTTTTAAGTACCTTGTAAACAGCCAATTCCTTTTTCTTAAATGGTGTAAGATGAACAAAGATTTCCATTTGGCAAAAATGTCCTAAAATTGAATGTTGGAAGCATCCCTGCCCTTTAGTTCCTTGGTGGTTCAGTGTGCTGCGACTTATCCTGCTAATGTGTCCCTTAATTATTTATTGCGAAGAAAATGAAGCTTCTTAACATGTCTCTTGTTGCAACATGAAATAGTAGAGTTAAGAATTTTAATAAAACAAATCTTTAAATGTATGATTGGTGTTGTATTTAAACCTCGTGCCTCATCTTCCTTTGTCCAAGTTTACTGATCCTACCTACCATGAATGGTGTTTCTGGAAAAAATTAAGTTACCAGTATATGGCTGGCTTTACTGCACGTTGGAAGTATTATTTCATCTGGTCAATTTCAGAAGCTTCTATTATCGTCTCTGGCCTGGGGTTCAGTGGCTGGATTGATTCGCCCCCACCTAAGCCTCGATGGGACCGGGCCAAAAATGTTGATATAATTGGTGATTAGAGATTTAGTCCTTATTACTCATTATCATATTGAGGAGGAGTGTTAGATTTATATATTGTTCTCTTATTTATGATTAGATGGAAATTAGAGATTTAGTCCTTATTACTCATTATCATATTGATATTATGTAATCAATACTGATTCTATTTCCCTCCTATAACCAATGACAACTCTCCTCCGTCTTACCTATCACCAGAGAAGTCATCTCTCGTTGCTGTTAGAATTGATTTTTGATGGTGATGATGACCCTTTCTCTTTTTTTCTCTCTTCTTTCCCTTTCTCCTTCTCAAACGACAAAGCCCAATCATAGGAATTCAATCTCCGATGAACCCAACTCCATATCTCCGTTATCTACACCAATGTAATTGAAAATCAGTCGTCATCACAAGCTAGCTTCCAAATCGATCTATGGGGACCATGCTTGTGACACGTGGGGGCAGTGCCAAGATCTATTTTGAACGACCTTCAATGGTCCCCAGGAGCTAGGGATTCGATTGGGACCACGAAATTAAACAACACTGAGAGATTGAAGAAGAAAAATGCTCTTTAACGTAATATGAAGAGGGAGAGAGGCTTGTCGTTGGCAAGTTCTTTTATGGTGCATGTTGCAAAATAGTAGATTGTGGTCACTGATAAAAAAAAAAGGAGAGACATAAGAGGAAGAAATAAAAAAAAAATCTGATACAGAATGTGCACCGTACCACGATGACAAAAGATTAATCTAAGGGTATAAATGTGGTCCACAATATAAACCACTCGTGTAAGTGGTTCATGCTAGCGTTCACCTTAAAAATAAAAATAAGGGTTATTTATATTGAAACTTTTATGAAATTTAATATATTAATTACATTTTTAAATTCATATACCAAAAACTTAGTGGTCAAAAACGGAGTAATATCCAACTAGCTAATGAAAGCAACACTTCTCAAAGTATCTAATCTAATTTTAGACTTTGTTCTCATTAGTCCCTATCGATCGATTAGGCGCATATGCGTACACATACGGTCTTCAGCTACAACATCCAGCTCTGACTATTTTTCTACGACGCCATCTCAGAAACCATATATAGTTTCAGCGTTCGTGAATTGACCCATTCGGCTTCCAGACTCCATATATCAAGACAAACCATATGAAATTGATTGATATATAATTAACATCATGATCAATATGGCGATGGAATAGATATGATCGCTTAAAACAGGAGGAACTATATGGTCCCTAATATAGAAATTAGGTGGCAATAATTTCATGCGTTGGCCATGGTGTCTGACTATCTGCTCCAGAATGATGAAAAATCACTCGAAAGAATAGTATTTAGTTCATTTGTTCCAATACTATGACTTGAATTGGAACGGTAAGCAATTGTGAAATAATTCCCCTTAAATACATATAACAAATTAACAAAATAATCTTGTCTCCCTTAAGATTAAGATTAGTCATTGATTTTTGGTCAAAGATACACTACTTAAAAAAAACATTAACATATATTCTCATTTAAACAGTGTTGATGAGTTGAGGCCATTTAATTCAAAAAGATAATTGCAGGATAAAAACCATCAGTATTACTGTTACATATTTTTATCACTCTCTTTATTATAGAGTGGAATTCCTAAGATTCTTTAGATATGAAACAAGATCGAAATTATTTATGAGATTTACATAATTTTAATATATCTAATATAAATCTTTTACAGCAGCATTCTTTTTAGAAAATAAAAAATATCACATATTTTTTTTATTACTTATAAGAGATAATGAAACTGGAGATATATTTAAACTGTAATTTTATTATCACCTTATAAGAAACTAACTCCTAGTCAATTCTGGTTTGTTGATTAATTATGCCCGTGTAACTTCACTAATTATATTCTTACATTTTATTTTTAAAAACAATTTAAACACAAACCTATTATATGTCTAAATCCCCGTTTATACTTATACAGTTGAAGTTTGTTATATTTGAATTTATTAGAAGTTATTCTAAATAGAAGATATTAAAGTAAAATGAATTTAATTATCCTATAAAAACATTAAAATAAAGGAAATTTAGTTAAAAATAAAGAGTTTAAGAATGAAGAAAAAATATTTGATCCTATCAAATTTTCTAAAACTTAAAAATTTCCTAAAGGTTTCAATTACTTTATCCAAAAATAACATGGGAGAAGAGTGTTAGTTAATAACACACATCATGATTAGTTTAATTAATTAAAAAGTACAGAATCATGTAAATCTTTGAATTAAAAAAAATATAAATTAAGCACATATAATAAAAAATTAAAAATTACACATCATGAGATTTATTGAATAAAGAATGAATTAAACACATATAATTTTATAATTTTTGGTAAATTTTAACCAATAATAAATAATGTGATTAAAATTATGAGCGTGTGAGATAGTGTATTAACAGTATTGCTGACATTGCTCATTCATAAGATATGTTAAAATCTTTGAACAAAGACACGCCCTGAAAAACAATCACTCCCCATGAAGATATTTAAAAAGATAGATCCTGTAGAAGATATTTGTATTTTTTTTATTGATGATTATCAAATTCTCTAAACACCTCCAAAAAAAATTTAAAAACAGTCCTTGGTTAATTTTTAATTCTTATCTTTTTGCTTATATCACCTCCAAAAATTAGTACTTTTATAGGACAGAAAATTGTATAATTTATACCAATCTTAAAACCAAATGCTTTATTAGTCACTTTTAGTTCACCTGACGAGAAACTTCTATCCCATATGAACATCGAAAGCTAAAGAAGCTAAAAAGATGTTCTACTTTAGTGCCACTCGTTGTAATAATTAGAATTAAGAGTGAATGTTTGAAGTTTAGTAACGAATTGCTTGGAATCTCAATTCGTTGAAAATAGCCTCTACCATTTTTTTCTTACTTTTTTTTTTACTTCCACAGCTGGAGCAATTGATTGGTTCAAATACACACAAGTCTGGATGGTCCACCTGATGAGTGCAATTGCCTCCGTTGTTTTTGACCATTTAAACTCAAATATGGACAAATAGATAATAACGTGTGTCAAGCATGATCGCGAAAGTTAAAATGTACTCCAAGCACTAGTCGGTTACTGAAGCATCTATATTGACTTTGATGTTTCCATGTGCAGGGTCCAGCTGGTTTATAACTCTTGAAAATAATACTGAAGATCATGAACAATTAATATCTTTTTGAAGCGTGTGAGCATTGTTCTAAAAAATTTATTTGTGATATCTCATGCAAGTTTCCTGGAAAACAATAGGAACCTTTCAAACGTGATGATACTATAGAACTAGTAAAGGTGAAAATTCGAACCTAGGAAGTGAATTAAAAACAAAAAGGAAGAGGAGTGATTTGTCTAGATGTGAAAAACTCGTGTGAGAGACACGTATTTGTGGTATAGGAGGAAACGTATGACCTTTGAATAATTAATAAGGCCCAAGTTTATGTGCATGAGACTTTCACCTCTTAGCCAATTTGAAAGTTTATATCACAAGATGGTATATAAATTATTGAGTCAAAGCTATTTTAGGCAATGTGAGACTTTGTATTTTGAAATATCTTTTCAAAATTCAAAAAGACAACAATCCCCCACATATTACAAAAGGTAAAAAAAAGCATTTTGAGAAAATATTTTAAGAGAAGAATAAAAGAATTCATGGGTTCATATGAGATGTAATACGTCAAACATGGTATAGCAAGTTATATGAACCAAACCTAAATTGATATGACTTAACACAATAATATAGTTGGTATAACAAGCTATATGAACTAGATTTAGATTTATATGACTTAACACAATAATATAGTTGGTGTAGCAAGTTATAGAAACTAGATATGTCATATTGGATCGACTAATAGTAGATACATCATATAGGACCATCTAATAGTAGATAAGTCATGTAGTTATCTTTATATGAAGTGAAATAGGATTCATGTCACAGTATATCTTTCCATTATGTCATGTTATGGACTTTGACAGTAAGTTGATGCCGTTTGTAAACATGAGAAACTAAAATAATTTTTTTAAAATATAAAGATCAGATTAAAAACAAAAACATAAAAGATCAAAGTGTGTATTTTAACCAAAAATTTACAACAACACAACTCATGGACAAGGCTCAATCAAAAGTTCTTATACAAAGCGTGCTACTTTATTGCCAATACTCTTACTAAAACTAAGTATATGCTTGAAATATAGGGCCAAGTTGCTTGCAATATTCCAACATTCCTTGGCATTAATAGCCTCTAACCTCCAGTCCTCCACTTCCAATATTCCTTGAATATGACCTCTACAATTTGTTATTATTAATTATTATTTTTACCTCCAGTCCTCCACTGGACTAATTGATAGATATCCGTTTCATATTTATCTTCAAATAAAAACAAGTCCTTTGATAACTGCATGGCCCACCCGAGAGCAATTTGCCACCGCTGTTTTTGACCTTTTCGGCTCAAATGTGGAGTGATAATAACGTCAGGCGCAGCATCTAGATCTAGTGTTTCCCCCATTATCTCAGCTTCATCACGAAAGACTGGACCTACTAACCATTATTTTATTTTTGAGTAAATTATACTCGCACCCCTGTGTTTTGTTCAAATTTCACTTGATACTCATCTCTTTTTGTACATTACTTTTACCCATTCTATTAACGTCGTTAACTAACGTCAATTGAAATATGTGAGCAGACAAAATTGTCCTTATATTTTAATTATAAAACCCAAATTATTCATTTCCAATTAGTTTCAGAATTTATGATTCACGTTTCATTCCTCTTCACCATTAGTGAGTACTGTTCATCTTTCTCTTATTGGCGAGTTCTTCTTCAACGTCCAGGGGGTGTGAGTTTCTCTTTCTCTCACGACGTTCACGTTCCATTTCTCTTCACCCTTCTTGTTCCAGTTTGTGTATTTCCCATTATTCCTCTTCTAGCTCGCGAAGTTCATCAGCGCCTTCATTTGTCTTTCTGTTCGATATTCACGAGCACTCTGTTTTTTTTCCTGTTCCACAATTTCTGTTCACGCTAGGCTATGCTTATAAGTGATCACTGGACCTTGTATATAGGTTACTTTTTAAGATTATTTATTTAATTTTGATTATTTATTGTTACCTATTTCTGAATGGGGTTTCAATGGGATACCAGTTTAAGATCACTTATGATTTTTAAAATCATTTGTTTAATATTGTTGATTAAAATAATGTTAATGTTTGAGACAACAGGAAACACAATGGATGAAGTGTAAATTATTTGTTTATTATTGTTAATTAAAATAGTGTTGATGTTTGAAACAACAGGAAACACAATGGATGAATTGGAAATCATCTATTTATTATTGTTGATTAAAATAATATTGATGTTTTGGACCACAGGAGTATAACAGATGAAAATGTTTGTTGAGAATCAAAATTCAGTTCATATATAAGTTAGTAGAACAAAGGATGAGAGGAAATGTGTTAACATTGTGTACCAACAAAGTGGGTTCAAAGTTGAGTTTACATAGAAAAACAAAAAAGAAGAAGAGTATTAAAATATTTTCAGGTTGAGAGGAAGAAGATGAAGATATTTTAGATATAAATTTTTATTAAAAGTCATGTGATCAGCACCTGCCTAATTTCTGTTAGATTATTAAACGGTGTTTAAAAAGGAGGGAATCTAAGTGTAATATGAGCTAAACAATTAAAAGATTTTTTGTAGGGTGCAAAAAAGAAAAGATATCAGGTGAAATTTAAGCAAAACACATGGGGTACGAGTATAATTTACTATTTATTTTTTTTACCATTCAACTTCATCTGGAAAAAGAATTTCTCATTAACCTGGATTTCAATTAAAAGATAAATAATGTTTAATAAAAATTATTTTTATTAATAATTGAACTCAAATAATATCCAAATAATTCAATTTTAATTTCAATACATTAATCACAACTATTTCTATTAATAATCGAATTCGAAATATATCTAAAAAATTCAATTTTAACCAATATATTCATCATTTATGTCCTTAATTGACCCAATATAACCGAGGCATCTATAATGACTTTGATTTTTTTATTTGCGGGGGGTCCAGCGGGTTTGCAGCTTGTCCTGAAATAAGTACTTGGTATGTTATTTGCCTTATAAGAAAAATAAATTCAATTAATTTTTTTGTAAAAATAAATTTATTATAATGTTTTCTTTTTTTGGTTTTTTCCTTTGATTGCTTGGAAAGAAAGAAAAAAAACAAAAATGTTGTCCTTTGAGAGAATTATTTGTTGATCGAATTACCAAGTATATGATTCAGCCTAGCTAGCTAGTCTTGCAATGTGGATGGAATTTTGTGACATGATATTAATCACTCTAGAAAATATAAACTAGTTCTTAAGGATCGGAAGTAGAAAACGTGTAACGACTAAAATCAGTATTTTGTTCCAGTAAAGTCACATAGATAATCTTTTTTATTGGTGCAAGTCATATAGATAATCTTACATTAAATATTTACTTTTTAAAAATATGAAAATAAATTTTCAGTGATTAAATGTAGGTATAACACGTATTTTGAAGTTCTTCAATCCTGGATAATATAATAGTATCCATCTTAATTTAATAAACTTTTATTTTTACTAATACTTAACAGATGAAATATGCTTTTGAAAAAAGGCTTCAACCTCCATCGCCTCTTTCCCAAAAAAAGGAAACTAAAGGGGTGAGACATTCCTAGAGGGCTTTAAGGATTCAGGGTGGTCTTGACTCTTCTACCCAACAATTCATTTGTCTAACTCTGCAGGTTTTACTCTCACCATGTCTTTAATTAGTGAGCCTATCATAACTATAATTACGTCTATAACCTTTCATTTTACCCAGGTCCCATGCATAACTTAAACGCTTCCAATTCCCTTCTCCTTGACCCACGTTGTTACCCTTATGCTTACATACACAAGACACCAAACTCCGAAGTCAAGAACAGATTATATCTCTGCATGTTGTAAGGGCTGGGGAAAGTGCTATCAAATCCTGTTAACAGAATGTATATTAACAGGTATGGATTCAGTGGCTTTAAAGAAGAAACGTCATTGTGACTTTTCCATATTTTTATTATTAGTGGACAACACCTTAAACAAGTTACTAGTAATTTAATAGAAAAATTAGGAAAAGTCACGTAACTTTCCTTACTTAAATTCATTGGATCAATTTCCTATGTTATCACATGACGCCCCTATGCATGCCTATGAATAAATAAAAATTTTGTTGAGAAAAAAATATCAAACGAGAAAATAATAAAGCTTACAAGTTTTATATTTCATTGTAGAAATTAAACACATTATTATAAAATTTACCACACTTACACACTTTACTATATTATATCATTTACTAACTTCACCGATTACAAGTTTTATCTTTTGAAACTTAGAAAACATTATTATACAACAAAGTGAGGACGACAATATAAGAAGTGATAAAATACAATACAATACAAAAGAAAACAGGTAGAACTGGAGCATGCTTAGTATGTTGAGTCTTTCATATGTGTGTGTGTTTGTGGCATTGAAGACAACCTCGACGACATAGCAAGCTCCTTGGCAACCTGCTCCATGGTAGGGCGAAATCGTGGACTTTCGGTCAAACAGGAAATTGCTATCTTCACAATTGATATCACCTCAACAACAGTACGGCTTGTTGGATGAGGAAGACGTTCGTCCAACCTATCCATCAATGCCATATGATCAAGTGTTGAGGTCGTACCATAAGAAGATGTAACATCACCAGGGTGCTCTCCAAACAATATTTCCAGTGCTAAGACCCCAAAACTATACACATCACATTTCTCATTTGCTTCCATTGTGTATGCAAGTTCTGCAACAAATTTTTAAAATAGTTATTTTATATATATATATATGCTAAATATGACTCTAGTGATAAGAACAAAAGATATATATAGTTTTGAAGAAAGGAAATTATGACAAGCTCGCTATTAAACTATTGAATTTTGTTTTGATTTTCTAATAAAAAATTATTAATTTAAATCTTTAATATATTAAAATTTTTGTTTTGAGTTCTTGTATAATTAGTTAAGTGATGATATGATATTATTATAATCATTGATAATGTTGAAAAATTTTATTTGTAGAATGATTTAACTAATGTTAGATACTTAAAATAAAAATTTCAACATATCAATGATTTAAAATAACAAAAAAAATTGTTAAGAATTTAAAATAAAATTAGATTATTTATTAAAGACATTAAACATATTTGAATGTATCATAAATTAGTATTGAAGAAAGGAAACTAAGTACCTGGAGCAGCATATCCAAAGGTTCCGGCAAATGAGGTCCAATTGGATGAATTTGGATTAAGAAACTTAGCTGTTCCAAAGTCTGAGACATGAGCTACATAATCCGAATCCAAAAGAACATTCTTGCTTGATATATCCCGATGAATGATTGGAGGTGAGCAATCATGGTGCATATAGCATAAAGCATTTGCTACACCTTCAACAACATCCACCCTTTTATTCCAATCAAACGCAAGTGCTTGTTCATCATCCTGCAAAATCTTCTTGACATCGCCCTTCTCCAGGAATTCACAAACCAAAAATGAGTATTGTGAATGTGAACAAAATCCATGTAACTTTACAATGTTACGGTGTCGGATTTCTGTCAAAGCTTGAATCTCACTTGTGAAAGCTTTCTGATTGAGCAATTCTCCATTTGGAACTGAATGGAGTTTCTTCACAGCAAGGACTTCACCAGTAGGCAATAAGGCTTTGTAAACACGTCCTTGCCCTCCAACCCCAATGAGATATTTGTCGTCAAAATATTCTGTGGCTTCAATAATATTCTCAAACATCATTTTGCCACCAAAATTCCACACTGGTAATAAGCTTGGAGATAGTAAATCTGTAGCCTGGTCTTGTTTTTTCTTTGAATTTTGGCGTAAATAATACCAGACTCCGAAAACAAATAATGCAAGCATCAGAATGGCCAAACTAAGGGGTAAAACTGATATCAAGACTTTCTTAGCATTATGATTGTGAGATTTCTTCCCACTTAATGATGTGCAAGGCTCCAAGCCACTGACATTGCCACACAAGCCTTTATTATTTCTCAATGTATCAATAGTAGTATTTTTGAGGGCTAAAATGTTAGGAAGTGGACCCTCAAACTGGTTGTATGATACATCAAAAGATGTCAAACTTATCATACCATCCAAGCTAGAGAGACCACCTGAAAGACTGTTGTGTGAGAGATTCAATCTTTCTAAGCCTTGTATTCCTCCAAGCATTGGCGGTATTGTTCCACTCAACGAATTTCCACTCAGATCAAGACTTGTAAGATATTTCAAACTGCCAGTCTCTGAAGGAATATTTCCCTCAAATTTATTCTGGCTCAGATCCATGGACAATAAATTGAGCAAATCTCCAAGTTGTCTTGGGATTGAGCCAGTCAAATCATTTGACCCAATCTCCAAAAACTTAAGTTCCTGCAATGATGATATTTCTATGGGAACATTTCCTGAAAGATTATTGTTGCTGATCAAGAGATCAAACAACATGGTCATGCTACGTAGTTCTTGAGGAATGGTTCCTGTAAGATGGTTTGAGGATAGGTGAAGTACGCGTAAGTTGAACGCTCCACCTAGTTCTGGTGGGATAACACCTGACAAATTATTGTTGGAGATCATGAGGCTTGTGAGGCTATGGAACTTTCCCCACTTAGGTGAAACTTGACCATGAAAATTATTATCACTCAGATCGATGTAGTTCAAGTTTGGAAGTACATCAAAAAAATTTGTTATATCCCCAGATAGAAGATTTTGCTGAAGCCTGAGTCTTTTAAGGCTGTAGCACTTCCTCAAACTCTCTGGAATTTGGCCAGTGAAATTGTTATTACCAGCAGTGAAGTATTTCAAGTTTCCACCAAGACAAACATTCTGAGGTATTTGGCCTATAAAATTGTTATCAGCTAGCTGCAAACATTCCAAGCCAGTAAGCTTCTCCAATTCTATTGGAATCTCACCACTAAGATCATTTCCAATAAAACATATCACTTTGGCATTTGTTAAATTTCCAATAGAGGGAGGAATGGACCCAGTGAGTTTATTTGATGATAAAGATAACATAGTGAGCTTGGCCAAATTTCCTAGAGTGGAAGGAATGGACCCAGAGAGTTGATTTTGAAAAAGGTGAATGGATTGCAAATGGGGCAAGTTACCTAAGGAAGGTGGAATTGATCCAGAGAGGTTGTTGTCATATATATCGAATGTGAGAAGAGAATTGAGATTTCCCACTTCATTAGGGATAGGACCAGAGAGACCATTGGCACTAAGATTAAGATATTTTAGTTTGGACAAATTACCAATGGTATTGGGAATGCTACCAAAGAGTTTATTAGTGGACAAATCAAGAGTGCTGAGATTGGACAAGGCATCAATTTGAGGAGGAATACTTCCAGACAAGTAGTTGTAACTCATATTCAGAATGAGGATGTTTGGAAGTAATGAGAAGTTAAGACTTTGAAGCGTACCTCTTAACCCAACACGTGTGAGATTTATGTTGGAAACAGAATTGGACACATCACATGCAATTCCATGCCAATTGCAAGGATTATTGCCACTCCATGAAGAGAGAGAAGCTTGACTTTGGTTGTCAAGGTTGGCTTTCCATTTCAGCAAAGCGTTTGCTTCTGAAGCAATCTCAGAAGAAGCAGCAAATGCACAGAAGTACATCACAAGAAGCAGCGAAAGTGGTTGGAGCTTCATGGACAGAAGAGTTGGAAATGTGAACACCATGAGGAAATTTTGAGGAAAGATTCAAACACAGATTATCTGATACAATCAAATGAAGGAGAAGTACTTACAAGCAATTCATGGGATATGCATACTTATATGCAAAACATCAGTGAAACAAGAACCAAAGTCAAGAAATATTGTACTTTTTCTTTCGTTGAAGAAGTCAAGAGATAATTGTATCTACAGTCACTTATCCACGTGTTTGGTGGTTTGATTTTGTTACTACAGACATTATACCATTATGATTTTTTTTACTACAAATTGGAGATTTCACATCAATTAAAAATATAATCAAAGTGATGAACAACCTAACTCAGAATAAAGTGAAAAATAACCTTAATCTGTGAAAAATAACCTTAATCTTATAAGTTAACTTGTAGGATTAAGTTAAACTTATATCTAAATTGTAAAAATGAATTAGACTTTTTATCTTTTATCTACATTTTAGTTTTTAATTAATTAGTTTATTAAATTTAAAAAGTTTCACTTTAGAGTTTAGACCATTAGAATTTTTAGGTTAAACAACTTTAATGACATGTGACAAATTATAAGAGATATCATAGTTAAAATTTAGTCTAAACGAATATAACAAACTAAAATGAAATTTTTTAAATACAAAATCCCAAACTAAAACTTACAATATAGATAATAATCCAATTTTTCAAAAAAAAACTTTTTTTCTTCTTTATCGTCGTTGAGAATTATTTTAATGTCAAATTATCCTTGAAAACTTTAAACAAAATATTTATAACTAATTTTTATTTCTAATGAACATAATAGAATAGTTTTTAGGGGGCAACATAATAGAACTTAAAATTCAATATAATTATTATTTTCTGGTATTGTGATTATGTGATTTTAATAATAAGCTTTATATATTATATAAGTTTTACAAAATTGCTGCTAAAAATATATATAAGTTTTAAAAAATTATTGTAATAAATTTATGTATTATTAAATATATAATTTAGAAAATATTAATTCGTTGAGTCCCTTATACAGTTTAATTATATTAAATCATTTAAATGGTATAATATTAAAAACTAATGAAGAGAAGCGATAAATTCATAATATGGAAGTAATTAAAGTGAGAAAGAAAATATCAAACAAGACAGCCGATCAGAGGGGTCAATATAAGTCTAGCTTGGTATGTTGCACGCGTTTACTTTACAACACAGTGTTACTGTTAGCAAGCAGAAATTTCCATAGTTTAATAATGTGATAATTGGCACGTAAATTTTACATTTAAATCATATGCTAATATGCTAATTGTATTTTTTTTCTCATTTAATGCTTTTTTTATTATAACTTAAAAATTTAATTTTTTATGAATTTTTATTTAGTAAATACTAAAATTAATTAATTTATAATGTATTTGTTATATTTTTGTATAAATTACACAACTTAAAATTAATTAATTTTTATTTAGTAAATCACCTGATTACGAACCTCTTCTGAAGAAAGAATTGTTCAATATTCCTTATCATTTGCTTTTTTGGATCTCCACCAAATAACTACTAGACCAATTGATAGCAATTCGTTTCATATTACCTGAAAATGAACTGCATGGGTCCACTTGATAGAAATTGTGCCCTAGCTGTTTTTGACGTTTTGCTTCAAATAATACGCTTTCAAAATACCGTGCAGGTGCCGCTAATGTGTGTTGTGTCCAATCACGGAAGATGACACCTACTGCACTATCATTTTCCAGCAATAAGCCAATAACCTAGAAGTCTATATTGACGTTGAATTTTGCGTTTCAGGGAAGGTCCTGTTGGGTTTTGTTGCGTGTCCCAAAATTAGTGTGCTATTTTATTTACCTTCTACAAATAAATTCATACGACAACTTTTTTTCCTCAAGTCTAAAATATAAAAAATATACATGTATTTTAATTTATGTCTCTTTAATAATAAAAATAAAAAATTTTAAACAGGAAATACATTATAAATACATTAAATTTTATAAATTATATTAAGATAATTAATATTGAGTATTTTTAGTAAATTTTATATTATTTTATTTGTATTATTCATTATTCATTAAACAATGTATAATATTAAAAAATTATCATGTGATTTATGTCTTTATTCTATATTATTATTATTCTTTTCCTGTATTTTGGTGTGTATCATACAGAAAATTTTATTCCCTACGATAACGCTGACGCTGTATTATTTGGTTTTACCCTTGAGCGTTTGGAACGGGGAAAATGATGTTGCCATTTGATGAGAGAATTCTTCTGTTGAATGATGTACATGTATATATCATTCGCAGTGTGCGTGTAAGGATGCGCTTCGAAGCACGTATTATTTATTTCTGCCTCCAATCTATTCAAATTACGTAAAAGCTTTGATATAACATGCATATATATATCCATCTTGTGTGATGAACATTCAAAGACCGCGTAGCAAGTCTTACAACTTATATCATACTTTTGTGACATAATATATTAATTACTCTAAAAAATATATTAAGAAAACTGTTCCTTTTGAAAATATAAAAATGTGTGACGAGTAAATCATTATTTTGTTAAATATTTATTTTTGTAAATCCTGAATCATCATCATTATCATCGACTTTAGTTTGAGCTTTCTTGTTTCTTGTGTAGTGACAGTTTTAATTTCAACATAAAAGGGACAGTATGAAAGTAACGTGTTGCATGCCCACCACGTATAATTATGTTTAGTTATTATCCATTTGACCATTTCCTTTCTTCTGAGTGGACAAGTTATTATTATCCATTAGACCATTTCCAAACAACTGCACTTACTAAGTAAACAATATATATATATATATATATATATATATATATATATATATATATAAAAGTACAAGGAACTTTAAAATATTGTTTCGGATTTTTTTTTGGATAAACATCATATCATACAGAGATGTGAGATATTTTTTATTTTTTATCTAAACTACATCTATTATAAAAAAGTTAAATAAAATTATTATAAATTATAAAATTCGTTTTTAAAATATTTAACATAAATATATACTCAAAATTTGAGTTCAAGGTTATTATTGATTAAACAAGATATACTCGTGTCAATTGATAAAAACATTTGAGGATAATATTTATTAATTTTACTAATAAGTTTTATAAAAAAAAAATATGACTGATCACAATATGATGCTTTTACAAAATAAGACACTAGTTATTTTTATCAAAGATTTTAGTTTCTACAAAATACTTAATAAAATATCATAAAAATATATTAATAATATTTATTTATATTTAATGACATTTTTTAAATGTTATCAAAAAATTTAGCAATATTTTACTAAATGTTAAACAAAAAAATATTACTAAATGTCACATGTAGTAGTGAATTATAATTTAGATTATTATAATTAACAATCTAACTTATACAATTAATTATTATAATTTTAAATAAAGTATCATATATTATGCTAAATTTTAATTATATATTTAAAATATATTTTAATTATTATTTTAACAAAAAAATATTCTAAAATAATAATTACAAATGATATACGTATATATAAGTAAAATCAAATTAAATACAAATATTAAGGTAGTATTTAGTTAATATTGTTAATCATATTTATATAAATATTTAAATAATCTAGTACTTTTCTTATATAATATCCATTATTATATTTGTTAAAAATCATACATGATAAATTTTTTAATAATATTATTAAATATAATATGTTGATTGAATTTAATAAATTTAATGTTAATATATCGATATTAGACATTCAAATTTTAAAATGAATTTAATTATATAAAAACTATTATTAAATAAAATACAATTACTAAATAGACATTTTAAAATCTTATAAATAATATTTTTTAAGTAAGTTAAATATATTAAATTATAAACTCATAGGGTTTACTCAATTGTGTAAGATCTGATAACAAGAAATGTATGTGGAAAAGCACTTTTTTAGCACTCTCTT
>CM023959.1:6835814-6847311 GCA_013407115.1 Glycine latifolia
TTTTGTAACTTACAACGACAATTGGTACGCTTGCCAATAGTCTAACAGCGGTTTATAAAGGAACGCTGGTAAATTTGCTAGAAAAATTGTGGCGGCTAAAAGCCGCCACAAAATTTATTTTCACTTTTTTTACATTGTCTATTTCTGGCGGTTTAAAAACCGCCACAAAGTGTTTTTTGCTTTTTTGTTTTTGCCAAAAACAGTATTTTTTTGATAAAAAGAACTCATTAATATTTCCCTAATTTTGAACATTTCCATTATTTCTATAATTATTTTCAGAGAAGTTTCCATTCATATAAGCCATCTTCATAAAAAAAGAAGAATAAAAAGAGGACAAGCAGAAGCAGCATAGCTATATGCAATCTAGATTATATAAGGCACCTAACTATATAACTAGATTATCCAGGAGAACTTATAAGTATAGCCACACCAATTATAAGAAGAGCAATACTCTGTATAGTCAAAAGCTTTTGGTAGGCCATTGAGTATATCTCCCACTTAAATAAAAAATAGTAATATTAGTCAGTTTGTTAATTAAAAAAAGAACTCTGCTTTACTATGAGTATATGACAACCTTCAAAGCCAAGTCACTTCTGCAGAACAGACCTCACATCCCTTAGCACCACTCTCCATAACAAACCTCAAAACACCATAGTAGGCCCTGAAACAGAAAGTTTACACAAAGTAATTAAACACAAACCCATAGAAAAATCACATTCGTGCAAAGGGGGGAAAAATAACAATGGTATTTGTTCAATTACTAGTTAAAAATATGTATTCACTGGGAACAATTCAGTGTAAAAACTAAAATTTTGTGTATCAACACAAACTTATCTCCACACATCTTTATTAATAAAAATCAAACATAGATACATGAAGAAAAACAGCCATGAGCCATCCTAACCATTGACCAAAAGCATTGTGCATGCTGTTGTGCTCCTGTGATGTTAAGTGCAGCAAGATAAAGCAATTATGCAAACAAAGCAACCATACTCTGTAGAAATGATGATACAAGTGTGTGAATAAATTATTTATACTTGCAAAAGTAGTTTTCTTCCATTGAATCTTTTGTATCCCTCCATCAAGGCATTACCCTGTCGGGGCAAGTTCATAGATGCTACTAGAAAAGTTCCATAGCTTGCTTGAAACATATATGGAGAATAAAATTATGGTTACATACAAGTTACAGTGTAAGTAATAATTAATGGTTTAGTATTGGTGTAATATTATATAATACAAATTCTATTAACTAACAACTTTGATTTGAAGGATAAAAACTCACAGGGACAGAACGGGGGATGGGTCTAGGCTGTCTTACAGGCTTCTTAGAAGAAAGTGGATGTGCCTCATCATCAGAAGATGAATCGTCGTTCATTACCATGGCTGAAGGGACACTTTTAGCAGCTCTCAAGTAGGTACCAAATGGAGTATTTGTACTGTATAAGTATCAAAGTCACCTTTTAGAAACCTATGCGTTATGAATTGAATACAAATGTTTAAAGTTTCAACTTCAAAATGCACTACTACAAGTCAAGACATATATGCTGCAGTTATGTAATGAGAATGTCAGCATGATCAGGGATTCAATCTCCAAGATTGTGTGTATGCAAAAAAAACATATTAAGAGAGATTAATTTCTTAAATAGGTTTCAGTATTTTAAGAGGTTAATCCTTAATTTTTAGCTAAAGATACCCTAGGTTCACCTAAAAATATGCAGGGCCTTTTCCTTGGAACAATTTTAAATAAACTTTAGAGGAGGAGATTCAGATGATACAAATCATATAATTATAAATCTGTAATCAAAACTACCTCCTTCTAGATAATAACTTACCACTCAGTGTCTGCCCTCCTTTTTATGAATTCATCCACAACCTGCAAAATAAGATTTCATGTTTTCCCACAACTCGGATCAGAATGAAAAAACCAACCTGACAAAAGGATATATGGTCACATGGGAGATCCTTGCTGATAAAAAAAAGAAAAAAGAAAAAATAGTTAGATGGGGGAGAAAAGAGTACCTTGGCTCTGAGTTCATCTGCGAGTTCTTGTTGCCTGCTAAGACTTGGAGATGGTTCCCCTGATCTTAGACATGCACCATAGACCACAGATCTAAACAAACATCTAACGTTTCCTGGAATGCCTGCAATAAAGAAAACAGTTTTAAATAGCATATAACTAATGAGAAAATTTAGCTGCAAGGAATTATAACAATTTTTCTATTGAAACGCGCACTTGCAACATGCAATGATATATATGTGTGTGTGTGTGTGTGTGTGTGTGTGTGTGTGTGTGTTCAAGTTGAGGTAACTCCCTTTCAATTTAAAATTGGAGTCCTATGAATTACCACCATGCAGTCATCGGTCTCTTAACTACAGCCGGAATGATATCACAGTGAAACCAAGCAAAGCGTTAAAAAAAGATGATATGATAATCAACCATGCCATCAGTTAGTATGACACTCCATTATAGTTAACTGCAGAATTGGAGGATTATATACTTATGAGTTCAGACTAAATAAGGAAGAAATTTCCTTGCATTACATATTAAATTGTTGACTTCTGTTATAAAATTAGACAACTTCGCATTCAGGGAGGGCTAAGTTATTAATTTCTATGAAAAAACAATTTGGAAAGTGAATTGACTTTGTTAATTTTTTTTTCTTTTGTTTTCTTTTATTATTTTTAAAAGGGGAAGCACTTGGTTTTGGGTGAGTGGGATTCGGTTAGGCATCATTTGGAAACACATTCAAACTAGCTTTTATGTGTTATAGGGAACTAGAAATAGATAAAAATTGAGTGACGTGGGAATGCAGCATAGATGGGATCATGGAACACATTCAATTCAGATTCACACTAGAGTGACTCAGGAAATCAAATTAAAGAAGTAACACCAATTAATGCAAGAACACAGATTGGAATCCCTTTTGGCCACCACGCATAATGGCAAAAGACACAAAGGAACACCAAGCCAACGTCACCCATTTCCTCAGTTCAAACTTGAAAACCGACAACAGGGAATTTAGCATGAAAATCAGAAAAAGAAAAAAATAAAGTTGTGAATCCTCTCTTTAACCCCAATGTTCCCACAATAACATAACACACCAAATCCTAATCATAATTAATCATGTTCCATTATGTCAAATATAAAAAAACACGCACCTCTTTGCAACTTAAAAACTTTAATTAAAGGGAAAAAAACTGAAAATGAAAAAGAAAAAATGGATTAGTGAAACTTCAATTGAAATTACCTGAAGTAAACGCCTAAGTGGTCTTGGTGGGCCATGAGAAGCATGAGAATGGTGCCAAGGTGTTTGCCTCCACGCCACTTTGCCATCACGCCCAGCACTGATTTTGTACCCAGAAATAACTAGTTCTAAGCACCACAATTCTGGCTTCTTTAGCCAACCAAAGGAATGAATTGACCAAAAAAATTTGACCTGTAAGACATGAAACAAAAGAAAGAAATTACAATTTCATACTAGTGATGGAACTTTCGAAAATAACAACAGAAAAGAAGCAGAAGACATGTACTTTATAGGCAAAAGAAAAACGGGGGAAGTAAAACCCTAATTGAACATGAATACTGAAATCACCATTGAGGGAGACATTGTGCGACTCAAAATCAACTGAGAGAGTGCAGGGAGAATAACCTAGCTCCTCTGCAATCGAGATCAGAGGCAAAAGCGGCCAAATCAAACTCCGAGAAAACTCGATGTTCGTTTAATGTATCGTGCACAACTTCAACTCTTGCACTGCGTCCCTTCATTGCTCGAATCTAAGAGCCCCAGATTCATGCGAGAGAGCTTTTGCAGCGACGAGAAAACCACTTGAATGATAAACCCTTGCTTTTTGACTTTTGAGTAATAACAAATAACAAATAATGTAATTTTTTAAGTTGGTATCTAAATGATAGGGAGTTATGAAGTGACATGGGACATGATGAAAAAGTGTAAAAGAACAAAAATAAATAGTAAAATTATTTTCCTTTGTGACAATTTATAATGACCGCCAGAAATTTTTTGTCAATAAATCACAACTTTTTTGTAGTGTATGTTTCAGCTTTAGCCCAAAGGGTATTCATCTGACTAAATACCAGGTTCATATGATTGTTGTGGTGTATACGATTTTTAGTATCCATACTTTTGGTTGGCGGGATACTTATCTGGTATACCCGTGTATCATGATTCTTGGAAAAGTCGATTCATGTGAATCATGACTTCTAAAAATAGTTAAAATATGTTTGGTTACTGATAATATATCCTTAGGAATTAAAGTTTCTCTTGTTTGGTTACAATAGAACATTCTTGGATAGTAGGGTTTGAGCTACTGAAAGCAGCAAAACCAGTGGCTTTCTCATTACCAGAATTTGCTACAAAATGCAAATGTCCTGGTGTAATAAGCATAAGATCTCCCGGTTTCAGCGTCTTCACATAAGCCGTCAAATTCATACGTGTCACGAATCCAGCAGTGATTTCACCTTCCACCCAGATGATTAGTTCAGTGGCATCAGGAGGAGAGTGCATTGGAAAAAACCCAATGTTTTTCGAGAACTACATGCGCTACAGAGATGTCAAGACCATTGAGGGCAGGGAATTCATTAACAAATGCAGTGCTAATTCCAGCTTTGATAGTAGGGTACTGTGAGGTGTTTGCAGGTTGAAGATTGAACACAAAGTTATCTTCTGTCAATGTTGTAGGTGGCAAGCAAGGATAACCAGAAAGGCTATCTGGATCTTTAAGGTCTGCTACACAGAAATCATTCACATTGGAAGCATAGGAAGTGGATGAAATAAGAGATGAAAAGAAAAGAATGAGAACTTTATTCATCATCTTGGATTAAGGTATTCAGAACATATGAGGGAATGTGGGATATGATTAGGTAGATTTTATAGGGCTATTAAGAGCATCTCCAATGCAAGGAATCCAATTGGGTTCCTTAAATAATTTTTGGTGGCCCCCGCAGTACTTTTTGTGGTCCCCACAATGTCATGTCACTCCTAAGGAACTCATCCAATATTTTGCTCCAATGCAAGAAATCACAAGGAACTCAAAAAAATCCACATATTTATATTTTTTTAATAAAACTTAACATTTTTTCAATTTTAATAAATATAAATTAAAATACATAAAACGAAATGCATAACAATATAAAACTAAATTTTACATAATAATAAATAATTAAACACAATAACATCGAAATAAATAAAAAACTTAGACTGTAAATAGCAACTACCAAAATTAAAACTCAAAAGCTCATTTCGAAAATGTAATATAAAACTGCAGAAAGAAGAAAAGTGAGTACAGAAAGCAAATTAAGCCCAAATTAGGCCCAAATAAGGCAAACCTAGCATATCTTCTTCATGTTCCTCCTCGCCATTTTTCTTTCTGGTTTCCAGCAACACAAGGTGCTTCCCTAACAGGTATTTATCCTTCTTCTCTTTCCCGATTTGTGTTGCATGTAATATTTATTTTACTTGAATTAATTTTCTCCTTCCCCTTTTCGTTCTGATTTTGCTCTCTGGTGATGTTGAAAAAATAATACACTTACCGCAAGAAACGATTTCTTATATTAGAAACCCGAATTTAAGGAGAAGCACCTTACTTGCCACGTAGATTCTCTCCAACGAAAAGTTTCTTGTAAGAAACCGTTTCTTAGGCTAAAAAATCCATGAAGCAACTCCCATTGGAGATGCTCTAATATTGTTACAAACCGGTCGGAAACAAAAGATTTGCAAATGCAAGTAGTCCTTTAAGGTAAGAGTTATTGTCTTAAACGTTGATTGACTAAATCTTAACACGTTTAGAATTGAATTACCAAAATGAATATTATCAAATCAATTTTTTGGATTGTGCACTCGAAATTTTTTACCAATATATATTTCAAGGGCATGTTTAATATATATTTCAAGGGATTAATATAATTAAACAAGAGTTTTCTTTTAAACTAAACTTGTATATGTTGATCCCATGTACTTGCAAGGCTCGTATTTGTCTTGATATGTGTATGAAAATGATTTGTAAATATAGTAATAAACTTAACAAATCTATTTACATAATTTATTTTGGTTTTGGAGATTGACACAATCTAAGAATTGTAAGTTATAAATAGTTTAATTTTTTTTTAAATTCTAACAGTGAGTCTTAAAATATTGAAGAAATGAATATTAACTGTACCGGCTTATATATAAGAATTAAAAAATAATAAAGCAAAAAATTGGATTATTGATTTTGATGTATTTTCTTGTCAAAAGTTAAAGAAGTGACTTTTTTTTTAATTATTCAGCTCATTGATGCAATCCAACCCAATTAAATTTAATTGGGTTGATTAAAAATTAAATTAAATTCACCTCAACCTAAACCAGTTAAACCCCTAGTATTAGGTGTCTTGTAGTGATAACCTGATAGATATTTGGACCCTGCATAAAAAGTAAACACAAGTGATAGCTGAAGCTTAGGGAACCATTGGTTTTAATTGCAATACATTATGATCATGTTTTTCATCCACACAAAATAAGTAAATTAGGCTTATTGGTGATTGGTTATGGACGGATTCGAATTCAAATATTCTCAACCAGTACAAGCCGAAAAGGGTAAATATAATCAATATATGACTATATATATCATCAGGTAATGCGAGTGTTCGGATAAATTAAATAAGTATTTTCATATACTAAAGAGTTTGTTTATCTAGTTGTCTTTACTTTATAAATGCATACTTTGATTGTTCCTTAACAGAAAAAAAAATAAAATAAAGCTCCTCTCTAGTACTAGAAGCATTCAGTTAGGGAGAGAGAGAGACATAAATTTTTATTGATAAAAATGTTGTTTTTCTGTCTCCATCTAGAAACTTATACTAAAAGGAGAGGACTCAAACTCTACTGCTATTTTTTTTGTCACACATAGTTTCACTTGCCTTTTCATTTTTTCACCTCTCTGTTCGAGCTTTTTTTTTTTCCTATAGAAGTTTCCCGTCCAAGTTGCCACATTTTAATGCACCTTCTACATGTACGAACTCTAAACTGTGCGGGTTGAATCGAAGATCTACTTGCGGAGTTAGTCATCGTCGATGACAGGAAAGGCAGAAAGAGGAAGCCAAGCTGGGCAGGAATGGCAACTGAACATTCTTGAAGGGAGAACAAATAATTTTGCAGTTAACGAATACCATTTCTACAACTATTATTGAAAATAGAGAGGAAATTGTATGGATGTGTAAAATGAAATTGAATTTGTGAAATTCGTCAATCGAATTTGGTTATTGACGAAATTGTTCAACTTCATCCAAATCTGACCATTTTAATCTGAAACAAATTGGTTTTTGATCAACGTTTTCTTTGGATAAAAAGATCTAATTGATAAAAGAAGCGTAGTAAGGATCAATTAATGCGGTTTTGAACAATCCGATAACCATCTTCTATCTGACCTTTTAACTCTCAGTGAAGTCGGATATTTAGCATTTGGATCGGTTCTCAATTCTGTGTGCACCTCAAAATTAAATAACACACTTTTTCCCCTTGAGAAATCTTGTTTTTAATCCAAATTACATTTGCATGGTAAAAGCTACATATGCACGTTTGTTTCTTAATTTACAAGTACTCGATATTTTAGACAACAGAAAATTTGTCAATCACAACTTAAATGGGCTGTTGGAATAAACCTTTTCATAAACATTTAAAAAGAAGAAAAAATTAAATATTTTTTTGTAAAATAAAATTAACTTGTGTGTAAATTAAAAATATATTTTTGAAGAAGTTAATATAAAATAGTCTTTATAATTAATTTAACTTATATAAACTAATTTTAGTTTATGAAAAATATTTATTTTATTTTTTATTCTATTTTATTGTTCTAAAAGTGTTTATTGAGCAGTTTATCCAAACATACCTAATCATTTGAAATTAATAAAATCATCCAGATATCATATTGTGGATTAGAATAGATCGACTCTTAAAAAAATCCTCCATTTTAATTTTTTTCTTCTTTATCTTGTGTCGTACACTTGTCAAAAACTTTATGGCATAAAGAAAATCAACTTGGTCTCGTTCCAAACACAAGTTTAAGTCTACATAAACATTTATTTTGTTGTTGACTTGTTGTCATAAAGGCAGCTAAAAGCCAGAACGACTAATCCAGATTACAAAGTTCATGAAACATCACCTAAAAGCTGAACATGCACAAAATCAGGGGGAGAACTCAAAATATAGTATATAAGTGATGAAGGGATCGAAAGAGTATATATAATCTTATCAGACAAAAGAATATAATCAGTGTTTAGTGTTTATGATCATTGGAACAAACACACTAACGAATTAATTAATTAATAAGCTAGCAATAACATCCTAGTCTCATACACTAATATGAAAAGGCACAACTTGTTCTAACCAAAATCAAGCCCACAATTTAATTTTAATCTGTTTCATATACAACAATAAAACTTAGACAGCAGAATAAGAATTTAACCAGCTGGCTAATCTGCATTGACATTTAATGAAAACCTTTATTATGCAGATTATTGACATGAAACTACATAAACATGAATTCCAATTAGAGAACAATACCACAAGCACTCACTGTGAAGCTGCGTCTAAGTTTCTCCTTCTAAGTTTTCTCCACCTGAGTTGTTTTCTCCTTCTTCTAAGTTTTCTCCATCTAAGGTTTCTTCTTCTAAATTTTCTCCCTCAAACAATGTCAGCACAGGTAACATACCCCCGGACGCCACAGTTAGGATACTACTCACCGCCACATTTACCAACGCATCATAATCTTTGATGTCATCAATAATCATAAGTAGTGCCACTATGAATGCGTAGTCCACGTTGGGATAGACCAAGACTTTGAAGCCTCCATTATTTTCCATCTACACGAAAGAGAGAGATAAAATGTAGTCATTATATCCATTCAGCTGTATTAAGTATGTGTTTGCACCAGTTGACACAACTAATAACTAATAGTGATTTATGTTTTTTAATTAAATGGTCTAAGATTAGAATTTAAGTTAATTCTTGGGTATGCAATAGATCGTATTAGGAGAGGAATGCTCACTTTTTTATACTCAAGATTCTAGATAATTACCAAAAAAAAGTATGTGTTTTGTTTCATGTTAGAATTTATTCCTAGCTAGTTAATAACAAAAAAACAAGAATTATTTTCTGAGTTCATAATTAATTTTAGAACAAAAATTATATGTTTGATTTTATGTTAGAAAATATTCATAATTAATTTTAGGTCTAAAATTGATTCTTGGTTAAGCAATTCTAACTAGCTTTTTTGTTAAAGTAAAAAAGTTTACTAAATTTTACTCTTAACTTAATTTTATAATAAAAATATTTAAACATAAATCACACATCACTTTAAAATCAATTTTAATCCTAAAATCAAGTCTGTAAAATTAATTTTATAAACAATCATCCAAACACATACTAAAAATATAGGTAAATAAATATATGTATATAAAAACATGCCCAGAACAATGCAATACACACCTTGGCAACAATAGTTGGAGATTCACCGGAATAAATAGTGCATGAATTTTTAATTCCACGAACGATGACTCTAAAATCACACATGCTTCCTTTTCGCTTGTTTGCAAGGAAGACATCTAATCTAATCATCTTCCCACTCGGGATTATTGACGATCTCTTCACCGAGAAGAGCAACTCAGAGGGACCATTGCTATCGCCCCTGAAAACGTTGCATTGCCCATGCAATGTCACATTCTACATATAAACAAAAATTAAAAATACCAAATTATAAGGTTGGATTGATAGTTAAAAGAAAAAGGAAAGAGAGATTTTATGGATTCAAATTTCTCTCATTAATAAAAAAAAACTAACAAAATTAATAACTAATATTTGCTGATAAAAAAATAAAAATTAAGAATATCTAATTCCAATTTGGTTAATTTAATTAATAGAAAAAAATAAAAATTCTATAAAAAAATCAATTGAGTATAAGATGCCTCCTCGATCAGTTACAAACCTTCTTGTATAGAGTGACGATGGGGCTTCCTTTATCATCACATAACACGCGACGACCGTGAAATGTGAACAAAGTATCTTTTATGTAAAATAAACGGTTACCCTTTGCGTCGTAAGTGACACCTTTCTCTGTGTTAATTTGTAGGTTAACAGAGTTAGGAGCACAGTAGGAAGGGCTGATAACTGAGAACTTATTTGCCATTGGAAACATGTGTTGTGGTACGAGATAGTCTTTTGGAGTAAAGGCTAATTTATAGAGCATATGTTATGTACACACATTGCGTGTTTGGTCAATTGCTCGATTGACCATCTTTTATAAATAGGTCCACTTACCCAAGTAGCTATGTTAATATTATTGTTAATGGCAAAACTGCCTAGTTGACCATCAACAAATGATGCAAAGCCAAAGATTCCGAAGACTTGGCATGGAAAACGTACACAGGGACAAAAGTCGTAGTTCCTTTAGCTAGCTAGCTTATGACTTTGTCAAAATGTGGGGAAATGAAATTTGATTAAACTAGCCAAGTTGTTCTCAATTTTTATCTAAGGAAATAATTGACTTTTTTTTTTTACTTTTACAGATTTGGTCTTTTAAAAGATGTTTGGGTTTATTAGAAGTCTAATTATGCGTAGACAAAACGATTTCATAGGCTAATTGTGGAACATATAAATAAATTTTAAAATTTATTTAACCAAAATAAAATAAGAAAAAAATATTAAAATTTTATTTTAAATCGACAAAGGGTTTGTATGCTTTTATCTTGAAAGATTGCTTTTTTAACTCAACACAAAAGTTACTTTTTATCACTTCTTTTTAAAGCATAATAACTTTAGCTGACAATAGTCAATCATTTATATTTTTATAAAATCGTGTTTAAATCAAATCAAAATCAATTTTCATTACTCCCACCATCAATTAAACACACTCTTTGCAAAACCTCAACTAGAAAGATTGTCAATGTCTTTTAAAGAGTATATGGTAAATTAAGGCAAAATAAACAAAAACATTGTGTTAGACAAAATGATAATTTTTAGACATAATTATACCTTTTACCCTCAAGTTTTTTAATTTGACGTATTTTATCCCAAATTTTAAGAATCTTGTGAATTTTACCCTATGTTATTTAACTATTAGCATAATTGTACTTTTTATCCTTCACTTATTACTTTTTTTGACAAATTTTACCTTTAATTTTATTTTTTGATGAATTTTACCATAAACTATTATGTTTTTTAATAAATAAATGATAAAGGGTAAAATTTAAAAGTTTATTAAAAAATTGAGAGTCAAATTCATCAAAAATTAAAAAATTGAGATAAAAAATTAATTAAACCTAATTTTTATGTATAGCTTATGCATCAGCTGGCAATGATGAGGACTTTATTATTTTCAATTAAGAATACACTGTTTAAAGGTTTTGTTATCATCAAGTGGAGACTAGATCAACTTACTGTTTTAAATAGTGATAGTATGTCATGTCACTATCATCATCACCATAATTAAATGTCCATGAACCTATACT
>CM023959.1:6847711-6936125 GCA_013407115.1 Glycine latifolia
ATGTCACTATCATCATCACCATAATTAAATGTCCATGAACCTATACTAAAAAGAACAAGTGCTCCAAGATACTGTCGGATTAAGGCCACTTGAAACAAATCATTAATTGTAGATTGATACTTTTATCCTAATGAATATTAAATAGTGGTTTAACAATTGGCTCCCATAACTGGAATAATAAAAAAACTTACAATTGTTTTCACCAAAAAAATTACAATTGTTATTCAATTTTAAAAATATGTTTATCTTAATTCGTTGGATAAATTTGAAAAGTAGTTAAAAGGTAGCATTTAGTAGGAAGAAAATTAGCAGTGAAAAGAGAATGAAATATTTTTTTACAAATTTCAAAATTAAAAAAATAAAATTAATAAAAATAGAAGCACGTGGAGAATTGCAATGTTAATGTTCAAAGTTAGATATAAGCTTTTGGAATAAAGATGAATCCTAGGTGGGGATATTTTGTACTTGAAAAGGGACAATGTAATCTTTTCATATAATTAAAACTTTTCTCTAGTTGGAAAAATTAGATTTTCACTTTCCCCATTGAAAAGTTATCCTGAGAAATTTATCTGAAAACATTCACGAAAAATATTTTTTCTAATGAAGCTTATGTTAAGTCAAAAAAATATTTGTCTTAATATAAATTAATATCTTAATTATCTTAATTCGTTTTGCAGAATTGTCTATTCTCCTAGGATTTATTGAATGTCATGAAGAATTGATGAAATTTAAGTTCTAAAAATTGTCAAATAATATCAAAAGACAGATACACATGTTCTATCTCAAAAGAAGTGATTTTTTTATTACAATGCTCAACATAAAAGCCAATAAAAATGATTTTTTAGCATGAAGAAGAATTGTACTTTAAATGCTTTGACAGTCAAAAACATTATTCGCGAACTTAAATGAAAAAATTTATCTATTTAAAAATAACAAACACTTTAACATAAGCTATCATCAGTTATCACTATAGCTACTTGATTTTGTCATCAACTTGGATTCACAGGCAGCAACTCTTGATCTTGAAGCAGTTTGATCTTGTCACCTAATCAACATAAGTTACTAGTTATCAGTATAGCTACTTGATCAATGATAACATAAATGATAGTGTCTTCATTTCATCGGCGCAATTAAACGAGTAAGAAAAGACCAACTTTCTTGCATAGATACACCTTCATCTTATGTTATGCCAATCTAAATAATATATTTGGCTAACCAGCGATCACTTTTCATGAAGCATACTTAGATGATTGTACGGATTAATGAAGCTAGTAGTATTTTTTTCGTCCCAACACTACATTTGGTATTTTTTTATTATTTGTAAGAATAAAAAATAATATCAAAAAATTTATAACATTTATAAATTCTACTAAAATAACTTAACTCTCTTGATGTTATACATTGGAATTTGATATTTAGTAAGATAAACTAAAAGAAAGAAAAAAAGGTGAAGGGATAAAATCAATCGTACGTCAACTTCAGCTAGGCAGCTACTAGCTGTCTCATATTAATGGGAGATGTGTAAGTTGAAGGGACCATCAAAAAGTTTATTAACAAATAAATGAGCAACGCCTCCGTAGGATGGAATTGGTCAAAGAAGCTGTGATATTGTCTGTTAGGACAAACTACAAAGGTTTGACAATGGCAGGCAGGGAGCTCTGGCATTCATCTCACCCAATCCACATCATACAGCTTTTACCTCACTAAATCCTGAAAAATGATTTAAACTTATTTTAATTAGAATTCAACTTTATTTTACTGACTAGTAATTCACAAAGCAAAATTCAAAATACATAAGTTTCTTAAAAATTAAACATAAAATACGTTAAATTAAAAATTAGAAATATAATTTGTTAAAAATTAAAAATAAAAATATATTTAAGTCTAATTTTTATGTGTAACTTGTGCATCCGCTGACAATGATGAGGAGTTTATTATTTTCAGTTAAGAATACATTGTTTAAAGGTTTTGTTATCATCATGTGGAGACTATATCAACTTGCTGTTTTAAATAGTGAACAATCCAGTATATCATCATCACCATAATTAAATGTCCATGAACATATACTAAAAAAAACAAGTCCTCTGACACACTGTCGGATTAAGGCCACTTGAAACAGATCATTAATTGTTGTTATTTTTATCCTCATGAAGATTAAATAGTTGTTTAACAATTGCTCCCATATTTGGAATAAAAAAATTATAATTATTGTTCAATTTAAAAAATATGTTTATCTTAATTCATTGGATAAATTTGAAAAGTAATTAAAAGGTCGCATTTAGTAGGAAGAAAATTAGCAGTGAAATGGAAATGAATGAGAAGATAGTGTAGAAAGGAGATTGGGAAGGAGAGAATATCCATTAATTATTGAACGTTTCGTAGGAGATAAATTATTTTATACCCAATGTTTGTGCTTGAAGTGCCTGGATGCCTTTCTCCTCGCTATATCCTTCACTCTGATGAAAGAATGGGTGCAAAGCGCGCTTCAACGTTCAAGTAAGGTTTCGACTGGAGTAATAAATGAATGAACAATTCTTTTACTTTGTGATTCTCATATCTATTTATACTTACTTTAATAGTCGGTATATGGACTTGTGGGTTTTTTTTTTACATGATTACCATTTTAGGTAATCCTATTTTAAGTGTGATTACAATGTTCAATTACCTCTTTAATCTTGATTAGGTGCCTTTTATTATACTATATGTTTCAGCTTTAGCCCAAAGGGTATTCAACTTACCGAATACCAGGTTCATATGATAATTGTAGTGTATAGGGTTTTTAGTATCTATACTTTTGGTTGGCACGATACTTATCTGGTATACCCATGTAATCATGATGCTTGGGAAAATCGATTTATGCAAATCATGATTTTTGAAAATAGTTAAAATATGTTTGTTACCGATAATATATTTTTAGGAATTAAAGTTTCTCTTGTTTGGTTACAATAGAACTTTCATGGATATATAAGAATTTTTTATAAATTAATATATCCTTTATTGAAATTTTCACTGAATAAAAAAATATATATTATATTAAAATAATCTCATTCAATATTATTTATTCAAATTTTATTATAAATATGACACTTACCTAATTTAATTAAAAGATTTAAATAAGGTTTAATTATACAATTTGTCCCTTAACTATATTTCAAGGTTCAATTTTGTCTCTCAACTATTAAAAGGTTAAATTTGGTCTCAATTGTTTAAAATGAAACAATTATACCTTTTTTGTTAGATTCATTAATTATTTGATGGAAATCGGTACTTGTTGATATAAAACATTTTGCTTTTTAAATCGACTGCTTGACAATTGATGTAAAAGACTCAGTTTGGGTAAAGCTTAAGGAGCATGAGTATGTCCTTTTAGATCGGTTGTATTAACAGATTCATTAAAGTCTTTGTACCTCGGGCAAACCACCAAGTTTCACTAACTTCAACATGTTACAAGTATTATTTTCCATTGCCGCTTCTGGCTCTTACAGACCAAGCTTGAAGAACCTAGTATTTTTTGTTCTACTAAGCCATTACTGGCTCTAAAACTAATCAGAATATTTGTTGTTTGGTTTGCTCACTAACTAGTTCTTAATCGTCTTATAGACGGATATACAAGCTTGAGAAGAAAGAACAAGAGAATTTGAATCTTTTCGTGTAGGTTTGTTAGTTATAGCTCTTCAAAGCTTTTGATATTTATAAGTCTTCTTCAAGTGTTTGTTGTGTCTAAACTAGTAGAATTTTTCACTAAAGCTTATTTATGAAAAAGTGTTTGTTGGGGCATTTAATGCTTGCATAAAATTCTCATCCTCTTCATGTTGGAAAATCACTCTCTTTAGCTTCCTTGAAGAATACTTCAGTAGAAAATCACCTGCCTTTGGTCAGACCAGGCCTGTCACAACAAAGCACGACTTTTGATACTATTTGAACTTCTAGGAACTTAAAGTTATTTTATTCTTCATAGGATTTCGACATATCCTAGGCGAATGCCTTTTAAAACAATATCTGCAAAATGAATCTCAGACACAAAGTATTAAATTGAAAGTCTTAAATGAGATATTAAATGTTGCATCAGATCATACATTTGTTTGCTTTCGTTTGAAACTTTAGATGCAAATACAATGTTCTTCATTTGAGTGCGCATAAGATACAACTTTTAACTTTTATATTTATTTTCATTTAATCAAAATATTTAAGGGTGTTGATTCGTTTTAGGACTCAAAGGTCTTTTGACCTAACAATGGTAAAAAAAATATTAGTGTATAAATAAAAGTCTAAAATAAAATGGCATTTTAAAGGAGTTAATTAAAGAAAGAATGTGATTTTATAAGGTAAACAAAACAAATAATATAAGTATATTAGTTTGATTTGATTTTGTTCAATTTTAATAATAGAAACTAAAAAAATTGCTATTTTTTTATTTATCAAATCGATTAAATTCATAATTTTTAATCCATAAATAGTAATTTAAAATAGTTTGATTTGATTTTTAAGTAACAAATCTGGAACAAAAAACATCTTCCACATAAGGGGAGGATTGTTAGTTTTTTATTCTATTTTTTATATAAAAGTAAAAAAATAACAATGTACCTTAAAATGGTATGATATTTTTTTAAAGATAAATTTACTTTTTATTCAATATAAAAATATTATACAATTATTATTTAAATTTTCTTTTCTTTTTTACCCAGTCTAGGCCTATTGAGCCACTTTTTAGTGTAACGAATTTTGGTCTAGGAAAGCCACCTTGGGCGTTTAGATAGGAAATCACGTCACCCCACTATTTCTACTACCACTCCATATCACTACTATCACCACTTTGTCGCTATCGCAACCATTATCACTGTCATCCTTATCTAGCCACCACTAGATGAGGGTATAAAGGCTTGAGTCTGTGGGTCGGCCCATTAAGCCAGTGGACTACGTGGATAACGAACTTGTTTTTTTTAACCCACATAACTATAGGCAATACTTGAGTTTGGCCTATGAAATCAGCAAACTTGACAAACTTAGTTTGCAGGCTTGAGGCTAGCCTACATAATCCACTTATTTGGGAACTGCTATTCCCACTACCTCCCATTATTATTGGCACTACTATTTTTTGAAAATGGTAGCGAAAATACAAAATTACCCTTAAGGCAGATTCCCCTTACCCCCCCCCCACCCTTTCCTTTTCCCTTTCACATTTTCCCAACCCTTTCTTCTCACCCCCACCATTTCCCCTTCCTTTCAAATGTCTCTCTTTCTCTCTCTCTCTCTCTTTCACTCACTCCCTATTATTTTTTGCCTCTCGTCCAACTTTTTTCTCTCCAACTCCCTCTCATTCTCTCCCACTCCATTTCATTTTCTCATTCTCGTCGAAGAACCTTCTCCCTTCTCCATTCAATTTCTCATTCATGTTGTGATGCAAAGGCTTCTCGACAAGAGTTGGAGGCATAAACACAACCAAAGCCATAGCTTGAGGCACAACCAGAGCCATAACAACCATAAATATCACATATTGATTGTATCATCGGAGCCCCAATTGGAGGAAATCTTATGTATTTGAGTATGCTTCGATCCTATAAGGAGCACGTAGTTGGCCATGTATGGATCAATCAACTCAAAGACGAGCTGAAGTTGGTCAGCCATGGTGGTAAGGTTATGGACTAAAGGGTATGTATGATGCACAATACATGTCCGCAAATAAAGGCGCATTCAATGCCTTTATTAAGAGATGACACAGTGTGACCTTCTCCGTCCACCTTCCTATAGGAGAGATGGCCATCACCCTCAATGACGTGTCATGTCTTTTACATCTTCCTTTCATTAGTTGTTTCTTGATCACACAAACGTAACCTACACCAGAAAGGAGATCAGAGGTCTATTGGGGTCAGAGCTTGGAATCATGATGGACCAGGAGGCAGATTCTGCAACGTCATCAGACAATAGAGTGCCTCTGAGTTTATTAGAGAACCTTATCGTAGCCACGTTGTCAGTGACTCATTCGTTTGGGTTGCCAAGGCATATTTTCTACATTTGCTTGGCAATACCATATTTGTCAAGAAGAACTTGACATGTGTACACATCTGTTACCTCTAGTACCTTAGTGATCTAGATTGATTCCACTAGTACGCTTGGGGGTAGCTGTGTTGGCTTATCTTTATGACCAGCTAACATATGCTTGCAAGTATACCAAAAAACATATGTAAGGTTATATGACTTTACCCATAGTAAGAACAATTTATTTTGTATACATAACTGATTTTTTTTTTGTACTACCTAACGCTAAAAATATATTTCATGTTCAAAAGGCATGGGTGTTTGAGCCTTTTTCGACCATTCCTTGTAGTAAGAAGGTGCTAGATTATGATTACGAGCATCGAAACAAGTTGCTTACAGCTAGGTGGTTGTCGTTGAGGGGTACCGACAAGGTTGCTGGGACCAAGGAGTTGTTGGATCAGCTGTAGATGACTGATGTTGTCTGGTCCCAATATGCATCACCCAAAGACCTCATACCTTTTGACGACCAGACACTATACTCTAGCTACATTAGAGTTGGGACATACATGTGGTTGTATCTATCGGAGAAGGTTTTGAGGAAGTTCAGGTACATATAGCAAATTGACTTGGCCCCACCTTGGGTGTGGTTGACAGAAAACAATCCTGGCCGAAGTAGGTAAAAAATAACCCTAGCTGATGTTGGTCGAACATAATCCTAGCCCAGATTAGCCAAAAATGACCTCGACCAAGGTAGGCTGAAAATAGTCATGGTCGAGGTTAACTATAAACAGCCTTGACCGAGGTCAACCAAAAACAACCTTGACTGAGGTCAATCGAAAATAGCCCTGACCGAGGTCAGTCAAATATTGCCTTGATGAAGGTCAATAAAATAATGCTTTGAACAAGGTAGGGAACACATCGAGGTAGTCCAAAAATAGCCTTTGTCAAGGTCGGCTGTGAATGATCCTAGTTGAGGTTGATTGAAATTAATCCTAGCCGAGTAATTTAAAAATATATTTTTTGGACAGTTGGAAAAAAATCACTTTTTAGAATAACATTACTAGCTCCAATCTTATATCAAGTAAGATTATGTAGGTTTGGCCCTGTAGCAGTATTATTATACTTGAATCAGTCATTGACTTAGTTAAGGTACTAGGTCACTGGGTGACCCAATGAGTCATCAGTTGACCCACATGACTTGGTCTATATTAAAAAAAATTAATAACATGTAAACTTGTACACTTAAGATTTAAAGTTTAATAAATTTATCATATTTAGAAGCATAATTATGAACTTGTTTAAAATTTGAGCATGCAACATATTTTTTTAGAAAGTATATATAAACTACCTTAAGTTAGAATTTAAAATATATATTATTGTTGTACAATAACAAACATAATCGAATACACATACACAAATTAGTGAAAGGAAAATTGAAAATGGTAGAAATTTTATCATATCAAATTTCAAGATGTGGTTATGCTTGATCAAAAATATAAGTGAGTATATAAACAACTAAAGTGTAAGGTATAAATTTATTTTTCTAATATGAGTGATATTGTTCAATTGTAATAAAAAACCTAAAAAATGCTTGATCCCCCAAGTCAACCGAGTCACCAGTTCGAGACTGGGTCATGCTGAGTCGTATGCAAAACCATGTCAACATTAGACCTGTCAATACGAGTCAACCCGACCCACCTGGGTTAGCCCACCACGGGTTGGCAAAAAAGTGAGTCGGGCCAGACTAGCTCACTTTAGGGGTGGGTCAGTTTTTTGACAACCCGACTCAACCCATTTGGGTTGGTGGGTTATACGGGTTGGCCCGCGAGCTGGCTCACGGGTTGACTCACTTTAAATTTTAAAAAAAAAACCAAAAAAACCACAAATGGCCAACCGCAAGGATATAAAATAGGGAACAGTAAGGAACCGCAGGGATGAGAGGAGTGAGAGGGGTTTTCTCCTGCAGGTGGTGCTCTGTCCGAACGACGTGCAAGGGCTTTGGCAACTTGGCAGCTCGCGGCGGAGGCGGTGGCCAGAATAATCGTGAATGCGCAAATGGTTGATGAATAATCGAAGATAAATAATCGCTTTTGTTCATGAATGTCTGATGCTTGATGGAGGGAGGGAGGGAGTGGCCGAGGGAGCTCAGATCTGCACTGAGTGGCGATGATGGTGGCGAATCTAGCGCGGTGGCAATGGCTTCGAGTTGCGACGGTGGCTTCGATTGGAGTGGGTTGGAGTTGGGTTTCAACTTCTACTTGAGTGGCGGCGATTCAAGTGGCAGTGGCGGACTGGCGATGGCAAGTGGCAATTGCAACTGGCGAACACGAACTGGCGGTGGCCAGGTGGGTGGTGAGACGAGGGCAGGGCACAACCGCACGAGGCTGATGAGTGATGGCTTATGTTATGGGCTTATGGCTGATTTTTTTATTTTTATAATAACCCGTGAGCCAACCCGGCTCACCCGGGTTCAACCTGGATGGGTTGCGGGTTAAGTGGGCCGGGTTATTTTTACCTGGGATCAAATTGAGCTAGCTTTTAACCAACCCAACCCACCAATTTTGGCGAGCTAAAACGGGTTGGCTTGCGGGTTGAACCCGTTTTGACAGCTCTAGTCAACATGTGGCTCAGATTGGTTGGGTGCCCAGGACCAACAGATCGACCAGGTCGGTCTGAGCTGAGTTTAATGACTATGCCCTGTTGGTCCCCTCATTAGTTCCACAAATAATATAACAAAATCGTGATTCCATTGTGTTACTCCCAACTATACAACATAATTATATTTTCGTTGTGTAATTGGGGGTTGAAAAAAAAGTTAACAATAGAAACATGATTCCATTGTTAAGTCCCCCCCCCCCAAATTGTATAACAGAAACACAATTCCGTTTTGCAATTTTACAGGGGCAATTTTGGGATATGACTATAGTGCACCCACATGGATAGTGCCATTAGCAAAATTGGTAGTGTTAATAGTAATCCCCCATTATTTTGACACCAAAGACACAAGCATAGTTATTAAACTCAGGTGGCTCGAGAACATAGCATCCAATCGATCCAAATCGCCTATTGGGTCATTTGTGCACACGAACCCGTGTGACTCGATCTTGAACCGATGACCCAATGGATAAAGATGAGAATAGGTCAGGGTAGGCTAGGCTTTGTGTAAATAGGTTGACCTATTTTATAAAATTAAAGCCTAAGCTTAACTTATTATTTATCAAAGGTTTTTTTTTCTTGACCTGACTTATTAACCTTTTTAAAAACCTACTTTATATTAAACAAAAATTTCCCGAAGTTAAACTTATAATTCATATTATTTTTTCAAAAAATGGCAATCAACAACATAACGTACTTGCATATTGGATCCATGGATCATGTCTTTCAATTATATAGTGCATAAATACTAATTTTTTTATAGTATTTTAATTTTTATTTATTAACATGTTCATGTTAAGATTAAAAAGAATAAACAAATTGTACATTCTTTCCAAAACTTAACTAACAGGAATTAAAAAATTAACATGTAAAACATTATCACCCTCATATATTATATATTTATCATTCACGAACTTAAAGTTATGATTTACGATAATTGATTTTAATAACAATTCATTTTATTTCAAAAACTTATTTTATGTATGATATAAGATTATTAATTTACATATTACATCGTTTTGAAAAAGGGAGAAATTGGGAAAAAAAATATAAATAATATAAATTAATTATTTATTTAGGCAAAAGGGGCAAGTGAGGCAATATTTAGGGAAATGGGGTAGCCTAACACGCCCAAGCTAGGCGTGTTTAAACACGCCCTGGCTAGGTGTGTTAGGGTCCCCATGTCCCTATATATTGCTTCATTTGCTTGACATTTAAGATTCCGCCTTCTCTCTAGAAATAGCTCTACCTTCTCTCTAGAAAGTGGGTGTTGATTTCTCTGAAGCGAAGCCCTGCCGAATTCGAAGCACGACCGACAAGTAATTAGGGTTCTGTGTAGAAGTTGTTGTGCTTAAGGATCTACAGCTTGGGATAGGATATTTTGTGAAGATTAGCGCTGGAAAGAAGTAAGTTCTAAACCCTAAACAATGTTGCATATTATTTAAAGTTGTTAGCGACATAGTTGTTAGGTTCATAGTGTATATGTTTACGTCTTAGGGTTTAGATTTAGTGTTGAAATTGTCATTAGGGTTTATGGGGTGATCAAGGTTTAAGTGGTCCGGCTTAGGGTTTAGGGTTTACGGGGTGAATAGGGGTTATGCCTTGATGGACACACTTAGGGTTTATGGCGCATGTGTGGATTAGGGGTTAGGTACGGGGGGTACACACCTAGGGTTTAAGTGTTACGGCGTAAGGGTTTAGGGGCATGGGTGGATTAGGGTCTAAGGCCAGGTGTACACACCTAGGGTTTAGGGTATCCAGCTTAAGTGTTTAGGGTTTATGGGGTGATCAGGGTTTAAGTGGTCTGGCTTAGGGTTTAGGGTTTACGGGGTGAATAGGGGTTATGTCTTGATGGACACACCTAGGGTTTATGGCGCATGTGTGGATTAGGGGTTAGGTACGGGGGTACACACCTAGGGTTTAAGTGTTACGGCGTAAGGGTTTAGGGTCATGTGTGGATTAGGGTTTAGGGCCTGGTGTACACACCTAGGGTTTAGGGTATCCAGCTTAAGTGTTTAGGGTTTATGTGGTGATTAAGGGTTAGGTCAGGGGGAACACACCTAGGGTTTAGGGTATCCGTGGTAGGGTTTAAGGCGTATGTGGTGGTTAGGGTGTATGGCTTGGCGTGACTGGACCTAGGGTTTAGGTTGTTGTGTAAACAAGACCACTTCTTTATGCCTTTGTGTCTTTGACAATATTGACTTTCTTTCACCATTTGGTGATTTACTGGGGACTAACTACATCTGTAGAAGCGTTTATGTGGGTTAGGGTTTGTTTTGTATGTAGGGTTTGTGTTTCATAATTTAGGGTTTCGGGTGTTTGTGTGCTTCTGACGTTTATTTATGTTGATTGCAGGAAATGAGTTCAAGTGATGCGGAGGTTGTTCGTGTTGTGTTTTTTTTTCAATGGAAGGAAAATTGAAGGGGGAACAGGTGTTGTCTTCGAAGGGGATAAAAGGATGACACGAATCAACCGAAATGCAACATTGAGTGATTTGCATCAGAAGATACGTCCAAAATTGGGTGTGGATGGAAACACTTGTATCACATTACTGACGGCAAGAATATGGCAGCAAGATGAATACATGGGGTTTCCAATACAGGATGATGAAGAATTGGAAATGGTCATTGAAGAATATTTTAATCAGGCACGGAAGAATTTTTTAGAGTTGTATGTGGATTACACCGTAGTTCAGGAAGCTGTTTTACCCAGGAGGTCAATTGGTTGTAATTCTGCACATATTGCACCATCATATGATGCTGCACCATCATATGATGTTGTAGGTGCAAACATGTCTCAGGAATATTCACATGACCCAACTTGGGTTATGGATGACGATGAAGATGATGAAGATGATGAAGATATAGCGATGGAAGATCGTCTTCTTCAGGAGAATGCCAGTGCGTCCGATAATGATGAAGATGCTGGTGTGGATGCGTATGCATTCGAGCAACACACTGATGTGGGGTCGTCTGAAATGCGGTACCGTGCGGGTGTTGGACCGACACAATCAGAACAACCAGTTGAAGGTAAGTCACATGACTTAAACCCTAAGTGATTTCGTATAATTGTTGTTCATGTATATATTTTGCAAACCCATGCTTATTAATGTGTGTTGTATTTAAAGCCGGTGCGGTTATTCCTTTTTGGGACGGGATTCCACATTACACATATATCGATTGGAATCACCCAAGCGAAGAAGATTCTTTAGGCGGTTCAGCTTCAGGATCGGGTTCAGTGCAAGGTCCCTGGCAAATAGGGGACGATTTGTTTGTTGAACAGGAATTCCCTTCCAAAAAGGAGGCACAAATTGCAGTTAAGCGAAACCTAATGAGGGAGCATCAAGAAGTAGTTGTGGTTGAGAGCAAGCTTGACAAGTTTTTCATGAAATGTGTTGCTCACAAGGATGGTTGCCCTTGGAGGGTTAGGGTGTATAAACCAGTATACGGTGAGAAGTGGGTGGTTTCAAGATGGGGTGGAAAACACAATTGCCTCAACGACCGTATATCACAGGATCATAGACAACTTGATGTTCATATCATTGCTTCACTTGTAGCAGGTATGAACTAAGAATTTGTGCTTTTTTGAAAAATATTAAATTGTGTTAAGGTTTGTTGTAAATGTGTATGTTACAATGCCATTTTCAGGAATGGTTAAGGAGGAACAAGGCGTGTCAATTGCATTGGTTCAGGAGAGGATCACCAACAGCTTCGGATTTAAAGTTTCCTATTGTAAGGCATGGTATGCGAAGCAAAGAGCGATGGCAATGATTTATGGAGATTGGGAAGAATCTTATGCATTTTTGCCGAGGTGGTGCAGCTACATGCTTCGGTTTTCACCAGGTTCTTTTTTTTATATTCAAACCAATGATTATTTTGTGGCACGTCGACTGGTCAGAGGGAAGCGTGTGTTTCAGCGAATGTTTTGGACTTTTAGACAGTGTTGCGAGGCTTTTAAATTTTGCAAACCAGTCATTCAAATTGATGGGACTCACTTATATGGCAAGTATAAAGGAAAATTGCTGATCGCCACGAGTCAGGATGGGAATAATGAATGTCTGCCATTGGCATTTGCCATTGTTGAGGGGGAGACGTTTGGAAGCTTGGGAATATTTCCTTGCTAACATTCGTTTCCACGTAACCCAAATGCAAAATATATGCCTCATTTCAGATCGGCACCGTAGCATTATATCTGCAGTGCAGAACCATGCCGGTTGGCAACCACCTTTTGCACATCACGTTTTCTGCCTTCGTCATATTGCCAGTAATTTCAATCAAAGATTCAAGAGTGCAAGATTGAAGAAGAGCCTCATGACTTTGGGTATGTTCACAATTATTTGTAATTTAGTTAGATTAAAAAATGTCTTACCCACCTAACGTTAATGGTATTATAATTGTGCAGGCTATACTCTCTGTATGGCCGATTTTGACATAGCATATGAACGATTCCGCGATACCAGTCCTGAGGTTGCAGAATGGATTAACAGCATTCCTAAGGAAAAGTGGACTCGTGCATATGATGTCGAGGGGAGAAGATATGGCCATATGACAACAAATTTGTTTGAATCAGTCAACAAGGTGTTGAAGGGAGCAAGGAACATGCCTATTACTGCTTTGGTGAAGCACACATACAGTCGATTGGTTGAATACTTTGTGAGAAGGGGTCACACGGCCACTGCACAGCTGCATCAATCACACCGACATTGTAAAAATATCGTTGATGCTATGAGGCATAATCAGAACATTACTACAGGCCACAATGTACGCACCTATAACCTTGAGCAAACATCGTTTGAGGTGGCCGATGGTTGGGACAGGTTATATTCAGTTAACCTAACTGACCGTTTTTGTCAATGTGGGAAGTTTAAGGCCTTCAAATACCCTTGTAGCCATGCCGCAGCTGCTGCTTTATACATCCGTCAGAATCCTTTGCAATATGTGGATGATGTCTTCCTCGTAACCAACTTGGTTGAGGCTTATTCATTACCTTGGCAACCTATTGGTGATGAACTTGCCATTCCCCCCAGTGAAGATCCAGTTATCATCCCTGACAGGGAAAGGTTGCGTGTGAAGGGTCGTCCAAGGTCCATCAGAATCCGTAATGAGATGGACGAAGTCGAAACAACTCATAGAGCTCGTAGATGCGGTCTGTGCAAGCAAGTTGGACATACTCGTACAGCTTGTCCTACTCGGGGTGGTGTTTCATGATTCTGTTATTATGTTTGGTTGATAGGTGAGTGGTTAAATGTATTTGATTTTAAAAAAATGTTGCGTAACATGTATGACGATAATGTTTTCGTTGTGGTGCACATCAATGACGATAAAAAATGTTGCGTAAAATTGTTGGTAATGCTCTGCTGACACATGATTTAATTTGTTACAATATTATTAGTTAATTATGTACATTATGATCTAAATTTTCGTCAGTTAGTTACGTAATGTATGACCTAGGTTTAGGTGACATATTTGGTGACCTAGGTTTTATGACCCTAAAGATGTTGTTAAGTGGTTCAATCCATAAACCCTAAACGGCTATACAAGCAGAGCGTGTGTTTACAAATGAAGACGCCTACGAAGGGCGTGATTGAACACGCCCAACGAGGACGTCTTTGAACACACGTAAATACGGCGTAACTAAACATGCCTACAAAATATTTAGGCGTGACTAGACACGCCCAACTTGGGCGCGATTACCCCTATATAAGGTACACAGTCGGACACAACATGCGTCGCCCCGTAAATTTCATTTTGCATACCATGGCATTCTTAGGAGAAACAAGCAGCCAAAGCATTGGTAACTCCAAATTAGCATTCATTTATCCAAATGGATCTACGAAGCACAACGACACGGGTGTTTGTTTTCAGGGTGCCACTCCAATAGCGATGTGAGTTCCTAATGAGTGTTCGTTTCAGACACTTCAGAGTAGGATTCACCACACCCTTCTACTAACCGATGACCATTTCGTGAATAACATCTACTATCGACAACCATCCCTAGACGCAGGTCAGCACTATTTTTTTCATTCTATCGCACTAACAAACGATGATGATGTTTGCAGAATGTTAAGGTGTCACGACCAAATGTCCACTGCTGGTCCTATAGAAATATTATGCACCGTAAACAGAACAGCCGATGGGATAATCAACCTACTTCAGTCGACCATCGTCCCCACACATGATGCAATGTTATACTACAACGAAAGTTGGAACATACCACGAAGAGGCAATTTTGTGGGTTATTCCTTTACTGGAACAAACCCAATCCGATTTGAAATTCCTTCTGCATGCACCATTGAAACACTGAAGGCCGTCATCAAGCAAGTTGCGCCTGTTGGGGTTCCCCCTAATGGAATTCACATGTCACAGGTGGTAAGAAAAATGTTTTTTCGTCATCCAGCACATTCACAATACTCAGACACCACAATCCAGTATGACATAAAGGAGTTGGTAAGCGATGAAGACGTGTTGAGGATGCTAGCGGAATCCAACTACTGGAAACGTCTTGGTCCAATTGAAATTTTAGCCATTTTTAGCAAACCACAAATCGATATGGAATAACACATGTACGCCGAAAATGTTGTTTTCAAATTATCCTTATCATTACAAATGCATTTTCCCCCTTCTGTTTTTTATTGTAATCGTGTCTGTTATGCATTTATGGTTTTGACGGCGTATGTTATTGTTAGGGTTTGCGGGGTTAACGTGATCAAATAATAGTTAGACCAAGCATGGTAAACATAAATGTCACAAATAACCGTAGTTTATAAAATACAATCGATTACAATACAACAAAAAAATATAAAACAGTAACTGCGAATAAATCAGAGTGATGGCGGTGGCCACGGCACATGACGTGCCTATCGATAAGGTTGCACTCGTCTTCGTGGTCGCCGAGAACTGCCTGGCTCGGACGGGGCTGGCTGTGAAGGGCCTGCCTAAGAAGGGCCTGCCTCATACGGATGCACATGAGGAGATCGACATGCCGTGCCCTGCTCTGCATACACCGGCATAGGGCACTCATAATCTTCGGTGACATATGGTGAATGTGGTTGCCAAGCGGCACAGGCTTCTAAAACCCAATCCATTTGGAAGAGAATGTCGTCGCCCTGTGCCTCACTCCACTCGGCCTCCATGTTCATTCCAACACGGATCCCGCCATCTACATCTGCACATGTCATTACAGTTGGAACATATGTGGCATGGGTCTACTATGGGCCTGGTGTAGGCATTTGGGCTTCGGTACTGAAATCGGCGTAGTCCATGCCCCCCTGCGCAGTAGCCTCGTAATATACGGGTTGTGTCCCATATGTCTCGGCAATAACAGGAGGCCTAAAGTAACCCTCCGTACGTGGCCTCGGTCGAACAATGGGCTCAGGAACCTGCTGCAACGGTCTCCGCCGACGCTCTAGCCCACGACCCTCTTTTCTTCGTCGGCCAACTGCAACTTAAATCTCTGGTTCGGGCTGAAGCTGGGATTCGGGAGCATGTGGGTCTGCTTCCTCCACGCGACAGCTCTCGGCAAAGACAGACATTAACCGACCGACCTCCTCACTCGCTAAATCGAAGTCGAAGGCCTCCCTATTGGGGCTACTTACCGCGAAGTACAAAACCTCCAGCCCATCGACCTACAATTTTAAATATATACACATAAGTGTCAAGTATGTCATGTAGCATAATTAATTTAAATACACAAATGGGTATGTAAAGAAAACTTACACCACGACCGGTCTTCGTGCCCTTCTTTGTGACGAACCGCTTCCCGTGTTCTCTGTACCAAACCATGTACTCATGGTGTGGTGACAGCAACCCCTGAATAAAGGGGGGAAGCTCAATGTGTTGGTCCCTAGCATCCCATCGTGAAATAAATGGTCTGAGTTTACGAACCCAGTTGTCTTCTCGTTTCCCCCGAAGCGAAAGATCCTGCACACCCTTCAGCTTCCTGGGAGCGCATAGGATTGGCTGATCCCTCCCGAATTGCCGCATGCATCGATCCGGCTGGGAATATTCTACTGTGTGAAAGCATATGATAGGCGTAGTTGCCATCCACAGCAGTCGCTCACGCTCAGAAGCACCAAGAAAGTCGTAGTCCCCGTATGGTTGCCAAACGACCTGCACACAACAAAATAACACTTTATTAGTTCACAGCATGTTCCACAGATGCAAACGTACAGTAATTGAAAAACTACTATATGTACCTCGTTTCGAGTAAGGGAGTCGAATGCCATCCTATACACGACCAGTTCATGCGGTTTAAGTCGACCTAAAACATTAAACCTAATTTCAAAATAAGTAATGTTAGTATAGTATAACACTTCATTGTTACAATTGTAAACAAGAACAACATATAACCACACATACCGATGTCCGAAATGCCAGTCCGGCTGTGTAGGCAGCGGAATAGCTGGAGCAATTGGTGGGAATCTCAGCCACGCCCACACCTAAAGAAGCATATGACACCCACCGATGTCACTCCTGCCTGGATCTGTACACTCACACATTTGTCTAAACAAATGTGAAAGGACAGCTGAGCCCAGCTATATCGGCCGATGTCCACAAAATCCCCTGCAAGCAACGACATGTATCGTGCTACAATCATGCTACCTCCAGATCGGTCGCACAGCAGCCATGATCCGATAAGTCGTGCAATGTGGGCCTTCGTGAACCGCGTCATGTGAACAATGTCGGGAACCACCTCACCCCAATGCGCAAAATGTCTATCAAAGAACGACAGGCGCAAATATCCACCTTTCAGCTCAGTGTCTTCCTCAGGTTCGTGACCAAACACCTCCTCAATGACGGTCGCCCACTCGTCAACCGTCACTCCAGTAACCACATTGCCCTCGGTGGGCAATCCCAGAATACCAGCCACGTCTTGCAACGTGATGGTCATCTCACCCTGCGGCATGTGGAAGGTGTGAGTCTCTGTCCTCCATCGTTCAACCAGAGCACTAATAAGCGCAGCATCCATCTGAAATACATAAAAATTATTAAACAACTTAATTTATCAAATTAACCAGTCTTAACTCATTTCATAGTTGCATGGTTGCATACCTGAATATGTCGCATGCGTGCGACATGAAGAAACCCAGCTTCGCGCAACATGTCAGAAACAACATCGGGTATATCGTCCGCATCTGGTCCACCGCTCAGTTTACCACGTCGAGTCTGCAATACCCGAGGTGGCACGCCCCCGTTCCACACAACTTGTGAAATGTGCGTGCGCTGAATACGCCTACGCAGAGTGCCCTACTTGTATGGGGTAGGGACAACATAGGCAGTGGGATCCATGGGCTCAGCCTCATGGTCGGATGCAGATCGCGATGATGATGTGGAGGATGAATAAGCCATCTATTCAGTATCTTCATGTAAAAAAATTTAAAACCACGGTATACAAAATATTAAACGATTAACAAATCATTCGAACAAAATTTTCTTACGTATCAAATACATTAAACCAAATACACTAACACAACATAAGCCCGAAAGCTTAGCCGATATCCATAAACCCTAAGTAAAAAAACATAAACCCTAAACCCTAATCACAACATAAGCCCTCAGACTAAACCGTAATCCAACACAAAGCTTGAAACACTAAACACTAAACCGTAATCCAACACAAAGCTTGAAACACTAAAACCCTAATCACAACATAAGCCCTTTTATGTAATGGAACATTTGTTTATTACTTTTTTAAAGGCTGCCTTCAGCAGAGATAATCAACAAACTCAACTTTCAACTTGTAAATCTAAGATGTCTTTGAGGAGGAGAAAATGAGATTTGCTCAACTCCAACATAACTATGTCAACATCGAAGCTTTGCTTGAAGCATCATATCGGCATAGACAAATTTGTCTCAACAGGTCTCTAATCACTACCCCAAGCTCAATGAAATAGAAAAGCAATTAAAACATCGTCAGTTGGACACCTAGAAGATAGAGACTCATATTCGTCATTTCAAAAGGAAGTGTTTGTCAAGGCAAAACTTGAATTGGAAAACTAATTACTCAATATGCCACCACCGCATTGCTCACTAGTCACTACGTCGAGTTCAAGGGTGGGGTTTTGGGTTTACGATTTAAGGGGTACGGTTTATTGTTTAGGATTTAGGGTTTATGCTTTAGGGTTTACTGAGCTACCCTAAATTCTAAATCCTAAACCCTAAATCCTAAACAATAAACCCTACGTCTGTTCCCAGGGCCATACATCCTAATCACAATGTAAACCCCTAACCTACCCCGAAATCCATAAACCCCAATCACAGCATACGACCTACACCTTAAACCAGCACCCACAAACCCTAACTCTGTACCCCAAGTCATAAACCCTAATCCCCATGTACACCCTAAACCCGATTTACATACACCCTAATGACCACCCCAGGGCCTAAACCCGAATCACAACATAAGCCCTGAACACTAAACCGGCACCCATAAACCCTAAGTCTATACCCACAATCCATAAATCCTAATCACACTGTCAACCCTAAACGTACACCGCATTACGTACACACTAATCACTACCACAGGACCTCAACCCTAATCACAATCCATAAGCCTTAAACCCAGAACCTACGTATGTACCCCAAGCCATAAACCCTAATAACAATGTAAACCCTAATGCTACACCGAATTACGTAACCCTAATCACTAGCCTAATCACTAACATAATATCTAGGTCGCTAACAAGTTCATATGATCCTAACAATTTTCTAATTTAAAAATATAACAAACTAAATACTATGCACAATCAGTTAAATCGACTTACTTGTCGGCCGCGCTTCGAATTCGGCAGGGCTTCGCGTCAGAGAATTCAACACCCACTTTCTAGAGAGAAGGCAGAGCTATTTCTAGAGAGAAGGCGCAATCCTTAAATGTCATTTTCAGAAGCAATATATAGGCACTTGGGGACCCTAACAAGCCTAGCCAGGGCGTGTTTAAACACGCCTAGCTTGGGCGTGTTTAAACACGCCTAGGCAGGGCGTGTTAGGCTACCCCAAATGCCTAAATATTGCCTCACTTGCCCCTTTTTGCTAATTATTGAATTAATTTATATTATTTATTATTTTTACCCGGGAGAAATTAGAACTTCCCTAATTTGTCTCTCTCGAAGAGAAGACAAACTCGCGCCGCCTCCCTCACTTATGCTCAGTCCCTCGACCTCGAAGCAGAGGCGAACCTAGGTACAAGAGAAACCCTTAAATTTTCACATGAAATTACTAAAATACCCTTCTTTTTAAATTTTTTCAAAATACCCTAGCGGCCTACGCCTATCCCACTTCACTTCCTGCTCTTCTGCTCTCCTTCCTCTAGCCCTCGACCACACGCTCTTCTACTCCTCCTCCGCCAGGACACCACGAGGACCACCAGATCTCGTCGGCGCCGCCCACCCCCGACAAGCGCGCCGCACTCCTATCCGACATCGCCGAACAGGTGAGCATCCTCGAGTCGACTTTCTGTGTTTCCGCGTGTCGCTTGCATGTGCGTGTCATTTATGAAGTGGTGTTTGTGTTTGCAGAGGATGTGGTGAATGTGATTGTTGAAGGAGGCGCAATTCCGGCGTTGGTGAAGCATCTTCAGGCGTCGCCTCTCAGTGACCGTGTCTAGCATCCGTTGCCGTTTGAGCACGAGGTTGAGAAAGGGAGCGCTTTCGCACTAGGACTTCTTGCCGCCAAGGTAAATTGATTTTTCTTTAACTGTTATTTTGGATTTTATTTCATATTTAACTATTTATAACTCCTAGCTTGTTTTATTTTGAAACTTTATAATTTTGTTAGATGTTCCTTAGTGCTCTGCTAGTTCTGAAGTATAAGTGAGATTATGGTTATAGTTTGAGTCTTAGTAGTTGTAAACTTTTAATGTTCAGTTCGTTTATTGAGTGTTGATTACTTATTTATGCATTTTAAATTGAAATTTAATTCCTTTTTTTTTGTTGAATGGTGCAAGTGATTTAGTAATAGTAAAGGGAGGTTTCGAATTCGGCTTGCTAAATACTGTGTTATGTGTATTATGTGGAATTTTCAGTGTAATATCATCTTGAATTGAATGGCCCAAAGACACCATATCAAGGCCCCTGGGCGGCTGGGCCTGATGACACTCCAGCATTGTTCTACAAACATTCTTGGGAGGTGGTTGACAAGGTGTTACATATTCTGAATCTGGAAGTAATTCCTTTATGAGAGGTATTTAGGCCTCCCTCCAGAGATCTAAAAACCAAATTTTTAGCTTTGTCCGGGACCGGGTATGGAAGAAACTGAAGGGATGGGAGGAGAAAAAACTTTCTTATGCAAGAAGAGAAGTTCTCATCAAATTTGAGGTCCAATCTATTCCAGCCTATGTCATGGGGCTGCTTCCTATTACCACGAGCTATATGCAATGAGATTGAAGGAATGACAACCAAATTTTTCGGGGAAGGTGATGTGGATGGAAGAAAGTTACACTAGATGAGCTGGGGGAAATTGACCAGACATATAAATCTGAAGGTGGTCTGGGATTTTTGTTTGTTAAGGCTTTCAATGCAGCCTTGGTAAGCAATATTGGAGGGTTATGGTGAATGGCCAATCTCTGATGTCCAGAGTTTTAAAGGCTAGATATTTTCCAAATAAGCCTGTGTATGAATCGAATAAGGGTCATAGGCCAAGCTACTCGTGGTCTAGTATCATGGAAGCCAAGTGGATAGTGGACAAAGGGTGCATTTAGGGGATCGAAAATGGAAACTGTGTCCAGATATTGAAGGACAGATGGGTCCCTAAACTTCCAGGGTTTGTTATCCCAAATGACTGAAATAGTATTATTATTCTTGAAGATATGTTGGTGCATGACTTGTTTGGGTATTAAGCTGGAAAGTGGAATGTGCGCTCATAAACAATTGCAGCTCTCCCGAAGTAGCAATTGCAACAACAATCAAATCTACCCCTATAAGGAGGCACGGAGAAGAAGACTAGTTATACTGGAAATACACGAGCAATGGAATCTACTCTGTTAAATTGAGCTATCACATAGCCCGAATGAAGCTCAATCTAGTGGAGTCTAGCTCGAACAACTCAGGTAAGTTTGGAAGATGATCCAGAATAATGGAGCATTACCAAAGTGTAAGAATCTTATTTGGAAGGCCTTCTCAAATATCATTCCAGATTGCAGAAACAAAAAACATTGGAACAAGCTTGGGTTTGATACCCAGAGACTACAAAGGTCAAGTTATTGTTATTGCTCCTATCTATCATATGTGGTGCTGGAAGTGAGGGAAGCTGAAGAATTAGCTTTCAGATGGGCAATCATCAAGGCACACACAACTTGTGCTTATTTGAAGCTAACGTCGAGACCGATTGCTTGAATTTCCTCCAGTGTTGGAAGAATAATTCCACGGCCTGGTTGATGATTGCAAAAGGTTGTCCCCAAGTACCTTGGCATACTATTTATCTTTTACAAAAAATTAGGGCAACATGGTTCACCATTGCCTTGCCTCTTTAGCTTTTGTTTAAGTCAATTGGATCATATTATTACTACTTATATGTAATTTCTTCTGTTTTCGTCGGTAAATAAATCTAACAGCTTGATCAAAAAAACAAAAGAGTACATGACGCTCAATGTGCTTAGTAAACACCAACTATAAGGATAATACTCCCTCCTTCCCACAATGGTTGATATTTAACGTTTTTCACATAGATCAAGTAAGCATTTCAAGAAAATTAACATTTCTTAGGGAATAATTTCACTAAAATATGTTTGTTTTCTCTCTAATTTCAATAAATGTATTATTAAATCTACCAAGATAATATTATTTTATTATTTTGAAAATTTATAATAGATATTTTAATATCTCAGACAAGAACATCAATCAATTTGGAAGGCTAAAACTACACTAATTTTGGGATGGATCATTTTGGGACGGAGGAGTAATCAAAAGGGAGATAAGCACCTTAATAATACTAGGGAAGAGAGACACACCATGCCTCTTTATATATTTTAAGTAAAAATAAGAAATAAAAAAAGAAAAAAAGATTTAGAAGTAAAAAAATAGTAACCGACAACATGTGAGTAATAGGTAGTTATTAGGAGATGTTAATAAAAGTTTAAAAACTAATAAAAGATAAAGATGTCTAAAATTTGTGGATACAAAAAATGAATATTTCTTTTATTAATAACTAGTTGAAAGAGATTTCCTTCGTGTCTCTATCTTTATTTAAAAAATATTTTGAAGATATATAAAAAAATAAAATAATTATATATATTAAAGTATAAATTAAAAATAAAAATATGTACATAAAACAAAAAAGTAATTATTTTATTAGTAGTTATAAATATAGACTAATAGTATTAATATAGATACAAGAACTAATAATAACATTAAATGGGCTACAGATAAGGCCCAATCAATCAATCAGTTCCTGAGTTAATACCTATTTGAAGTTTTTTTTTTAGTTTTTTTTTTTAATCATGCCTATTTGAAGTAGTGGAATAGTGGTAAAATTTTGGGAGGGCAACACCCAAACGTGGAAGTTAAAACAAAGCACGTAAACTCTTCAGTTTCTTATTCTACTCCCAAATTGCACAGCACGCACCCATGAAGAAAGAGCGGGAACGTGAGCGTCATCCTCAACCAAATCCACCTCCAAACGCTTCCAACAACGGCGAAGATGATGGCAATGATTCCAGAAGAAGGCGCATCCTTGCCAAGCTCAAAGCCTCCATCATTTCTAAACATCCTTCCCTCTGCGTGGATTCCTCGGTCGTCGTCATCGAACGTCGCCTTCAGGGCCTTTTCCGCGGCCACGACTTCCTCACTCCGACACACCCTCCTTACGCGCTGATGATACACAGCGCGATATCATCAGCGCGTAAGGAGGAAGAAGGCGGCTCGACGATGACGGAGGAGGTAGCCATATCGGAGTTCATTGAACGGGAGTATCGTGGTTTGCCCTGGGCCCACCGGAGCATTCTGGGAGTTCAGCTAAGGAAGCTCCGCGAAGATGGGGAGATTGTTTTGGCCAAGGACGGGAGGTACCTACTGAGAGAAAGCGTTGAGACAAAACAACAAAAGAAGAAGAAGAAGAAGAAGAAGAGAAACAAGAAGATGACGAAGAATAAGAATAAGAATAAGAAGAGAAGTCAAGAAGAGACAGAGATTGTTCAAGAACAACCATATTGCAAGTCAATTGAAGAATGCGAAAATGAAGGGTTCTCAAAATGGATACCGGTGACAGAGATGGTGATTGAATTACCTGTTGGTCATTTGGAAGCAAGCAAAAGTTGTTCAAGGAGGAATCATGATAACCTAATTTTGAAGTATGAGTCACCACCAGAAGTGTTACGGTATGGGAAGGTCTACCGAAGGCGAAAATCCAATGTTGGAAGCAAACTTGAGCACACCCACAAGAAGCATGTAAAGTTCAAAGTGGATATCGGTAAGAGTTTGTTGGGATTTAAGGTTATAAATGTTTTTGAGAATTATAAATGTTTTTGAGGATTTCTCTACTAAAAACATTATATTTTTATTAGAGAAGATCTAAAAAACACATCTGACTTGTATATCGAAATAGGTCCTAAGTCTTCAACAACTTCAATTACAAGCAAGTTATATATATTGAAGTTGCTATATATTTCACTTTGCAGCAGTTGAAGCGTCGAGAAATTAATTCAACCGGTTAACTTCTTCAAAGGATTGTGATAATTGTCTGGGTCTCTCAAGATACTAGAAATTAAAGATAGTATATATTTAGTAAGTAACATTAGATCACTTATATATTTTTTATCTTACAGTTATGCGGGACATATTCGTATTTTTAGTATGAATCTGGTGAATCAGTGAAATTTAAGGCAAGTTCTTATAGTTGTATTTTCAAGCTGTATGTTGTTTTTTACTTGAATCTGATGAATGTATGTCTCTTTTTATATGAATGGAATTAGTATGTGATATATATAGTCTTGTGTTCTCTTAAAATACTGTCTTGTTTATGCATTATTTTTCAAAATTTAATAATCTTTTTTCGATTTCAAGTAAGTTGATTCTACTACTTTCATCATTAATAATGACCGATTATGAATCATACTGTATTTCGTTTAGAGGTGGTTATTATAGAGTAACTACTGAAGCTGTATATGAGAACAATGGCCAACAGTATCTTATTGTTGCAATTGGATATAAGACTAGAAGTGTTTTCCAATTGGTTACATTGCCACTTTCCAAATCCAGTTTAGTTATTTTTCTTAGAGGATACTACCTATGTCTCTGACACCTATATGATGGTTCCTTCACCTAAGTTGCTGTCAGAGAAAGCAGTTTTTGAAGTGGAATGATGGATCCCCCATAAAAGTACAAGAATCTGGTTGTATGGAGTTTGCGATCAATGCCATTTGGAATGACAGAAACTATCCCAGGAAACTCTGCATTACATGGTATATAGTATAGCTTTTAAAAATGTAATTACTTTTAATACCAGTTGCAACTCCTACCTCTGATTCCACAATATCTAGCTCCCTGATTGTTTGTCATTCTATCATTGTATTTTTCTTCTCGTGATAGTATCCCAATCACACAAATTGTATGTGTGGCCTTAAATTGCTCTGTTCAATCATTTGGCATTTATTTTTTGATAAATGATCACTATGAGTCAACAAAATACAAGATTGGTTTGGTGGTAAAATAAGAAAAAAGGAAGGGATAGGTGCGGATTTGAATTCTCTAATTCACAAAAACAAACAAAGTAACAAAAATCTTGCCAATAAAAAAATGACTGAGTCAAACTCAATAATATTTAATCAATAATCTTTTTTCTGTGGTTAAGGTAGACTACTCCAACAACCGGAAAAGAATTGTGCTGATCTGTATTAGATATGGTTTATCTAATCCTAAGATGCATGTATACCTTTTTTTCGGTTGTATACCTGACTGTATATTTTTTTTCTTTTTTTAGTGCTTGTACAAAATGGTTGATCTTTTTCTCAAGTATATATTCAGTTCACAAAATGTTAATAAAAAAAAAATAAGAAACTTGGCTATACTTCAAATTACTTTTGTTTTTTCATATTCATCTTATTGGTTTGTCAATTTATAATTATATAACGATCAATAATTGAATTCTAATATAAAAAATATTTCCTGCAGTTAGTAAATTTTATTTAATAAATGATTATAACTATTACAAAATATTTATTTAAATATTTTTTAAAATCTCTTTAATTTAAATTATTAATATGCATGTGCTGCTTTCCCAATCTCATAACTTTACCTGTTGCTCCCAAGAACTTAAAATTAAATTACATTAATATTAATTTATTCGGAGCGTTGCGGGGACAAAAGGAAATGGCTCAATTGTGTGGTGTGCCTTACAAAGTTCAAGGCTGCCGGGACAAAATGAAGGGATCCATAAGCAAAAATTTTGAGCGTATGTTGATTTCTGATTTATTTGTCATAAACTTCTTTTTTGTTTTGAAATTCTTGGTTGATTGTTGTGGGTGGGATTTTGGTTTTGCTTGTTCTTTCATTGTAAAACAGAAGCATTGTGATTTTTCTGATGATCATTGTTTTATGAAAATATTTGAGATTTTGAAAGTATTAGTCTGTTGCTTTTGGAAGAAAGAAAGTTTGATGAATAAGAGCCAAACTTAACGAAGAAGATGGGAGCATTTTGGGGATAATCTCTTAAAAAAGCACAAATGGAATTAACTCTTTTTAGGGAAAGAGGGGTGCCAATGTAACGAGAATAAAAAAGTTAGAAGATTTTATGTAGGGTGAGAAAAAGAAGAAAGTGCATGTATAATTATGATAAAACTTAGGAGAAGTTATTGTAATTTATTTTTTTATAATAAAAAAAATATGAAAATATTTTTCCATTATGTATATATTTTTGTTGTACAGTACATAATTGAAATAAGTTTTCATTGTTTATAATTAGAATAGGGGAGTGACTTTGCATCATTAATATATGAGGAATTCTAATGATACTCCTTTTTAAATACTTTTTTTGTTATTGGTTAGAATTTATTGAAAATTCTCAATTTTTGTAGGTTTTGTTTCTTATTTAATATAAATAAGAAGATATAAACATTAATTGAGAAACAAAACCTATCAAAAATTTTGATTTTCAATAAATTTTAACCAATCAAAGAAAAAATATCCAAAAGAGAGTGTAAGAGAAAGTGTCACTAGCATTCTACATTAATAATGGAAATATGTTTCTGTGATATATTATACAGTCCCATAATGGAAAGTAGTTCCTTTAAGGGTATTTTTGTAAAATAAAATAAAAAGTTGGGAGTGTGAGAATAGAAAATTGGGTGTGAGAATAACATGGGCCCACATCTTATAGATGATCGTAAAATTACCCTGATTGTTAAGCCTAAAACAACGTTCTCTTATATAATAATTTATGTCTAGACTCTAGAACAAGTTTCTCTTCACCAAGCAAAAAAGACAAAGCTTGGTTTCTCCATTAAGCCCTTTTCACGCCCATAAATTATAGAGATCATACTTGAGTACAGTAAAAAAATTGGAGTTCTTGCCATGTAAACTATTCAAATCTTATTTATTTATTTAATATACTATTCAGATCTTGTGGACCAGATGAGGATCTTCAATTGAACCATCTAAAGCAGAAAACCACATCACCCAGAAAGTCTCAAAGGAAAGTCAGAAAAGCACCTAAAAGATATATGGCTTTGAATATAAATGTATTATACACATCCAAGAGTATTTTGATCTTTACACTTGACTGGTAGGGATCAAGAGTAATTTTATACAACCTCTCATTCCCATTATTGAGTGAAAATCTTAATATAAACTGGGCTAGAGATAACAGTGTTAAAATAGATTGAATCGGAAAGTTCTAAAAAGTTATGAGAATATCTCATTATTATATTGTTAAGTGTCAAACAAAACTTTAAAAAAACAAAATTATTATTGTTGCTAAGAATTATGTTTCATCTATAAAAAATTATATAAGTCCCAAATACATCTTGGTTATAAAAAAGAAAAAAGAAAATTGAATACTGTAAAAATTATTGCTAAGAATTATTTTTTAGTTTTCATGTTTTCTAATATTATATAATTTATTTCTTTATTTACTTAATATGATTAATATCTAAAACTTTTATAAGAATAATCTTATTTGGTGTCCACTTTTTTATAAACAGTTTATTCTCAATTATTATAAACCAGTTACACTATTTTATTTTAACTTTCAATTACAGAATTTTTTTAATAAGCAACTGTAATTATATCTTTAAAAACAAGTCACACCTAATTACACATACTGATAACTTTTAAGTCCAGACATTACGAAGTGCCTATTTTTACATTAATATATAAGAATGAGAATGATTGTTCTAGATTTTATCATCACAATATACGTTATTTTAAATCATCATAGCACGTAAATACTAGGAACAATATGGATACCTTCAAATAAAACTACGGTGTATAGAATATTTGCCCAAATACTTGAAAATAAATGTACGCAATAATATATGTTCACAATATTCACATAGAACACTCACCAGATCTTCATATATCTAGTATATATAGTTCAGAAATCAACTACACCATTTCGGATTTTACCACCAAAGAAGTACTAATCACTTTCGTAGCCGACATAATGAGCCAAAGCACAAGTTTAAATTGGCCATGAAGAAACAAATACACCTCCAAAAACAATTTCTCACACAAATAACCTCCACATGAAGAAGGCAAAAGCTCCTTCCAGCTCTAACTAGATGGGAGCTTAACTTCATGATATGACAAAAAAGTTGCATGAGTTGAGGAACCAAAGGCAGTATTATTTCCACTTACCAGCATGAAGCATCACATGATGGCAACCTAAGTTTCATACATTATATTTGCTGCATCCAGAAGAAGAAAAACCACATGAATTGAAGGATGAAAGAGGGGAAAAGGGTGAACAACTTCTGGATTTGGTACCAAAAAGGATTTCATGCATGAAGCACCTCATAACCTGTCCATCCAGTCAAGGATACTACTGTCTTGAGAACAAAAATACAAACTCTGCATGCAAATTGAAAATCAGACTATGTTAGCAAGTTGGAGAACTCTAAAAAGTGGAGTCAGCAAGGGTAATGTGATGCTGCTTACAGAAAGATCAAAATCTGGAGTATCCAATTCCAGTGTATCCAGGAGAGAAATTCCGCAAGGTTCATTATTGTTTCTATCCCTTTGTGTAGCATAGCTTGCAATGCCATCGAGATTGGTACAGTCCAATCCAGAGTCATTCAACAGAGCAGAAGAATCTAAGATCTCCTGGCACAATAAGATGTTGTCCAAGCCATCATATTCAGTGTTTTCCTCAGCCTGTGATTCACCGGCTAACCATGCAGCACTGCCAGTATTGTCTTGATCCTGAATATCAGATTGCTGGGCAAGTGATCCTTCAGGGATGGTCATGGTATCCTAGTTCATCAAAAGTAAATTTTAGTGACTCAAGTAGATGGTAAAAAATGTCAAGTAAAACTGTTGCATCACTTGTGACTCACTACTCATTAGAACTAGAACAAACTTCAGAGGAAATCAACACAATTAAATCATTTTTAAGCTGGCTTGTTTCAGAGGTAGAATATTATACTTGATTTCTCTTTTTCATTTGATTTTTCTATAAGATAATTGACCTTAAAAGTGAAATTAATAATCATGTTTAACCATATGCATCATATATAACTACTCACCAGGGCAGAAGACAGAAGTACAGTTTCATCAATGTTATCATCACAATCAACAGATTTTCCCACACGAGGCGGATTGGGGGGATTTGGTTTTGGAGTTCTGGGACTTGTTCGTGATATTATATTGTCAGGATCTTCAGCCATTGGATTGTCCTCATTTTTCTCAGTCTGCTTTTGCTGTTGATAAAAAACTTTTGAAACCACATATTCAGCTTCTTTCTCATCTTCTTCAGTTCCTAGATGGTACTGATGCATTACCCAGTTGGATTTATAGGGCTTGGACCCATTCGCACTAGATCTTATGTAAATAACCATGATCTTCTTAAAGCCCTTATGTACTCCATCTTCTATTATAGCTTTCGTCTTGCCAGTCTTATGCCAGCGCACATGCTCTTCAGTCAAACCCTGTTGATGATGAATCTTTCGACGCTTTCGTTGACCAGTAGCATATGCATTGGCTGTTCTGTGAAAGAAATGGACATAACTCCCATCTTTCTTAGCACCTGAAAAACAAAAAAGACATAATTTGGTTAACAGTTCCAGAAAAGGGTTGTTAACATGTCCATGAAAAAATCTAATAGCCTAAACATGTAGAGTTATTTATAAGATATTCATAATTAGCGGCCACTAAGTTTTTATGGCAATCAAAAATCCTGCCTTCCCTCAACCCCCATCAGCGAAGCAATAAACATAACTATCAATTAATATGATTAGAATCTTGATTAGGTTCAGGTCTATCCAATGGGGAAATTGAGATTTGATGAACTTAAACTTGCAATATGATAGATTATATTGTGTCCTGTTTTTATTTTTTCAAACATCAATATAAAAACATGCACTGAATTCAAAGGTGCAAAAGGCAGTCTAATTACATTAATGTGTCATTCATGGCACTTTTCCATAACCTATTCCACAAGGGACATCTCTTGTCACTTACATTGATCAGTCTTCCTTCCAAATGTTTGTGTGGTTTGACAAATCACTTTATTTTACAGGTCCATTGATCAATCAAGTATAATTAAAAGAGCAGTAAAAGTTTACATATTTGAATTGAAAGCAAAAAGGTCAGAGAATTCTCACCTGGAAGATTTTCCGGATGTGTGTAGCAAATACCTTGGTCTCCTTCCAGTGTTGGGATGAACTCATTGATAAGCATGTGTTGCTGAGTGTTTCCAATGCCACATTTTGCTGCTAAATGTTCTAAGAGTTCTACATCAGAAGGATCAAACTTTACACCAAGAGGAAAGCCAGGCCACTCAGTAGAAACCTACATGCAAATAAATATCTCTAATGAAACATCTGCTATCATTCAATCTCATGCTAAACTTTTTCAAGAAATTAATCCTTCTACGAAAGTAAACTATGCGTAAAGGAATAGGAGCATAAACAGACTCTATATAGTAACATGAAGAGCTCTACTGTAAGAGCAGAGATTGCTTCTAATGTTACCGCATTTTTAGTGCATGTGTAAATTTGGGTAAGCTATTATGAACATAGAACGAATACAATGTTTAATTGTAACATACATCACTGTTATCAATATGATAAGAACAGTTTGGACATTCACGATATGCCCCATAATCCTTGATTTGATCAGCTGAAGACAGAGTAGTGCTTTTCACTTTCTTTGCAAATCCTCCAATGTCAATAAGCCAGCTCCTGAAGAAAAAATTAACAAATATAACCTATATCATCAGTCCCTAACTCACAAACTAAAAATAGCTGAAGAACTTTAAATACATATTTACTTATAGTTAAATAAATTGTTTGTTAGGAAACAAAAACTTATATACTAGAAGAAACTACAAAAAGGTCCTAAATAAGTTAGCGGTAGAGGAACCATATCAGTTGGCATAAGGTATGAAGTCATCAACAATTCATAAGAATAAACTGAAATGCAAAGGCAAGGTGCAACTGCAAACAAGTAGCGTTTTGTAGTATAATGAAACTAGCTAAAATCATTAATATAAGAAGCATCAAAAGTTTCCCACTCAATCAGCCCAAAATTATACCAAAGATTTGCTTATACCACTATTTTATAATATAATCAGGTAGAAATCCTATTCTTTTATGCATGTCAGACTTAATATTCAATAGAATGTGCATAGTCAGTTTCTCGTACAAAATGATACATTTCACTGTTGATATTCCCTCTACAAAAAACTGTTTTCCTAAGTGGACTCAAAATATCACACATTGATCAATCAAAGAAAGATTCAACAACTAAAACAACGATCGATTCTTTGTTCGGGTCCTTCCTTCCATCAAACGCAATGAACAGAGATAGAATTAGCATTTAGGCTTTAGGGTTTAACAACAACAAAGCTCCAAATTAACTTCTTCCACAGATTATCAATATCATGGTGTGATACAAACTGATTTCACTCAATGCTCATGTTCATCACCACTTCCATTACAGGCCATCCCTATATTCTCACTGACATAAGTAACCATGAAGCCCCAGAAAGCAAGTCTTCACTACTACTTCATTGACACATTCACTACCTGAAATGGGTCTATTTCAATCTTCCAAAAGAATCCCCAATCACTATCCAGCACTTCCCAACTGTCCCCTTCCCACATTGCAAAAATGCTAGGCATACGAAACCCCCTAACATACCCAGTACAACTTGTAGTCGAACTAAAGCAAAAGCACCAAAAAAGTTATGAACCTCCATGCTAACAAGGGAAAATAGTTACAACAAATTCCCCTGCACCATTCACTAGTGTTTCTCTTATTTCCATTTTTTAAAAAACTACCCCCCCCCCCCCCAAAAAAAATTGGAATGTCAGAATACCCACAAACTATCATTTCAAACATTGAAACAAAAGTATCCAAAACAGAATGTCCAAATCCATTATAGGCCATCATCAACCCCGGAAGACCAAAAAAAAAAAAACCTACAAGAGCAAGAAAGAAACTTAAACCTTGACACACCCTACAATACAAAGAAACCCCTTTTTCCTCAAAACTCAACCATGTTCAAGTTACACCCCCAACCCACAAAAATTAGAAGTTGAAGGCGCTATTCTAAATAAACAAAAATAAAAAAAGGAAGAAGCTTTAGAAACAAAGCATGTATCTCCAACTTCAAAAACGAAAACTTTATTTTTGCAGTGTTGGGAATCACCGATTCTAAGCTCACCTAGCCATTGTATAGAAGAAGTGCAACAAAGAAAACGCATTCGAGAGACGAGCTGAGGGCGTACTCAACAAAGACACAAGTTTTGTTCGGCAAAGACAAAGAAAGCGACAGTGTGTGTAAGTGAGCGGGAAATTCCACTAAGGATGTGTGTTGGAATTGCTATCGAAGAGGTTGGGAGTCTGAACCTGTGCCTCGTCTTCGGTATTTTCCACTACGTTACGAGCCTGTGGTTTGGATGGGCCCCACGGTTGACACAATGGAACTCCGTACCTGTGGTTCGGGTGTGGAACGGAAGGTGAAGCTTCGAAAACCGAGTAAGTGACATTATGAACCTTGTTCACCAAGCTAAAGATGGTAACGTTGTTAAGTATCCTTCCATTTTTTCATTTATCACGCTAAGATATCCAAGAAAAGATTCGAGCTTCCCTTTGGATTGGATTAAATATGTTTTAATTATAACTAGGTGTGGGACCCGTATTTTTATATGGTTTTTTAAAAATTAAAATGAAAAAAATAATACAGTAGAAAAACAATAAAATAATGTTGCACTTGTTGGACAATTTTAATATATATTGATGATGATGATGAAGATTTTTGGAATGACATTTTTCTTTTCTATATCATCAGTATTTTTTGTTAGAAAACAAATTAAAATGTAATAAAAAAATAATTTAAAACATTTAAAGTATAGTGAAACTAATTCTTTTAGAAGATGCGTAAGTTCGAACCCATTCAATTCTCATACAAAAATTAGATTTAAAAACATGACTGGACAAGTATTATGTTTAAAAATTATAATTTTAGATTTGTCCATATTTTAATAATTAGAATAATTTATAGTGGAATAATTTGATATTATCCTTTATATATAAATTAAAATAGTTATCTTCATTACTATGTTGTTCTAAGTACAACTAGCTTGATTTTCTTAAGCAAAATCTTAAATTTAAGTCTAATAATAAATAAATAAATGTAATTAAAAGAAAAATATTTTATTAAATATGATAAATCAAAATTTACTATAAGCAAAATTGATGGAAACTTCGTGTTAATGTCATAATAACAAAACAAAACAAAAATTGGATCACAAAAGTAATTATCTTTTAAAGTGTTTTTAAGAACTACTATTAATGACAATATTTTTAAAATTTTTCTTTCTAGGAGTGATTTTAGAAAATTTTCTTAACCTTGTATATATTTAATCTATCCTTTTCACTTTTATTTCTAAATAGTATTTAATATTTTTAAAATATTAATACAAAATAAAATTATATCATATATAAATTATTTATTATAATATAAATATAATTTATGAATTCAAAATATTTATTGATTTTAAATTTTAATCATGATATAATTTATAGATATATAAAATATTTATTATAAATTTAGTTAAATAAAATAAATATTGTTCATGTATAACACATAGAGTAAAATACTAGATTTAGAATATATATATATATATATATATATATATATATATATATAGACAAGGTAGTTAGTAATAAAAAAATAAGATCTGTTTTTTTATAATATTTATAGAATTGGCACAATATCCAAAATAATCTAACAATTAATATCTTGTAGATATACAATAACAGAGTCCCAAAATAAAATCAGGTGAGCCCTCGATTATTGTCATGTGATAAGAAAAAAGTTGTTAGAAATATTTTTGAAGAACTTATCTTCTAATAATTTATTAAAGTATTAGTTGAATCAAATCTTAATATGTCTTGAAGTTTTTGTTTTTTGTGATTAATGGATATTAATATTACATGTTGAATGGGTATTTAAAAATGTAGCTTAAAGTGGAAGAAAGTATTGCAATTATTTATAAAAGAATATTAAAGAATATATTTTGAATGACACAACTCTTCATAAAACCATATAAATGGACAGTTTAATCTTTTATAAGGAAAATTAATATAAAATGGATTTTTAATATATATCTTGTAAATATTTTAGTTTTTATTTTTTTTATTATTTTTTATTGAGAAAAGAATAATGAGTTTTAATAATTTCATGGTGGAAAATGATGCTTGAATACCATTTTAGGGGTTTACACCTTGAGAGAGAAATGAAAAAATGAGAAATAAGTTATTGATTTGATTGATAATATAACATAATAGAAAGATAGATAGAGAAAAAAGATAAATATTGATAAAATATCTGAAAATTGTAGGTGTCCAAATATAATCATCCTTTCATTATTGAATATTTGAATTCATATGTTCATTAATTGATTATTAGGTATGTATTCATTTATTATATATATATTGATTGAGAAATGTAAATCAGTGACACAAATTTTATTTTTTTAATAAAATAAAACCAAAATAAAGTGAGTTTTTTTAAGGAAATAAAATAGTGAACTCTCATTTATTAATATTGAGTGGTTTCACACATTATTTTAGTGAGGTATTCTACCATACCTCTTTTTTTGTTTAAAAAATATTGATATTTTAATACTCTCTTTAAAATATGATATGGATATTAAAGCAAGTCAAATTTTAAAAAGGGGAACTCAAGAATGTTCTGTACTTTCTTCAATTCATCATTTTTTTTCAAGAGTTAAAATATAAATAAATAAATAAAATTACGAACAAAAACGTTTAAACCTTTTGGAAGAAAAAACAATTAATTGTTTGTATTTGACAAAAACAAAGATTGTTAAATATACAAAATTGACCTATCAACACCTTCGTCTCTTTGGCTTTGTTTGGGAGTTAGGAGGGAAAGGGAATGAAAGAGATTCAAGGGGAAGGGAGGGGAGGAAAATGAGGGAAGTTCCTTCCTCCTTGTTTGAGAGTTAAAAATATATTAAGAGAGGGAAATTGAGAGTTAATATGATATTTTTACAATTTTGCTCTTATTTCAAAAAGTTAAATTCAATTAAATAACACTGGCTAGGATAGGATAGTAATTTTATTAACACTGGTTGGGATAGGATAGTAATTTTATTACTTTACCTTCTAAAAACCCCCCCAAATAGGGGGAATAATAATTTTTAGGCTTTGGAGGATTTCAGAGGAGTTTTAAAAATCCTCAAATCCTTTTCCTCAAAAATTAAAACTCCCAAACAAGGAGATGTTCCTACCCAAACCTTTCCCTTCTCTTCCTTCCCCTCTAAAATCCTTCTCCCAAACAAAGCCTTTGTGTTTTGTTTTTTCCAATTCATCACTTTCACGTGAGCATTTCCCATAAAATATATCTTGCAGTGTTGCAAGACATAACTTGTATTCAAGCTTCATGTTCAACTGATCTTTTCATTAGTTGAAGAAGAATTCGCACGAATCGAATTACTTACTTTATATATTAAATTTGTTATAAAATACCCCTAATTAAAACGGTAAAAATATATTATATAAACAAAGCTGACATTGGTGATTAAACGACTAGCATTTAAGTATATAAATCAAAGTTATAGATAGTAATTACTTACTTTATATGTAGATAAAGGGTGGACTTGTAAGTTGTAAGCTAGTAGATACAAGAAAAATGTATGAAAGAATATATTTAGTCTCTTGTATTTGGCTAAATTAGTTTATAAGCTAGTTTAAAAAAAAGGTTATAAGTTAGATGAAACTTATAAGTAGAATCGTTAAAAAGGGTCGAAATTTGCATATTAATCTGGTCTATCATGGATTTGAGCCATGCTAGGCCGATTTTTTTTTTTACATTTAGCGATCATCTTTCAAAATGGATCCACCCACCTAGGCTGAACCCGTGGTGGGTCGGATTGGTCCACCAAACCTACCTAAAAAATGTAGAAAACTAAAATAATAAACATGAAATGATTTTGACATTTTTCTAAGTTTCGGTTAATAATAATTTATAATTATATGATTATCATATATATTTTTGGCTTGCATTCCATGCAAGATATTTTTGTAGCTTGTGTTAGGTGTGGTGTGTGAATAGTAGAGAATTTAATTCAACTAATATTTTCTATTTTTAAACTCATGAAATTTAAAAATAATGTTATCTTTGATTATTCAAAGTTCTGCTAAATATTCAAATTTATTTTTCTAAAAAAATTATTTTCTGTTGAATATTCTTTTTTAAAATGATTTTTTAAAACTTTTAGGTAGACCGATGGGTCAGTTAATTAACCCACCAACTCGTGGTAGGATGAGATGGGCCAACATTTTTATGACTCAATAGAAAGTGAGTCAAGTCCAACGGGCCAAGTTAGGTTGTTTTGACAACTTTTTTTTATTAGTGGGAAAATATATATATATATATATATATATATATATATTAAAAAAACATTACGAAAGAAGACTAAAGATGCAGGATAGGCAAACCCATTGCATCCCCTAAACAAATCTACAACCAAGGATCTGGACAAGAGGGCCAAAACTTCAATGCATCCAAGGATGGCGTGCCTTGCTTAGCGAAGAAGTGTGCACACTGGTTTCCTTGACCAAGCACATGTTGAAAATGCAATTGCCATGACCTATGTATATACTACCAAATCATGTCAATGAGAGCATTGTAGGGATGAAACTAAATATCATTGTTATGGATCAGGTTCAAAGCAATCATAGAGTTAGACTCGCAAATTAGAAATTGAATATCATTATTCCAAGGAATGTTCAAACCATGGTAAATTGTGAAAAGTTCTGCATGAAGACTTGTAGTAAAGCCAAAGAAACCAGAAAATCCCAGTTGTCACTAACCAACATTATAGCAAATCACTCCACCAAAACCTGAAGTTCCTAGATTTCCTAAAGAACTCTCGTCCATGTTAAGCTTATGAAAAGGCTGGAGATGAGGGGACCAATGAACCTAAATGGATTGACGAGGGTGAACTGCTGATTGTTGTTCAAGCTAATGGTGGTTTTCATGAAGTGATGTTATTTGTTGTTGAATATACTAAGAGATCCACACTTTATCTGAAAACACCTCTTCATTCCTTGATCTCCAAATGAACCAGCAAATAACCGCGAAGAGCACTCCTTTAGATCTAGAAACGTTCCTATTGATCCATTGAACAACATCATCAATTAAGAAGTCAGGGTCTGGTTTTCGACTCATAGTTTGCCAAACCATTGTCACTTTACTACAATCCCTAAACAAGTGAATAATATCCTCCTGGAAAACATCACACATGTTACAAAGAGAAACCATAGACATGTGTCTGTAGTTGCAAAACATGTTAGTGGGAAGGAATTCTTTAGCAAAAAGCCAAAGAAACAATTTGATATTTTCTAGAATGTTTTTTTTCCATAGCCAAGCCCAAGAATCTCCATAGGTATTACTTACAGAAACATCACCCCCAATGAGCCACAAGTAGGAAAATTTTGCTGAATAAATGCCATCTGTTGCAGGGGACCAAATAATATCATTTGATATGTCCATGCTGACAAACGTGGACCTTATAATCAGTTTGACATCATCAAGAATAATGGTTGCTAGCATAGCAAAGTTCCAACCAGCTTCATTACACATGTCCTTAACCTAAAGCGCAATGTTCATGATATTAACATAATCGACCTCTTCACATAGATAACTAGATTCCAACCACTTATCATAACAAAGGGACACTTCACCTTTGCCAATGTGGATAATGAATCCATTCTTCAAGATTTCAGCAGCTTTGGTTATGGAAGCCTAGAAAAAAAAAGATCCTTCGGCCAACCTTGCTTGGAAAATAGAGTTGTGTCTCAAATATTTTGTATGAAGCATTTGAACCCACAAGCGCTCTTTATCAATGATTAAACTCTAAACATTTTTTCCTAGAAGAGATATGTTTATGTTCCTGGTAGATCGCACCCCTAGGCCCCCAAATCTTTTGGGTTGAGTTACAATTCCTCAATTGACCCAAAAGTAGGCTTTCCCAAATAAATTTGCAAATTGTATTATCAATGCTTGTTTAATCTCATTTGCAGTGTTCGAGCTAATCAAATCCTCACGCAACACATCACCAATATTAGGTATATTATTAAGGCGCAAGCTCTGAGGTTGACAAACATCATTACTTTGAAACAACTTCTTGAAGAAATCATTTTTCTTCCCTCTTTAATAGCTCCTTATCAGTGCACCAAATCCCTCCAATATCAAGATCTATGACTTTATTTCTCCTTCTTCTAATGATGGTTTAAGTATGAAAAATTTTGTTATTCTTATTCCCATACTTAACCCAATTTTCCCTAGATTTATGGAACCACAACATATCCTCATGAGCATGAACATGATTATACTGACATTGAAGCTCCTTAAAATTTGCTAATTCATGATCATAAGACAAGTCCATATCTCTATGGATCTCTTTTAGCCTAGCATCCAAATATCTCTTTCTACGAAAAATGTTACCAAAAACCTTTTCATTGAACTCAAGGGATTTGGTCTTAATATGCTTCAGCTTGTGGCCCACAATACCATGATTAGTTTTTTCCAAGTATTTTCAACAACCTCATCGTAGTCAGATGAAAAAGTCCACACTACTTGAAAGTGAAATCTTTTATTTTTCCTCATCGCTGCCTTTTTACAACTCACCAAAAATGGGTTATGGTCAGAATTATGATTTGGCAGAACTTCCACCAAAGAATGAGGAAAAGCTACGTGCCATTAAGGATTAGATAAGCATTTGTCAAGCTTTTTATGAACATGTCCCTCATTTTGGACGTTCTTGCTCCAGGTGTACAAACCCCCTTTCAACTCATGATGGTCCAACATGCTGCAGACATCCATTAAATTTGCCAACAAATTCACCCAACTGAAGGGGAAAACACCACCACTAACTTTAGAAAGGAGAAACACTTCATTAAAATCCATTACCATCATCCAAGGGCATGTAACAGTATTAAACAAGGCCATAAGATGATCCCACACTTGATCACACGGTGCTGGATTAGGGGAAGCTTAAATAGTTGAACAAAACCATAATAAGTCATGATGTTGGATCTTGAACGTAATAAACTAACTAAATTGTTCAACCAAGGTGAAGACAACATAAAAAATATTTGTAAGAACCCAAATACCACCTGAATAACCATTTGCTTGTTGGAAAAACAAAGCACAATAACCTAGGGAATCCCATTTCTTTTCAACTTTACAAAAGAGAGTATGAGTTTCATAAATTAAAAAGAAAGAATGATGATATTGACGAACCAACTCACGAATATTTTGCCAAGTTCAACGACCAACTACACCATGAATGTTCCACGATATGAGAGAGATATCTTTAAAACAATCCATATAAACTATACTCATAAGGTGGATCATGACACCAACTTTAATTTTGTTGGCCCGAGCTATGATCTTGAGGAATAGATGAGGGCACCACTTCCATATCTGTCTGTGGAGAAATGATGTCTTCATCCATGTTTAAACTAGTTTCAACATTCACATCATGCTATAAGAACGTTGTGGGCTCGATACCTTCACCAAGACCATGTTAGAAGGAGGATATTTGAGAAAATGAAATTTTTAGAAAGATTTGGAGGAAGAGAATATTTTATAACAACACAACTCTTTTTCTCTTGGCTTGATACAAAATGGTGGAGAACTTTCCTATTTATACTAGTAGCACATCCTTAACCAATGACTAGGATTGTGCCAACACATTTCTCATCAAATGACTAGAAATCATTCTCTAGAATTAGTCACACTCTTCTAGCTTAGATATTTATGATGGTGGTTTCTAGATACAACTACTCTCTAGATATTTTTATGGAGATATCTAGAGTGGACTATTCTAGATTTCGAGCTAAACATCTCTTGGATATTTCTAGATATTGGGTCATTTAACAACCAATCCCAATAAACATAAATCAAGTTTATTATTATTCAACACCCCCCGTTAAACTTGATTTTTTTGTAACTCCAAGCAATCTTCTCATCTTAACGAAGTCTTCATTTTTGAGTGGCTTGGTGAGGATATTTGCAGTTTGTTCTTGAAACTTCACATACTTTATATGCACATCATTTCTTGCGATGCATTCCCTTATATAATGATAATGTGTATCAATATGCTTGCTTTTGTCATGGAAGACTGGATTCTTTGCTAATGCTATTGCATATTTGTTGTCAACATAAATATTGGTTGGTTCCTTTTGTGGCATATTCAACTCCTTCAACAAATTCCTTAGCCAAATAGTGTGGTAGACACATGATGTAGCAGCGACATACTCGACTTCACAAGTAGACAGAGTGACAATAGGTTGTTTTTTCGACATCCATGTGAAAGTAGTATCTCCCATGAAGAACACAAACTCAGTGGTGTTTTTTCTATCATCCATGTCTCTAGCCCAATCGTTATCACTATATCCAACAAGTTTATAGTCATTAGACGGTGAGTAAAACAAGCCAAAGTCAATAGTACCTTTAATGTAATGAAGAATTCTCTTTGTAGCTTTCAAATATGTGGTAGTTGGAGACTCCATGTAGTGACTAACAAACCCAACAATAAAGAGAATGTCAGGCCTCATGCATGTCAAGTAGCGTAGACTTCCTACTAAGCTCTTGAAAGATGTTGCATCAATCTCTTCTCCATCACCATACTTGGATAGCTTGGCTCCACATTCCATTGGGGTGTTGATTGGCTTGCAATCCTTCATCTTGAATTTCTTCAACATCTCTCTTGCATAGCCTTCTTGGGTGATGAAAATGCCCTCTTCGCTTTGCTTGCTCTCAATGCCAAGGTAGTATGCCATCAATCCAATGTCAGTCATCTCAAATTCCTTCTTCATCACTTTCTTAAATTCTTAAAACATGCTTGGATTGTTTCCGGTGAAGACTAGGTCATCCACGTATAAGCATACAATTAGAATATCTCTATCTTTGATTTTGACATGTAATGCATGTTCGTGAGGACACTTGATGAAACTGTTCTCTTGGAAGTACTTGTCAATTCAACTATTCCAAGCTCGTGGTGCTTGCTTTAGCCTATAAAGCGACTTCTTTAGATTCACTACTTTGTCCTCTTGTCCTTTGACCTTATACCCTGCTAGTTGCTCGATGTACACTTCTTCTTCAAGTAATCCATTCAAAAATGATGAGTTTACATCCATTTGGTGTATGCTCCTCTTGTTTTGAGCTGCCAAATAAATAATTAGTCTAATAGTTTCCAAGCGAGCAACGAGAGCAAATACCTCGTCATAATCGATTCCTGATCGTTGACTATAGCCATTTGCCACCAATCGCGCCTTATATCTTTCAATTTCTCCTTTGGCATTTTTTTAGCTTTGTAGATCCACTTCACACCAATCCCTTTATGCCCTTTTAGAAGTGAGGTTAACTCCCACGTTTTATTTTTCTCAATCACCTTGATTTTTTCATCCATTGCATCACTCCACTTCTTGCTTTGGACAGCTTCTTGAAAACTCACTAGCTCACAATCAGCAAAGAGACAAAATAAAGTGAGATTATCTTGATTCTTCGTTACCTCATAAAGTTCTTGCAAGCTCTTGAAGTGTGGTACTCTTTCGCTTAAACTTCCAGCTGAAAATGATTCTTCTTGTTGACTTGTGGTCGGTGAAGTTGGGGGAGTAATAGTCACTTGTCTTTCTTGCTCTATCCTTGGTTGCTTCATTTCTTCATCCTCCATCAAGTTGGGCAATAAGTTGTAGTTTTCATCTTGTAGATCCCAATTTCATTCTTCTTCTTCATTGATCTCCATATCACGACTAATGATGGTCTTTTTATTATTTGGATTATAAAGGCCGTCAGATTCGATTATGATCACAAAATTCTTGGAATTCTTTGGAAGTGAACTTTCCATCTCTATCGGATCTCATGGCTATGATCTCGCGTCCACTTTCTTTCTCTACACTGGCCTTGAACTTATTGAAGACTCCAAACACCTTCGATTTTTGCTTAAGGAAATATACCCATGTCTTCCTTGAAAAGTCATCAATGAAGATAAGAAAATAATTACTCTTACTAAGTGAGCTTGGCTTCAATGGTCCACACACATCTGTATGTATGAGCTCGAGCAGCTTGTTGGCTCTTGACGAAACCTCATTCGGAAAGTTCTTTCGACATTGCTTCCCAAGTAAGCACCCTTCACATAGTTGATCCGATTGACTGATGGAAGGCAATCCTCTCACCATTTCTTTCTTATATAGCAATTCAAGAGCACCAAAGTTGAGGTGTCTAAATCGCAAATGCCATAGCCAAGAGTTGTAGCAGGCCTTGAGGCACTTTGAAATGTCGTGTTGAATGTTTCGTAGAAACATTCTATTTCTTGACATAGGCATTTTAGCAATCAAGTTATTTTGATTGTCTCTTAAAGAAAGAGTATTATTCTTTAAGTGAACATCATACTATTTCTCTAAGAGTTGCCCCAGACTCAAAATATTATTCTTCATATTGGGCACATAGTAAACATTAGAAATGAATTTGTGCCTATCATCTTTTAATTGAATAAGAATTTTACCTTTATCTTTCACCAGTGTCTTTGATTCATCTCCAAATGAGACATTTCCATTCACTGATTCGTCAAGTTCCACAAACATGTCTCTCTTTCCACACATGTGATTGCTTGCCCCTGAGTCTAGATACCATGTATTCTCTTGTTCTCCTACGGTGTCGTTGCGTACCATCAATAGAGTGTCATCTTCGTGACTCCTATCTTCCACATAGTTTGCTTTTTCCTCAATCCTTCTTGTAGGAACTCTGCATTCACAAGCATAATGGTCAAACCTTTGACAGTTGTAGCACTTGATTTGAGACTTGTCACGCCTTAGTTAGGAGCTACCTCTTCCACAACTTCTTATTGAGTTCTCTCTTCGATTTTCATTGGCGTAGTTGTTGTTGAAGCTTACTCTTCTACGTCCACGACCTCTTTCTCGACCACGATATCCTCCTCGTCCTCTTGTGTTGCCAAAGTCTTCTTCTTTTTCTTTGGAGTTGAACTGTGAATGAAGTAGTTGTTCACCAACCCCTTGCTTATTCTTTTGTTTCTCCTCATAGGCTTGTAAAGAGGCCAAGAGTTGCTCTATTGTTATAGCTTCTAAATCTTTCGTTTCTTCTATGACAGTGATAATATGATCGAATTTCGAATATAAAGATCTCAAAATCTTCTCCATAATTTTTACACCATCTATCTTTTCACCATTTCTTTTTAATTGATTAGTCACTGTTAAGACTCTAGAAAAATAACCGGAGATACTTTCAGCATCTTTCATGTGTAAAGTTTTAAACTCACTTCTTAGAGTTTGGAGACGTACCTTCTTGACTGGTTCAACACCCTTGTAAGAGGTTTGTAGCTTCTCCCATGCTTCCTTTGTGGTGGTTGCCTCCGAAATCTTCTCAAAAGCATCATCATCCAATCCTTGAGAGATGAGATAGAGAGCTTTGTTGTCTTTCATTATTGAATCCTTCAAGCTATCCCTTTGAGCTTGGGATAGAGTAACTCATTCTTTTGGCTCATCGTAGCCTTTCTTTACCATTTCCCACACATCTTGTAATCCAATGAGGGCCTTCATATTGATACTCCAATTATTATAGTTGCTCTTGGTGAGCATAGGGACTTGGAAAGGAACCATGTTGCTACTTGTCATCTCTCTAAAAAAGGATATTAAGGCTCTTGATACCACTTTGTTGGAATGAGGATATTTGAGAAAATGAAAGTTTTAGAAAGATTTGGAGGAAGAGAATACTTTATTACTACACAACTCTTTTTCTCTTGGCTTGATACAAAATGGTGGAGAACTTTCCTATTTATACTAGTAACACCTCCTTAACCAATGACTAGGATTGTGCCAACACATTTCTCATCAAATGGCTACAAATCATTCTCTAGAATTAGCCACACTCTTCTAGCTTAGATATTTATGATGGTGGTTTCTAGATACAACTACTCTCTAGATATTTTATGGAGATATCTAGAGTGGACTATTCTAGATTTTGAGCTAAACATCTCTTGGATATTTCTAGATATTAGGCCATTTAACAACTAAGTCCAATAGACCTAAATCAAGTTTATTATTATTCAATAGACCATGCATAACATGTTGAATTTCTAGTTCCCCTTGCTTGTGGCTAATATGTCCCCCCCCCCTTAGTGTTGCTTGTAGAGGCAAGTTTAGTAGCATTTTGAATCAGCAAAGGTATAGACATGGAAAATCCTTTCAAGATCTTTTAGTTTTCACTCCATGTTGAATATTTACTCTCTCCCATCAATTTTCTTATTCTTATGATTGCCCATTAAAGCATTTTCTTTCTTTTTTTGCATAGATAAATTCCTTTTTTTTTCTCGTAACCACCAACCACTCACCATGTAACGCATCATCTGTTTGCGGGGCCCCTATTGCAGAATTGTTGGTTGAAACATTCCCTGGATTAGCAACTAGGGTTTATGGCGGTGCTGTAGTACTCTTGTCTCCCTCATTTTCCGAGGAACCTATATATCTTTTTGAGTTAGTTGCTCTTACTGGATAGTTATTGGAGCTTTTTACCCTTCCTCACAAAGTGTCCATAGTAGCCACATGTAGCACAAATCCTATGGAAGCCTTTGTATTCAACTAGATGCTAATGATCTTGAAGCCAAACTCTCCAACTAGAACACTCAAGTTAATTTCAGCACATACTTTTGCAAAATGACCACGTCGTAAATCTAGAGTATTAGAATCCACATTTATTGGTGTCTCTATCGTTGCTGCCATTTCCAATAGTATGCTTTCATCATAAAACACAATATTTAGTCTGGGAAAACATTCTGATACATGTGTCTTCTCTATCTACGCTTTAAGAGAAAGGAACGATGAAGACCATGTTTGAACAATTAAATAATGATCAAACAACATCCAAGGACCATCCTTGATAACCTTCCTTTTTTTCATCCTCGTTATCAAACTTGGCCATGAAATATCCATGATCAATATCCAACATTTCAAACCCCGCAACCAATTTCCATAGCCATGTGAGCCTATCCTTCATAGTATTAAAACCAACAAATTTCCCCAAAAGTTTGATCACCAACTTGTCTTGCCAAAGGGCATATAAACCTTCAACAACCTTCTTGTCAATATGAACTTTTGGCTTCAAGCGATTACCATCTTCGTACTCAATTCTAGCAAGTTTTTCCTTTAAAAGGTTTACCTTAGATCTAGGAGCCACTAGTGCTTTTTGACCATCATTAGATCTCTAAATGAAGTGTGTTTCTATTGTCCTCTACCATTTGGAGGCTCCTTATCAGAGTTGCTTCCACTCACAATACATGCAAAGAAAATAGGGTTTCCCGTAGCCATTACTTAAAATTGTTCAACTCTGTTAGGGTTTTGACAACTTTACTTATAAATTAGGAATTAAAAAAACAAAAAAAAAACTTATAAAAGTGTTTAAACCAACTTAAAAAATGTTTTATCAATAATATAAAATTATTAACATGTATAAAATTTCCATATAAAACTAAGATTATTTTTTTTATTCAAAGGGGCTTAAAGCCCAAAGGAAATTACACTAATATAAAGTGTGGGTAGAGATCCCCTTTACATCAAAACTAATAAGCTATAGAAAAAGAGCCAATGGTTCCTCATAAATCATATCATCAACCTCCATATGATTTATGAATAACATAAACTAACCTCAATTATATGGTAAAAAAAGTGGACAATAATAACTTAAGAACAAGATTAATCTAACAATTATAAAAAAATGATTCACCATAGACAATTTATGAAAGTGGTCCACACTAGAAGCCATCATAAACCAATATATATATATATATATATATATATATATATAGAGAGAGAGAGAGAGAGAGAGAGAGAGTGCACAACATATGAGAATGATAATCTTACGTGAGAATAAGCATGATCAATTTCAACCATTATATTAAAATAAAAGGCTAAGATTAAAACATTTTAAATTCTTAAAACTATATTTAACCATAAAATGTCTAAAAGATTTATCAAACAAAAAATCAAATATCTTAAATATTTAATTTATGTTCTTTATAAAATAAAATTATGTCAAAATAGTTACCACCACTGTGATCGTCATCATGACCATTGTTATCGCCACCAACATAGCTTTGGTGACGACTACAATGATCATGTTGTTGGCAACAAGTCAACAACAGAGGTTATGGCGACGATCACAATGGTAGTAATAGCAATTGATGATCAATTATGATGGTGGTTGCGATAGCGATCATGACAATTATGACGAAAATGATCATGACAGTAACAATGGTCATGTTAGTGATAAATTTAAGATATTTTAGAATGATATAAATTAAGTATTTAAGATATTTGATTTTCTGTTTGATAAATATATAATAATTTTATTAATTTTTATAATATTTATTTTAAAAATTATACTAACAATAATTTTAATTGATTAACATCATTGAACTTTTTACATTGATAATGTATATAAACTAAACTAATTAATAAAACTTAACCCCCAATGATATTTTACTTTTTCTCTAAAGCTTTTTTTTAAAATTAATTTTACACCTAAGTTTAACTCATAATAAAAATTTAATTTATATAAATAATTTTCAATCAATTATTATTATTATTATTATTATTATTATTATTATAATTATTATATGATTAAATATATTTTTAGTTCATGTACTTTCAATCAAATCTGATTCCATTTCCCTTAGTTTAAAATCAATTTAGTAATTATACATTAAAAATGGGTGAATTTAATCATTGAATTAAGGAAACTTCGTGAATACGTAAAGATTAAATCCACTTATTTTTTAAAGTATAATAACCAAATTGATTGAATTAAAACTATAGTGACTAAATCTAAATTTAATTAAAAAAATTAGGACTAAGAACATATTTTACTAAATAGACAGACCCGAGCTTTCTTTTAGACTAGGCTAAATTTAAATTAGCCTTGAATTTTAAAAATTAAACCATCCTCTAAAACAATGAGTCAATCCATCAAGCACCCCATTTTATTTCCCCAAAAAATCCTAAGGATGAGAACATATCTGGTTTACAAAAATGCTTCTCGCTTTCATTTCTTATTTTCATATTTTGTTTGTTCCTATTTTCCAAAACTCAAATAAAAATTAGTAAAAATAACAAATTTTATTTTCACAATTTCTTTTGCAAATCTTTGAAAACCAAAACAAAATATTTCATAATTATTTGCAAAAAAAAAAAAAAAATCTCAAACCAATCATACACTAAGTTGTTGGCTGCGACAGGGTTTATGAATATGCATCTAGCAAATAGAACCATTAACATTGGCAAACATGAGTTCATGGCATGGCAACACATGAATGCAGAGATAAAATGTTACCCCATTTTCATTTATTATCCAAGTCATTTCCATACACTAAGCATGAGGTAAAAGGCCTTTGGATGAACCATATTATACAACAATACATCTCAGCAACCTCAACCCTAATAAGTTAGAAGTAAGTCAATCCAAAGTTAAAAGAGCATGGCACGCTAGAACATGGAATCAAGGTGAACTAAACTGACTTATTTTTCTTGTTAAGATTCTAGATGTAAAATTTGGTGGGGTTTATTCAGATTGCCATACTGTTATTTGGGACAGCCCCAATGAAAAAATTATGAGTCCATTGTGTCATCAGTAACAGCAGAAGAAAAACCCTTTAGACCTACCTTCAATATTGCCACATTTTGGGGTTTCTCCAGAATCATCTCTTCCAGCCATTAAAGCACTTGTACCGGGAGATTCCGGTGGCAATACAGCATTCTTAGACGTGATTCGCATCGGAACAACTGGCTCAGATGGTGAAATGGTAGTTAGATATCGAAGAAGCATCTCTATTATTTGACTAAAATTGGGTCGATCGTTTGGATCTTCTTTCCAACAAGAGGTCACAATCAGAGCTAAATCCTCAGGAAGCTCATCAGCACTTGGCCTTGTATTCTGAAATAGTTGCGTAAATGTTTGTATCATGAATCCTTGGGTATACTCCAAGAAAAACAGCAGCACATTCAGTGATAAACACATGTCAAATTATGATTATATTCAGATAAAGATCTTAGATAATAAGAATGTAAAACTTGAAAATTGAACCAGCCTATGATAAAACACATAATTTATATACTGCAAAGTGCTGTTGTTTACGCAGCATCAGAAACGTGATTATACTTTGTATTCAAATTCGACCAATGGTGATAGAGTAAATGCCATCGCCATTAATGCATGTTTCTAGCAAATATGTGATTATACTTAAAATCAAGGGCCTGCTTAATTTGAGAAAAACTGTTTTTGGCTTTTATTTCCTACTTTCAACAATATCAATATCAACAACACCTTTAATCCACGTTAATTGGGATCGGTGATAAATGAACCCAAATGATAAATACAAAAAAAAGGGAGAAAAAAGGATAAATAAGACAAAAGAAAAGAAAATAAGGGTGAAAGAATGAGGGAAAGAAAAGAGAGACCGTCTATAACATAGAGATAAATAAAGGATCTAACCCTCCACTATGCTTATAGTTTTTCTCCACTCTATCCTAAAACACATCTTCCACCAATCTATATCTCACTTCATTAAGTTTTGTTTAATTACCTTTCTCCAAGTAAGTTTTGATCTACCTCTACCTCTCTTTGTGACAAACTCTTGGTAACAAATTCTTGTTCTTACGGGAGCATCCACCTTCTCATTACGTGTCCAAATCACCTCAATCTATGCTCTCTCATCTTTTCACTTATCGGTACTATTGCTACTTTTCGTCGAATATCTTTATTTCTTATCTTATCCATCTTCTTATACCCACACATTCATTTTAACATCCTCATTTCTGTTATCCGTATTTTATGTTCATATTGCCTATGTGCTGACCAACATTCAGATTCATATAACATTGCAGGTCTTAAAACTTATATGCACTCCGTCATTTCATCTACCCTGCTCTGATTCTATGATTTACATCCTCATCAAACTCTCTACCTTTTTACAAAATTGATCCCAAGTATCTAAAAGCATCTTTCTTGGGTACCTCTTGACTAAGTAGATGCACGAGTCTTGATCACCATCTCTTACCAGCGAAAACTCACACTTTATATACTCAGTCTTGCTCTGACTTATCGTGAATCCTTTAGACTCCAAAGTGTTTCTCCACAATTTAAGTTTCTTATTAACACCGTCTTTGGTCTCATCAATAGGCACAATATCATTTACAAAAAGCATACACTACGACACTTCCTCTTGAATATCTTTTGATAGTTCATCACCGAGGCCAAGAGATAAGGACTAAGGGCCGAACGTCAGTGTACACCTACCGTGATAGGAAAATTTCTTGATGTTCCATTACAAGTTTTCACACATGTGATAACCCATCATACATATCATTGATTGCATCTTAATTTCACTTTGTATTCTGATTTCAAAGATTTATAAAGGAAATCGCAAATACAGCATTTTACTGTCTCCACATTTCACCATTTTTTATATAAATCTTTGGAAACATAAAACAAAGACAAAGTGAAAATAAACCTCCATATCAAGAGTTAAATACGTCTCCAGAATGTAACCCATAAAGGGGGGAAAATTTCCAGATGCATCAAGAAATTGTCAATCAGTCTTTCCCAAAAAAAAGGTAACTTTACAGCAATACTCTTCTCTACTTCTGATGTTTCTATTTCTGCGATGGAGGATGCTTGCCAGTGGACACAAATTATACAAGTATTATCACCTTAAGCATAATTCATTATAGCAAGCACTAGATGACCAGAAAGTTATCTACCTTAAATGCCGCTGCATATGCAGCCTGTAAATTAGACATGCCTTCAAAAGGTAACTTATTATGGATGAGTTCCCACAACACTATAGCAAAGCTATAGGCATCCACCTTATGGTTGTAATGCTTCTTCTCCCCTTGTCTCAGAGTAACAGTGCTGTAAAGCTGTCACCAAACAAGAAACGAAATTAAAATTACTAATATGGACAACCCAACTGGAAAATTAATAAATTGTTTAGTTTTCAATAATTAAGAAGTACTTCTGGAGCCATCCATCGATATGTCCCTGTCTCAGCAGTCATCATCTCTGTTAAGGACTCTTCTCTGGCTAGACCGAAATCGGCAAGTTTAACTGTTTTATGATCTTCTGTCAAGATCAAGTTATCTGGGATGAAAACAGGACACATGATAAGAATTACACTTGATCATTGATGAAAAGAAAAGAAATAGATAGATATTATCAATTATGCAATTAGAAGCTGTTTTCACAACAGATATTCATCACCCCAATGGTTTATAATGTCTATCCCAGAAACATTGCACCTTACAAAAGAATAAAGGGATTGTATATATTTCTTTTATCATATCCCAAACATCTGGCACTTATAGAATCTTCAAGTATATAACTATAAGCGCATAAATTGCCTGAGTTGCTATCCAAACTATACTCACTAATAGGTTAGGAACAATATCCAAATACCAGTAGCATTACATTTTCAGATATTTTCTAGTTCTGGGGTTGAAACCACCACATAAGATACATGACCAGAAAATTCAGAGCAATCAGTAATGATAACAAAGATTTGTATCCCTTATTTTATGTACAGACACATATAAGCCAATAAATAAAAAACGCCACTATTTACTTTTTTAGAACGCTTTAATCAAGATCAACAATCAGGAGCAAGTAACAAGCAAACATTATCTGATGCAAGAAATAAATTTCACAAAACTCTAGCCGAGTCCAAATCTTTTCGATTATGAGCTAACAACTAAAATTTAACAAAACTGGCAAGTTAGACAATCTTATACAATACCAGGTTTAAGGTCACGGTGAATGATCCCATGAGAGTGTAAGCATTCCATTGCTCGGGCAATATCGAGAGCAAATCCAACTGCTATGCGCATATCCAAACACTTCGGCCGGATACTCCACATGTATTTGCGCAACGTTCCACCTAAGAGAAGTTCAGTTACAATAACCATAACAGGTTCTTTGCAGGCCCCAATAAACTGGCATCAAACAAATGTATAAGCTATTGTTAGACATATTTTTACCCAGTTTATAAATATAATATATAAATATAATTTGAGAACCAGTTGACGTCAGTAACTATTTATTGCCAATCCCAATTAGTGTATATATTGATGTCTACACACACACACACAACACAACATAAACATGCTTCAGAAAAGAAAAACTTTTTGTTTTGGGATAACAACCTTAACTAGATTTTTGTGTTGAACTCTAGATAACATGGCAATCTCTCTGGCAAACCGAGCCTCTCTCCTAGAAATCTGTTCTGGGGTTTCACCCTTATTAACAATCTTAACAGCAACGTTCTGATTTTTATATCTGCAAAATAAGAAAATCCAACAACAACAAGGCACAAAGTCATCAAGTAATCTTCTATTCCAATCCAATAATTGATGCAGAATATGTATTTTTCTAAACAAACAGATTCTATACAAAAAGTTAATGAGAAATTGTACATAAATCTAGACAGATTTAATGGCAGATGCAAAAGGGAAACTAAGAGAGCCAAGGTAGAGGCTGACTTTAGAAATCAAAACAAACTTTCTTATAAATCTTAACAAATATAGAAAGGGGAAAATTCTCATGACAGAAGGATTCAAAAACCAAAACTGAATCCAAGACAAGAACAGAACCAAGAAAATTAAAAGAAAAAAAAATAAAGGTTGACTTACTTTCCTTCATATACTTTGGCATGAGCACCTTCCCCAATTTTAGGCCCAACAAATAGTTGTTTGGGATCTACAAGCCACTTAGCATCCAAATAGAACTCCACAACTGAGTGAACCTCATTTCCAGATCCCATTCTACTTTACCTCAAGATGTCAAACTAACTAGTATAGTAAGTAGCAGAATCACTCAAACGCAGCAAAAAGACCATGCCCTTCTCTGCACTACAAGGAACAACTCATAGACCTTGTTCACAACATATCAAAGATGCGAGCTTTGACTTTTTGGGTTTGAGAAGAAGAAGAAGAAGAAGATGCTCAACCGGGTAACCCCAAAAAAGCACCAATCCCCAAAAACCAATTTCCAATATATTGTCAGAAGCACTAACCAAAGAAACCAAGAACTCAGAACAAAAGGCTCTCTCACTCAGCAAGCAATGAGTGGCAGAATAAACAAAATAAGGAGACAAGAATAAAAAAGAAAAAGCAACCCTTTTTCTGTCTTGGAACGAGGAATGGGGTAAAGGTTGAAAAAGAAAACAAGATAGGCTCAGAAACTAATGACCCGGATGGAGATTTGGAACAAGAAAGAGGTGGAAAAATGAAGAAGGTGGGGTGTTGTAGTGGGAAGAGAAGTAAAAAAAAAAAAAAGAAAAGATGTTAACTTTATTTTAATCCACAACGCGTGTTGAATTCAAGAGAGAGAGAAAGGTTCTGGTGGTAAAGTGAAGTCGCGGAAGGAATGGTGTCTGTGTCAGAAAACAGTGTCACAAGTGGTGGGTGATGGTTTTTCTTTGGAATAAATTATGCAGAGGAATGGTGTTGAAGAAATCTAGATGCTATGTATGGATATTTAAATTTACAATTTATAATTATTAATAATAATAATTAGGAGAATTAATTTTAAGAAAGATATTTTTATTTTTATCTTAATTTTCTTGAAATTTAATAATTTTAATAAATAAATAATTAAAATTATTAAAATTTAAAAAATAAGTGAGAAAGATGAAGTATAATAGATACAAGACAAAAAGCTCTGCATTAAATTAAATCAATTAGATGTATGTGGCATTTGATTTTGAATAATTATTATTGATGGTTGAAGGGAGTTACTGCAGAAATCCTCTTGAAATTAAGGAGGGGACAGAGTGGTCAATGCAACTATTTTGTTAAGTTGGGCTTTTTCAGCTCAAACAGGATTCAGGGCTGGTTTACCAAATTCAGAAGCTTTTTCTCACATGAAAGTAGAGGGGGAAATTGGCAGGTTAGGTCAAGTTTTATGTAAAGCCTACCTGATTTATTTATTTTTTAAATGTCTATTTATTTGATTTAATTTGATATTGGTATTTTTTATAATTTTTAATCTTATGCAATAAATACATAAGAAGATAAAAGTATAGATTTCTGTTGAAAATTTATTTTATATATAAGCAATTGAAAACGTTTGAACTAGTGAATTTAATCTCTATGCACTTAATGCATAAAATGAAAATATTTTAACAAATTGCCTTATTTTTTCAAAAGCTTTTTTTTACAGAATAATTTTTCAAAAGCTTAATTTCACCTTGTTTGTAATTTGGTTTAAGAATTTAATTTATAATAAATTCTTTCAAATAAACTAATATAAATAGGAAAAAAAAACTAAACACACATTTGATTCTATTATTTTTACAAAAATCAAGATTTTGATTCCCTAATTTTTAATTTCAACGTTTGGTTTCCTTGTTTTCAAAATTTGGAATTTTGGTGTATCATCGTTGACCGTCAATTAGATTTCTAACACCTTTCAGATGTGATTTATTTTCAATTAATTGTAATTATTATTTGATTTAGTTTATTAAGTTAATTAAGTAATAATAAAAATAAAATAAAAACAACAAAAAATTTCATCTTCCTATACGGTGGAGCACTGCACCGTCACGAACCCTAGGACCTCCTTTGTTCTTTTCATCATGCACTCTCTCCACTTCTTCCTCCTTCTTTTTCGAATTTGTGTCTTCACAACTGTGACCGTCGAACAGTGACACCCTAGTCCACCGCACAAGTCGATCGATCCTCTCCCTTGTTTATTTCCCATCTCCCTTTCCCGCTTGGTCTCCGACGGCAAATGGAGATGCGAAATAAAGGGCATGGTGGTGGTGTGGAAAGAGGCGGTGTGAGCGAAAGAGAAAAGGAAGTAGGAAAAAGAGAGGCAAATGATAGGAAAGAAAAGGGACACCGTCGCATACTATGGTGTTGGGGACGACGCATTTAGGAGAGAAGAGGGCTTTAGTCAATTTTTCATTTTTAGTTATCTTTTAATTAATTTAAAAAGGCAACTAATCAAGATTATTGGTTACCCAATACATGTTAAACGTGCCACATCAATAATTAGGGAGTCAACATATTTTTCCGGACTGTAAATGGAAAAACATCTTGAATGAAATTTTTTATTATAATATGATTTACATATAAAAAAATTTTATACACTGCAAATTTTAATTATATAAAAGTATTTTTGTTATGCTGAGATTAAATAAAAACAAATATTTATTTAAATAATAATATAACGTTACTGCATTATTTATATTCATTGTAAAAATAATTTATTAAATTTAATATTTATTGTTATTTAAAGCTTGACTTTTTTCATCAAACAGGTATTTTAAAATTATTGACTTAATTTAACTTAATAAACAAGTTAGATTATAACATTTATATTATGAATGAACCAGGGGCAAATGAGGCTATTCGTGCCTCAATATTTACAAAGCAATTGAAGTTTGTATGATAATAAGATAGTTAGGTATGTTGTATATATACTTCTTTTAATAGGTAGTAATAGAAAAATCGTGAAGGATAAATTGAGAATAATAAATGTATACATCAAATTAGGAATTACCATTATAATAGTTATGCTCTAATTTGGATTTTGTAAGACATACCAAATCAACCTTATAATCTTGAAACACTCTATCAGTGACACAACTTGGACATATGAGCATCAACAATGGATAACAATTTGAAAAGAAAAACACAATTATGTGTTAATCGGTCAACTTATTCATTGACATCTTTTACATATGAATCATTACATGAACTGGTATCAAGCAAATTCGAAAGTATTATTAACACGATTTGCAACTCATTCAAATGTTGTTGTCGCTTCTCGCTCAACTCCAAAGATAGAAACTAAACAACATCTTCCACCACAAAACCCATTAGTTGTTGTCAGCATGTATGATGAAGGACTACAATCACCTCCTTAATCATATGAATTCACGCCACAACAACATCATCATCAAGATTATGGGTACAATTTGCAGTTCTTCAGTGCTAGCGGAGAAGACTTTATGACCAACCTCATAGGTACAGATTTTTGAACACCGAAAATTGCTTATGTGTACATGCAAAGTATGTCCATGCCTTCGTTTGCATCATTTCACTAAACTATTGTCGATAGTTCTTCAACCAATCAACCAAATATTAATGACTTTGTTTAGGAAGAACAACATGTTGTTATTGATGAACAACTTCAACCACAAAAACATGGACGAGTACGTCAACAGCTGGCAAGAAACATACAACCTCCCAAACGTGAAACTAGTGAACACAAACGACATTAATTGCCCTAGCTAATTATGTCCTACTATGTTGATTGTTAGTTTGCCCTTGTTAATTGATTGAACACTGAACAATGCATTATTTGACTAAGTACTGCATTTTTTGAAATAAATAGACTGAACATTGCTTTTTTTTAGATGATTTAACCCCACATTATTTTTTTTCCAGACAATTTGACCTCACATTGCTTGTTTTGAGATGATGTGGCTAGACGATGTTTTTTACTAGACGATTTGACTAAATACTTTTTTTTTTCTAATTACGCAAACCAACTGTAATTAATTAAGACACAATCTAAATCGTTCATATTATCGGTGCGATCTCAGTTATTGGTATGAGTCATAGGAGAACACTTGATCATGTAATAAATATATAGCAATAGGGGTTAGATGCAATTCAACACATTTGTTTGATATTCACCATATTGCTTAAATACATGGAGAATGTATCCGCTTTTTTGTATTGAAATGGTGACATGATTCTATCATATGAAGGGATAGTGTTTGAATGCCCTAATGATGCTAAAGTTATCACAATAAAGTGGGAACATGTCGTCTGATGCCTTTAAGGAAAAAAAATTCATGCCAATGAAGGCTGCAAAATTTTACTTGATCTATTTTATCATCAACCAATTTATGTAATTGATGGTTGTGTTGAATACGACTGTATGAAGCTCAAACGCGATGATGATGTTAGACAAATATTTTTCATCTATTCAAAATTTAGTACCAAATGTCTGATTGAATTGAATGCAACTTTTGAGTGTTCTCTAGATAAAATCTTTATCCTGCTGCATAAACCAAAGAAACTAAGAACGGTTAATGAGATCATTTCTCTTATGCATGACAAATCTGTATTTGTTGTTAATGAATTTTGTATTTAACCAACAATATATATTTATAGGACTACACTAACATTCAATCGATAAAATATTTAAAAAAATGAATAAAATAGCGAAAAAAATCATTTCTGAGTTATTTATCTAAGCTTTCTTTATTTTTTATCGTCTTCTTCAATTTAGATAAATTTCATTTCATCTTTTTTCTTCTTTTTTTAGGTATGTTTAGTTTCAAATTATGGCACCTATTCTAAATATTTCATTTAAGGATTAATTATTTTTTTAAAAAAATTATTTGATAAAAATGGATTACAAGTATCTTTTTTAAATGAATCCATTTGTGGAGTTGACAACACCATAGAATGGTTTGGAAACAATTTTAAACAATAATAATAATAATAATATAAAATTAACAAACAATATATACAAAATAATTTTTTTTAATATAAATTATTACTACTATTACTCCTACTGTTACTATTACTCCGACTACTATTGTTGCTATTTGTACTACCTCTTAGTGATCCTTGTTAATAAGTGACACTGGCCCCACACCCCACACATTTTCTCCTCTCACTTTCTTATAACCCTTTACATACTCTCCCTCCAACTCCTCAAAAGAATTCATGATTATCCCAAAACTACGCATTTCAGCTGCCATCATTTCCTCATTAAACTTCTTCCACTCTTCATCCAACTGTTGTGCAGCTTGTTCTTTGGTCATTTCAATTCTGTCAGGGATTCCAGGCAAAACAAAATACTCTGACTCACACTCTATACTCTCCCAAACACAATACATGTTATACATACACAAGAGAGAAAAGCAACTCACCGAAAAAAGAAACCCTTGGAACATTGAATTTCTGGGCGATGTGGGACGTGTAGGGCAAACACATGTCAGAGATTATGCAGCTTGGTGGTGGTGTTAACTCTTGGAACAGTTTTTCCGCTGGCTCTTGAGAAGGCTCGTTGCTCTGAAGAAACTTGAGGCCGCGCCGAGCGAAGGGTTCGTGTCGAGATTCTCATACCCAAATGGGACTCCTGCTTCTTCGCATGGGAACTGAAGCTGAACTAGTCTGATCATGGGAAACTCCTCCGACTCAGTGTAACAACTGTCGAAGATTGATGAGAAGCGTGCTGCGTTTTGTGGCTTGCGAAAAACCGTTACAATAACGTTGCTGCGCGTTGTTGTGCTAATATTTTTGCTACGTCCATCATGGGGATCATGTGGCCTTGTGCCATCAGCGGAAACAGGACGAAGTGGACGGGTGGCGCTTGGTAAGCCATTATTAATTCCTGCGGTATGGTGCAATGAAGTTTACTTCGTCGTAGGAAGGTCGTGAGATTTCGTGGGCTCATAACAAAAATTAATATTGTCCTTTTATCTTTAAATATTTAAAAATATATATTAAACAAATAATATAACTTTAATAAATTTTAAAATATATATCATATTTTTTTATTTAATTTATTTTTATGTTATTATTTAATTTACTCCTAAAACAATTATATAAAACAATTATTTATATATAAAATAAACATGACGATGATAAATTTGAGTCTCATTATTTTTATCTTTTTATCTTTTGCAAAAGTCAGGATATTGATATTTCAAAAGATAGATTTATATTTTAAAATCCATCTGAGTTAAACAAATTTGGATAAAATTGTAAAGAATTCAACATATTCTTTGTGGCTTAATTTCTTATATAATTATAATTTAATTTAATTTTATATTTTATCTCTAAAAAATATTTCAATATTTTGTTATTGTTTATCATTAATAAAACATCATTATATTAAATATTTTATATTTTTATTCTTTATTAATATATAAATATTTAGTTTTTTTCATTTATAATTTGAGTTTTTACTATTTTTATTTTGCTAAAAATAAATATTTTAAATCTATTATTATATATCAATTACATATTGATACGTTAATGTAATTGTAAACTACAAATTTATTAAATATAAATTTATGAAGATAATACATAAAAAAAAAAAGATGTTACTGAAGTGACGCGCTGGCAATCGACATGAGACATATGTGGGACACACTGTCTGAAAGATTTTATCCGTTGTGGGCAAATCTTCCTAGATATAACATGCTCACCAGTATTATCATGAATAAAATGACAAGTAAAATATAAAAGAAAGAGAACCAGAGTGAAGAGAATAACGATAATTGATACATTAATTAAAATGATAATAATAAAATGTGTAAATCCTGTAATTATCTTGTAATGTTAAAAAAATAACTTTCACTTTTAATTTAATTAATTTGACTATCATGTGTCATCTTCATGTATTTTATTAGAACATCTTTATTAAAAGAATTCAATTTAAATTTTTAAACCACTTTTTTATAGGTATCATGATGTGTTATATAGGATAAAAGAATTTTTGTCCTTTTTTGTGTGAATTTTTGAATTTTACTTGCACATAAAAATACTTTTTGAAAAGAGAAATTTTTTTGGGAATTTTTCTCCGAGAATCCAACATCTAACATAAAAAAAACTCTTGAATAAGAATAATAATAAATTTAATGAATAAATATTCTTGAATTCAAAAAATCAGCTAAAAAATCCTATTAAAAATACTTTTAACTACTAACATATTTAGATAATGTATTACAATTGAAGCGATTAATAAATTGCAGATTTAGAGATTTTTTTTATAATTTTCTTAATTTTAGGAGATTAAGATGACAGTGTCCACCAAATATCTGATTTTTTCCTAAAATTTATCTTTCCTATCCTTTTTCCTTTTATTAAATAGAATAAATTTCCATATTTTTCTCACTTATTATTATATCATATAATCAAAGAGAAACAATTTAATTTTCCATTTACTCTTTTTTCTCTAGTCATTCTTTTCTCATTTAAGTACAGCATGTGAACCTAAACGTCTCTTTCACTATCTTTTTATTTAAAAAAATATTTTAACTGAAATTCAAAATACCTAAAGTCAAAATCTAATATTGAGTATATCAAGAAAAGTACTCAATATCCGTTGTAGTTAGTGATAAATTCGGGTGGACGGAAGAAGCACAAGAAATAATTTGAAAAGAAAAAAAAATGATAGATGTAATAAATACTATGTATTAGAAAAAAATATAGAAATAAAAAGAAAAAAGAAAATAATAAACCCTTATAATAACCCATACATAAAAACAAAGGGAAAACAAATCGATGTATTTAAAACTAAACTATGATCAATCCAAAGGACATATCCAATGTCAAAACAAGCATATAGCTAATACTGCTCAAGCTACCTGTACTAGGTTGTTCTAAACGCAATTTTTTTTTTCTTTGCATAATCATTGCCCTGTGGAGTTAAGGGGAATAGATGCCCTTGTTTGAAAATATTCATTCTCAGCTTCAGCCATACGCTCTTGGAACATTGTCCATTCTTTGTTACATCTCTCTCTCACCTGATGCAAAAGCAAAGTCTCAAATTAATGTTTTCATAATACATATAGATGTATTAAAAGCTTCTATTTACATGTATAAAAGGTGAATTAGTAAAAAAAATATAAGCACATTAAACCATAATTGTGGTAGGAAGAAGCTATAAGTACCCCTTCCCACGGTGCCCTTCCCCTCTCTGCTTGCCCCTGTTGAGAGAACACACCAGTCAATCCAGGTAAAAGACAAAATATTGAGTGTTCCATCAGCATTTATTCAATAAAAACTTGTTGCATTGGATGAGGGATTATGTCAAACTGAAACTGAAACTCATTTAAATAAGTTAAAAGTGGCTTATAAAAAGTTACAAAGTTAAGATTTGACTCCCATGAAAAAAGAAAAATGCATTTTAGAGAATAGAACACAATAATAAGCATTAATTGAAAAATTAATTATTGAAGTCGTAACTAAATTTATAGATTTTTTATTATTAATAATTATCAATTTACTTTATTATCCAACTAGCGATTGCACGGGCCACGTTGGTTTTTGTCCATGTTCTAAAAAAACTTATAAAAATATACTAATAAAATTATAAATATTAAATTCATTAATGTTATACATACTTATTAGTTTGATATATACCAATCTTCAACCCTAATTTGAAATTTAATCACAATTTTAAGTTTTTTTTCCCTCTTCAAGAATGTTTTTATGAAAAAAAATTATATATTCCATAATTATTATATTATAATTGTAATTGTTCAATTATGTCATTAAATTTTCTTTCACGAAGGATTTAAATTATTATTTTCTATTTAAAAATTTATAATAAAATTGAAATATAAAGTATTTTTTAACATAAACATATGGATCAACTGACTTGAATAAAAATGATAACAGATTGGGGTGTATTAAGACGATTATGAACAATAACCTTCCATAATATTTGGTATTTATATAGGTGTTATGAAAAAGTTAGAACAATTTGTTTTATATATAATTGAGTATCTATTAACTGTTAACAATTGGCACACAACTATTAGACAGTTATCAAACTAAAATTAGTTAACTCTTAATAATGACAAATTAAATACTTCCTATAATTAACCTTAAGCTACTCACAAGAAGGGATTAAAATATATATTCCGAGTAAGTATACTCTTACACCCCCTAAGTTCAAGAGGGGTTGGTAAAATGCTTTTCAACAACTTTGAGCTTGGATATGTAAGTAGTGAAGTTGGAGGGTGTGCGAGCCTTGGTGGGGATGCTTGCTCTTTGATCAATAATAGGATCATGAATCATTGTGGATTTGGATTTAACTCAACTCGAAAAGTTAACTCATAAAGGTGAGAGTTATATTTCATTTGTATACTATTTATATCTTGATATTATTTCTAAACAATGTGAAATTTTGGATTTTTCCTAATAAATCTCTTCACATTCAATATTTTTGGGTTTGATACATGGATAACATGATGGATGATACTTTGAATAAATTTAGGATATATTTTAATACTATAAAAATATATATAAAAAAAGAATTTGTAAAAATATTTATTGTTAGGAAAATTCAACCCAGTGCAAGTGGTGACACTAAATAATTGAGTAACAGTCAATTGTTAACAGATGTTAAATAGTTATCAAACAAAAATTAGTTAACTCTTAATAATGATAAACTAACTACTACCTACAATTAGCCTTAAATTATTAACAAGGGAGTAAAATATACAATCCAAGTAAGTATACCCTTAAAAATTGTTAACTAATAAAAAATCATAATTATTAATATTTTTAACATAATTATTATAAAAGTTAACAATCTTATTATAAATGAGAATTTGTGATTGAATAATAATGTAAAATTATTTGTTTTAGATTTTCAAATACATAATTTATTTTCTCATATATAAAAAGTATAAAACAGTAAACAAATGTTAAAAAGAAAAAAATGTAAAAAAGAGAGAAGGAAACGTAAAAATAAAAAAGAAGAAAACCTAAAAAAAACATAAGAGAAAAGAAAAAATATAAAAAAAGAAAAGAGATGGAGAGGGTGAGAAGAAACATGTGTTTTGAAATGGAAGAAAGATAAAAAATAATAAAAAAGTAAATATATAAAAAAAAGTAAAGCTTCATAATTAATAGTGACATGTGGCTAAGAAAATTGTGACATGTGACACTGAAGACTAACTTTTATAATAGAGTAAATAGAAGTACACCTCCTCACTTTATAAGACCTACAAGTTACCTCTATAATCTTAACCTAAAACCTTTAATTTTTAACTTAATTGATTATATGATGGGATAAGTTTAAATAAGTATTCATAGGTTTTTCAAATATTCCCCTAGTATAAAAAAAAATCTAAAGCTTCAATTACCTGGTTCCCAAGTGATGGAACACTTTGGTGGACAACCCACTGAGTGTCAACCACTCCTATTTTCTCGTGAGGAGGCTGCATTCAATCAAATCGATAAAGATCATTAGGTCCAAGTCCAAATCGTGCCAAAATGGGTTCTTAACAAAAGAAAGATAAAAAATAAAGTACTAACCTCCACACATTTTCTGAGAACGAAATCAAGGCCCCATCCATGAACTAGGTCGTTCTGCAAAGTGGATCGTGAAAAACAAGTTAGATATAAATGAATTGAATTGTGTGGAAAGAAAATAGTAGACACAAATGAGTTCTAATATAAACCTGTATCATGTGCCACACACAACGCCATGCATCTCTGGAAAATACAGGAGCCATGATCTCAACAAATCTGAGAAAATTTCAAGTATCAAAGCTGTGTTAGATACATATGATATGACTTAGAAACTCAAAAGGCAAAGAAAGAAGAAAGGATCGACCTAAAGATGCAACTAAGACCCATATTTTAGGTTTTTCAATAAAAATATTTGTTATTATTTTTATAAAGTAAAAAAGTCTTTTAGTTCTTTCTTTTTTAAAGTTAAAAAATTTCTTGTTAAATTTGATTTAAGTCCTTATTATCATTCCGCCGAAATTCCCTCATGATTTGGCAATAATTTAATCTTCAAAATAAACTAAACTAAACATGCACTGAATCGTTTAGGAGTTGATATTTGCTTACGCAGCACATGGTGGCAAATGTGGATCAGAACACCAGCCACTTCTTTCCTCAGTTTTCCTGCAAGAGATTGACAAATATAGTTTAAGCTATAACATGGAACAATTATAAAAGAAATATGTTGTAGTAACATGTAACATGATATTGGTAAGAAGTTGTCCTCATCAAAAACAGTGACAAGTTTTTGTAGGTGAGCACATAAGGTGGATATTTCCCTCCCAATTCCATACTCGAGCTAACCAGGATTTGAACCTTGGACTACTTGGTTAAGGGACACAAGCTGTTACCACTTGTGTAAACCGTTGTTGATTAACATGTGCTGATATGATATAAGACTAATAAGAGCTGTTATGATGTTGCAGAAAGGACAGTAAATGTGGAAAACTGGCACAGGAGAGCTTACACCAGGTTGTAGCAGCAAGGGGACACAGTTACATGAAGCAAGTTGGAATACAGAGGAAATTAATAGGGTGCTTATGGTGCAATGTTATCAATGGCGGAATATGGCAGAAAGCCAAAATTTCCGCCATATAGAGACACAATTGCGGCCTATGGCGCCGCCATGGCAGGCCTCCCTTCACAAATTGCCCATGGCGGTTGGCAAAATATCCGCCACACCATTTGCAGCCATTTAACAATACTGTTATGTTATAATAGGCAATTATGTTATAGCTGTACTGTGTAATCGAATCTATGTACTGTTCTCTGGGTTGGAGTTTTTGACACCTCTTGTGACAAAATTCCAACCAGTTTTTTATTAATACAGTTATTCTCTTTGCTGTGCAAAAACATTGTTGTTGATGATGAGTTAATAGTGAAAAATATAAAATAAAATAAAAACTAAAACCACCACTTACCCCATTATCCGGAGACTCCACGCTTTGCACAGGTAAGGGGGAGAGATATTGTACGCAGCCTTACCCTTACATATGCAAAGAGACTATTTCCGGATTTGAATCCATGACCAACAAGTCACCAAGACACAACTCTACTGTTGTGCCAGGATTCGTCCTCAAAATAAAAACAAAAACATGTAAGAAAATTATTCACTTATTCACTTACTTATGGACTTCACCACTATCCCTTTTCTTTGTCATCTGCCATGTAAAACTACTACTTGGGTCTATACCAGGCTGTGAGATCTCCAAACCATGTTTCCTTACCATTTTTAAGTACCTGAGACAAAGAGATATTTGATTGAAAAAAAAATTCACTAACACTTTGATTCCCACACTAATAAGGAATGGTTTTGACTTTTAGATACTTACTCTTCAGCATTAAAATGCTCCAAACCAAGATCCTCATCCCAAATGAAGACGTAGTCATAAGGAGCCACAATGTCCGGATGCAGAAAGCGTTTAGCATACCACCTTAAACAGAATATTATGGATTTCATGTCAAAACTTGATGAATTGGAAGCCTGATCAAAATTTGTAACAATTTGTAAAGTGAAACCAAAAAAATTCAATACAAGATCCACTACTAACCATTTAGTTTGCTTCCTAGCACTGATATGAATTGCTCGCTTTGACCACTCAAACTTATCCCAATCACTAACCCGTCCATCGTAGTGAAACAACAAAATGGTGAAGTTTTCAGAGAACTGTAATGTTTCAAGTCCAAGGATCAGAAAAAGGGCTAAACAAATAGACATTAACAAATAGGCAGAATGAGCAGAAGGCAATCATTGTTTGAAGACAAGTCAGAGAACAGATTGATGCAGGGAAGAAACAGAAATGACCTTTTTTACCGCAGCATCAATGTTGTCTTTCTGATCTGATCCAACAGTAAATGTTACAAGATACTTCGGTTTGATTCTTAGGTCCTGCAAGTGCCACCTCCATCAAGAAAAGAGTCAGATTAGAAGATAAAATTGTACCTGAATAGTCATAACAAAAATCTTTGAAATTCCTGTTGTCCATATCAGAAGCATGATCACAAGCTAGCATACACAGCTTATTTTTGTATTAGTTATATTGGACCAGTTTGTTTAAACTTTTTGTTGAAATAAACACTTATTTAAATAAAATAAACAACTTCCTATTTTTTAGTGTGTTTGTCTAAACCCAAAAAAAATAATTTTCTACTTATTTTAAGAAATATATTTTATCTGCTTAAAAAAATATTTCTATAAAAAGCATTTGTTTTAAAGTTTTTTTTTCAAGTTTAAACAAACCCAATTAATGTTACATAATTGCTTCTTCAAATTCACATGTGAACTTCAATCTTACTAGAGCAACCAGAGGAAGTTTCATTAGTTATTTTGCTTGTTGCACTACAAAAAATATTTGTTATGTTTTGTAATGCAGTTTTTCACTCCACCAAAACGGATGTAATTCACCTTCTAAGTAAAGGGTTAGATACTTTGACACTAGTGAACACTTAGCAGTTAACTAAGTTTCCTTTACGGTGAAAAATAATGTTTTATTCAAATGCATGTTTTACATTAAGGTGCAGTGAAAATGCACACCTGATAGGGCATGCCCCATAACCGATGAAGATAGAAATCTGATTCAGATTCCAAAATATTTGGGGGAAGCCTTTCAGCCCCTCGAGGATTTGTAGGAACCCAAATCTGCATCATAATCAAACGTATCTATTCAGTGCAAGATTCTAAGATTGTAAAGGCTATACAATGGTTATTATTAACAAAAAGCATGGTATTACAGACATGCATATATCCCAGCATGTTAAAAACTTAAGCTAAAGACAAAAGATTCTGTAAATATACACTCAACCAAATGGAATTTTAAAGAATCTAGGAAACCAGGGGTATAAAGAATCTAGCCAGACATAAAATGCCAATAGTTTAGGAAACTCTGATAAACAATGCCTATCCGAAACTAGTCATTTTTATCAACTTGTAAACACCTGATAATCATCATAAGAATATTGAAAAGCACATAATTAGGAAAGAAATAGAGGGGGACAAAAAAATGAACAAGATAAAGACTAAATGGGGGAAAAAAGAAAGAAAAAAGGATATCCAATATTACCGCATGTTATATTTGGATTTGGAATTAACTAGACCACATCGTTCGTTAAACATTCAATATATAAACACCAAATGGAAAAATCATTTAAAATTTGTTGAGTATTAATAAAGTGAAATTAGTTTGCACATTGATAACTAATTTCGAGTGGCATATTTTAACCGGTATGTGCATATGATTTTCATTATCATTTTCATTTTCATTCTAACAGAATGGGTAAGCCGAAAGAGAGAGAGACAGACAGAGAGCGTATGATTTTCCAGCAAGAAAAACATCTGTTTTCTCAAATTCTATCTGCGGAGTGAAATACTATTAATCATCCATTTTTTAAAATAACCATACTATATCTAGATAAACTGAGAAACATAACTGAAATGGATCCAACTATTGTTAACTTCTTCTCCATCTATGGTCAAAACCAGCAAAATATAAAATAGGCTAATCATGGTATACTTGTCATGTTGGGAGTAACTTTTTCTATGAACATTTTCATGAATTTCTGAACAAAGTAGACTTATTGCAATCAGTAACCAAGTTGCTCCTGAATCAATAATTGTAAGTAGGGAATTAAAGCAACTAACCCATATGAAAGACAACTTAGACAAGATAATATGGTCTGTAAATTTCAAGAAAGCCACTTCAAGTTTTTATTTATGTTTTTAATCAGGATTCAGGAGTTTAGATACCTTCTTATTATGAAAGAGAATTGAGAAGATCGACCTTATAATAAAATATCACTTCACTAGTCTACTCACGTCGCTCCCACAAAAGATGAAGTGAAAAATTAATGGATATGATGAAATATTAAAACTCCATAAAACCATACCTTTGTGTCATTTAATTTGTAAACCTTATTGTACTTGCTTCTATCACTCCTAAATGAAGCCCAGGCATCCCACAAAGACTTGGTTGAAATTTTCGAGTAATTGTCATCAACATATGTGAGATCAATGGATGGTAAAAGACTGGATGGAAGGTTCATCTAACAATTAATATCATGGCACCAAATTCTTGTGTTAGCTAGATTACTTCTCACTTAACATGATATGAAAGAACAATTTTAAGGATATAGGGAAAGATTATATATACTCTACTTACCCTAGTCAATGCTAGTGTTGGAAATGATACTCCTAGAAAGAAGCCAAAAACAACTCCAACAAAGGTTGCTAGGGTGAGCCTCATTGCTTCATTTTGTCTTTTTATATTTCCACTGCATGCCAGAGTTGAAAATAAAAAAATTATATGTATCAGGTAAAATGATTCTTTTTTTCTGTTTCTCTTGCAGTTAGAGCAATTCATGGCATGAAAATGTATCTAAGCCACACCTTCGTAGGGGAACTCCCATAGTTGTCAATTATCTTTTAAGGTTTGTGCTCATGAGTTTGCAGAATGTGTTTCCTGCGACACTGAATCGCCAAATGTTCACCCCTGAAAATGTAATACATGTGAAAAAGCAGAGTAATCTTGTTAAGCATCACTTATGACATCTATAACCATATGATAGCACCATCCTACATTCTTAAAACTTCACATGCCAAGTTGCAAAGTTTAATCAGCTATATAGCTCAATTAATTTAAACATATGACCAAGGTTTTAAAAATGGTTTGTAACCACTATTTCGGCCGCAATGTCAAGGTTTTAAAAGTGTTTGTGACTGTAATTGTGAATGCATCGATCACATTTGTCTGCAATTTCTTACAATATCACGAAACGTGACAAAACCACAATTGTGACTGCAACCATAGTTTAAAACATTGAATGTGGTAATTACCCTCACAAATCTGGATTAAGCTAATGGCAATGCAATTTGCACCATTAAGCACTCACCTGACTCTACTAAGCCTGCACTAAATTATTTGAAAAAGAATTCTTGTCATCTTGTGTCTTAGAATCTCCACTTGCCGTACCACAAGTATGTTATGCCAAAGGGTTTGGCTCAACTGGCATTAGGTTCAATTTCCATTGCAAGAAATTTTCTTTGATTACAAGTAAATGTGTATGATTAGTCACACACCCTACTCCCTCTTCACTTTTTTTTTTATCAAGTACCAACAAACAAAAACATGAAACATGGTACTACACAACCAAATACGTGGCTTCAATTAAAAGAACCCAAAAATAACACATACACGAATGGGGAAAGGAGAGGCAACAACAACAACCAAGGTACTACTTTTCGTTGAATGAATGATCAGTGCGAGATTCCTGTACCACCATAATTAACAAAATATACCAATTGTTTTAATTATAATTATATATAACAATGAAGATGAAAATTACAATTATAATTATAAGAATAAGGCATACCTGGATGAATTGTGCACGTAAATTGTGTTGGCACGAGAGAATATGGGAGGAAAGAGAACGATGAATGAATAATTGAATATATATATATATATATAGAGAGAGAGAGAGAGAGAGAGAGGAATTGAATTTGAAGGAGAATAAAGGGAATTAGGATTTGTTGGAGGTTTTGATGATGATGTTTGTTGTTGTTGTTTAAGTTGTTATGTCATGGAATTGTTGTTTGTTTGGTTGATAGTGTCGTATGAGAGGAAGTGTCCCTCGATGAGGCCGAAGAAATGTGACTTTGTAACTCGATACACATTACACACAGCACCTTTCATCATGGCCCACCACCCTCAAGGCCTACTTAACTATCTCATTATCCAATCATTGGGGACCTCGACCTCCTACTATTTTTAATTTATTGTAATATTATGAATTTATTTTTTATTCTTTAACTAAAATATCTTAAAAAATTATGGATACGTAGTTTAGTTAAATTTTTGAAGGGAAGAGTTTTGTTGTCAATGATATTCTATTTGACTTAATAATATTTCCTTCAATAGAAAATATTTATAATCTAGACACAAAATATTTTAAACGTTATGAATAATTTATTTGTGAATGTTTATATCTTCTTTATTTTTATGATTTATATTTATTTTTATTTATTTTGTTGTAATTTTTTAGATATTTTTTATATTTATAAATAGACTATTATCTTTATAAAAAAATATACATAATTATTATTATTATTATTTATAAATTCTCGTAATCTTTTTTTTTTCTATTACTTTCTTGATTTGAGTTATATTTTATGTAACGTTAAAGAGTTTTTTATTTTCATTTATTTTTTTATCAAATCACGTACTTTTATATCAAACATTTAATTGTATTTGTTATAAGTATTGTTTCTTAATTTTACTTCGGTTTAAATTTTAAATCTTGCTATGCTATATCAAATTAATTAAAGATAATTTTCATGTTATTAGATAAATTGAGTTTTCTTATCATTAATTCATTGTAATATTAATTTTAATGTGAATTTTTGACACTTGATTATAGTTGTGAAATTCAGTTTCATTATTAATCCGATCAAGATAGTGGGTCAGTAGTTCAATTGAGGAAGAGGGATCAGTAATTTGCTCGATTTGATCTAATATATATTAAAAATTTAAACTTATATATGTATATATTAGATACTTGACCTTATTGATCGGATTTGATCGGGTAATACTGGGTCAAACACATGACCGGTCTCGACTGACCTGAATCGAATTTCACAACTATACATTTGACATACCATATCAACGTGTGTCTCAATTTTATTAGTTTTTATTTTCATAATTTCTTCCTATATTAAATTCTTAAATAAAAATCTAAAAATATAAAGTTTGACGGTTTATTTTCACTGAAATGAATTATTATTTATTCATTTTATAAATATGTATTATCTATTTATAATATATTATTATTATTATTATTATTATTATTATTATTATTAATATTATTATTATGTTAATGCATTCACATCTTTGGAAAATACATGTCGACAATACCTTTTTAAAGTTTTGAATTTTGATTACACATGTCACTTAGAAAGAGATTCGGATAACCCATAAATTAGGTTTGGTACAACAACAGTTATATTGATTATATTTGTTAATTTATTTTATTTTTTTAGTAACTAAATTTATCCAATTAATAAGTTTTAAATAGCTAAAGTTTCTTGTAGACATTTGAATTTTGAATTTTAAAATTCTTTTTAAATGGATTTTTGGAAATAATTTATATAAAATATATTATTTTTCTTCAAAAATTCTTGAGTTATTCTTTATCTTTATTATTCATTCTTTTAAAATCTAATGATTATAAGGAGTATCATTTTAATCATTAGATTTAAAAAAAAAATTAACGATGAAGAGAGGAGTAATTACTCATTAAATAATTAGGTTATTAAAATAAGTCATTTTTTCTCACTTCATTAAAGTTAATTTTGGTATTAAAGAAAAATGGATTTGAAAAAGGAAGTTATGGAAGTTATAAAAAAAAAATTATTTCTCTTTAACACTTTTTGAGATATTTGTTTGCTCACAAAAAGAAAAGTGGAGAACACAAAAAAGGCAAACTACAAATTCAAAGGGTTTCTATTCCATAAGAGAGACCAAGTAAAGAAAGTTAAAAAAGAAGAAACACTAGTAATAATTTTTTAACAATATTATAGATTTGGGTAAGTATTTTAAACTTTTTTGTAAAAATTACAAAATATAATAGATATGAAAATTATGTTATTCAAGATCTTACTGTGTAATTTCATATATGATGAATCCTAGGAAATTACACATGAGAGCAAAATTATGCTAACAATTGGTATCAAGACAACGTTTTGGATATTTTTCTCTGGGTGCATTTTTTGGAACGTACATGCTTCATGTAATGCTTTTGTATTCATATTTAAATATGTGATTTGAAATGCCTTTATTGGCTGAGAACTGTTATGATGGCCTGCACGTGAATATGTATATATGATTATATGATAGAAATAAATTATTTGGTTAACTGAATAGGGCATTTGTTGCACATTTATATGCTTTTGGTGCTTCGGTGATTATTTAAAGTCCTATTTGAAAACTTATTTGTAAAATTATTTTTTACCTTAATTAGTTTCATTTTTTTTTAGTGTGCTAGAAATGAAGAATTTTTTAAAAAGGGATTTTACAACATCAACAGGATCATCCTATTGATCCAGGAGGGAGGAAATAAATATCATGTTATGATCCTAATGATCGTGAAGAGTTTGTTTGCAAAAAGGATCTTGTCAACCAAGAAAACTTGATTTTCGAAGACAACAATTTGGAATTCTATTTCAAAAGTTTAATCCTATCTATTTTTTTTTAATTTTCCAATTGGTTGGAATATAGTGAATCAAAAGATGCCACATTTTATTTATATTGTTATCTTATGACACCTAACATTGGAGAAACAAAAATGATTATGCATTTTCAACTTATGGTTTTTAAAATCCAAAAAAAAGGATAGATTGAAAACCCATGTTGGAGACTTTAATAGTGCTCATAATCCAGCTTTGAGAATTTGTCAAGCATTAATGAAATAAAAAAACAACACAATGAAGTTGTTATTAACAAGCAATCAGACTTGATGAAAAGGGCAAATAGGATTCATTTGACAACAACAATTGACTGTATTTGGTTTCTATTGAGGAAATGATTAACTTTTCATGGTCATGATCATGGTTATCAAAATCGTGAGTCAACTCATAAAATCGCCTTCTTGAGTTAGATTGCACGCAAAATTGAAATTTGAGTGACTTGGATGGACTCACATAGAGTTTGATAAAATTGTGCAAACTCCAATTCTGAGTCCAAGTCACTGAGTTTGGTTGAGGCCCAAATTTTGAACAAAACGACACCCTCGATGGGTCATTTTTGTGTCCCCACTTCTTTGTTTTGGGTTTCTCTACAGTTCAAATTTCATTCCCCACTTCTCTATAGCCACTAGAGGACATGGATCTTCGACCTTTGTCGTAGCAGGGGCAAGGCATTGTTTTCCCTTTTCGTTTTCGAATGGTTGGGCCTTAGTTTGAGTCCAACAACCTCTTTTTTTATATGTAAAACATGGCCTTGACTCTTTGCTTTAAGGACATTTGGGGATAATCGAAGATAGCATAACATATAATATAATCAAGTAATTAACTATAATAATAATAATTTAAAATATATAAGAAGTATTTAAAACATAATATTATCAACTAAATAATAATAACAATAAATATAATAGTATTATAAAATAAAATAAAAACTACTTGAGGCATAATATATTATAATAAACTAAATAATAATAAATAAAACATAATATGTGATATAATAAATGAAAGAATAATAATGATGAAACATTATAAATAATAATTATGTCTTACTAATTTGCTTTATTATGGTATTGAAATGTTAAACTATATGTTATTTATAGATTTTTTTATATAATATGAAGTAGATTCTTATGAGTCTACAGAGCTCCCATGAATCAGTCCATTCACATAATCAAGGTAATTTTCTTGAGCTTTTACATTTCTTGGTCAATCATAATGAAAAGATTGATATGGTTTTAAAAAATGCTCGAGGAAATCTCAAACTAGTGACACCTAACATTCAAAAGAATATTATGATTAGTTACAACTTGTGAGACCACAAAAATTATTGTCGATGATGTTAGAGATTTTTTGCCATTTTAATTGATGAATATGGAGATATATCAATTAACGAGCAAATGTTTGTTATTTTGCATTACATTGATAAAAATGGAAGTGTCATTGAGAGGTTTCTTGGTCTTGTTCATGTTTCGGATACAAGTGTCATATCTATAAAATTTGCTAAACAATAGATTTAATGATGTGAACATCGATTTGAGTTATTTGTGTAGCAAGCTTAAATCCAAGAAATTCATTTTTTCAGTTGATAAGGAAAAGTTTATTTGTTTGGATAAGTTTTATCCATCAAAAATTTCTTATGTGGAACTTATGCAACTTGAAAGTCAACTTGTTGAATTTTTTTATAAGAGGCATTCTTTCAAATGATCAAATTTTACAGTTAAATGAGATTGTTAATCTTTCTTGAATGTTGATGAAAACTAAAAAAACATATTTTATATCCAATTAAGCGTAAAATTAAAAAAAGTTTCAAATCTCTAGCACTTTCAAGTTGAGTTATTTTATGAAGTATTTGATAAACAACTTCAAGAGCTAAAAAATAGATTTAATGAGTTGAACATTGATTTGCTTCTTTGTATAACAAACTTAAATCCAAAATATTCATTTTTTGAATTTAATAAGAAAAACTTGATTTATTTGACTAGGTTTTATCCATCAAAATTTTCTTTTGTGAAACTTATGGAACTTGAAAGTCAACTTAAAGCTTTTATAAGAATTGTTGTTTAAAATGATCAAATTTTAAAGTTAAATAGTATTGCATGCCAATCTTTCTCAAATGTTGGTGAAAACGAAAAAACATATTTTGTATCCAATGGTATACTTGTGAAATTGACTTTGATTTTTCATGTGACAACTGCAACAATTGAATTTTTTTTCTCAAATTTTGTGAAGAATAAAATGTGCAATCGCGTAGGGGATGAATGATTGAATAATTGTTTGGTTACACACATAGAAAGAGATATTTTTGATAGTATTGACAATGAAAAAATCATTGAACATTTTCAAAATATGAAAATGCGTAAGGACAATTATAAATAATTTGTATAAACATAAATATTTCAGATTTCTTTTGTGATAACATGATGTATTTTTTGCCCCGAAAATATTATCAATTATTTCTTGTCCCACAGAGAAAAATTTGGGATCTGACAATGTTTCTCCTTTCGTTTTTGATTCATAAGATGTAAATTGTTCATTTTTTTTCCTTTCTTACACTTAACACAATTTGTTTTTTTTTTTTGTTTAACAATGTATACTCAATATGCAGCTCCACTTTCGTAGCATATAGAATGAACTGTCATCATTTGTTTGACAGCTTTAAACCAAATTACTGAAATCTTGATATATATTCTCTCTTAGCTTGCTATATGTTACAACTTATTCTTTCACTTAGAAATTATCAAGTTCATTCTTTTATATGAAGGCCACATGTTTATTTGTTTATATTATCTAATGATGAATGCATGTTGCTGAGATTTATCAAGTATCTACTTCATGTTCCACCTTTTAGAATTGAAAGTAAATATAATACATTGTGCACTAATTCCTTATGAAAGAGCTGCTAGATTGATACACTATGGAGCTCATGATTCTAAGTATTCTGTCATTTTGTGATAACAAATATTCACTTTATTTAAATAGAATTGGTGAAAAGGATATGTCCATTGTCCACGTTAGATAAATTTACTAATCTCATATTTTCATTTATTATATTCACATTTTTTCTCTTTAATGAATTATACAATAACAAAATTAAAATCTTCTCAATTTAAATTAATTTATTGATTAACTTAACTTAAAGATAAAAATATTTTTCTATTTTATGTTCTTGAATCATTTAAGAAAACATGTTATTATAAAATTTTGTATAAAAATAATACTTAAATATTTATTAGATGAATTTTAGTTTTTGTAATTAGTCTCCTAATTTCTATTTTTATCCAATTTTTGATACCAATACTCTAGCAATTTTTTAACATACATAAAAATGAATGTGACCTGTGTGAATGCATGGTACCAAATGTGTTATGATAGATAATTATAGTCGTACACAATGTTTTCAATAATATACAAAACATTTATTTCATTGTTAATACAAAATTAAATAAAAGAATAACAAGCTCTTATAAATGACAAGTAATAATAGGAATGACAATTTTATGTTGACTCTATGGTACTTGCAAAAAAATGCTTGCAAAATATGTGCAAATATGCTAACTTTATATGTGCATCATGATCTATATTCTAGATATGATGTTTCAAACAATATCTCTTTAATACAATTGATATAAACATTTTAAGTGCACCCAAGCTGAAGAAACTTATTCAATGGTTATTACTAATCGTTTTTGGTCCCAAATCTTTGGGGTTGCTTTTTCCAATAAACGTTGGTTACATTTCTTTATGTTATTTGTACCAGTAATTGGTTTATGGATGAGTGCTCTTGGGGTAGTCGGTTGTTGTATTTAAGACCTTCATTAATACTTTGTTAATGAGATTGCGTTTTTCATAAACATTTTCCTATGACATGTCAAAGTCCTATAAATAACAAATGAAATCCTAGGTTTGAAAGTGTTGATCTTTATCAAAAGACATGTTTTGTTGTGTATACTTGCTTTGATGGAAGAAGTGAATTTCTGTTGAAGTGCTTGTCATGCCAACATGTAAGCATGAATTATCTGCATGAAGAAGGAACATGCATTTAATGTAAGAATTAATGTTTCAATGACCATAATTCACCAGATGAAGATCTTGAGTAAAGAATCAATTCGTTGAGAGACAACAAACACTTGAAGATAAAGACTATAAATAAAAGAAGCTTTGAACACCTAAAGGTGAATAATCTTGCACGAAATATTCTTTCATTCTTTATTGTAAGACTTTATGTAAATCTTTGAATAGATAAACAGCTCTAAAAACATCTTCTACACCTTGAGAGAAAAGATTAAAGTGTTAAGTGTGATATCCTCATGTAAGACGATCATCTTTTAGTCATTGAACAAACTTACAACAAATCTTGTTGATTTGTTTAAAGCCCTCAATGGCTTGGTAAGACAAATGATACTGGGTTGAATTCAAGCTTTGGGTAGAGTTTGTCTTTGTAAGAACTAGAAGTGACATTGAAAAATACTTATAACTTTTGAAAAGTTAATGAAATTTGAAAGATTACCAAGAAATAAACATAGTCTCGGTGATTGAGACAAACCAATATAAATCCTTATGTGTTCTTGATTACTACTTTCCTTAGTGTTTAATAGACAAATGATTTGAATTTGTTTTTAGTTTGATAAGAAAACTATTTTCTCATCATCTGATCAAACTTTTCATTATATATCTTTTCTATTTTTAGTAAAAACTCATATAAGATGATGACGTATGTTTGTTTCAAGAAAAATTTAAATTTCTAAAAACATAACTTAACATTCTTTCTTGTATTATTTGCCTCAGTAATAAACAAAATTAAGTTTAATTTATATGCATTATTATTGTAAAACTCTATCGAAGCAAAAAATAAAGTTATTGTTAAACACTTAATATATCCAATAGGAGTTAATCATGTCATAACATAATATTAATGAATAAAATGATGTGATAAAATAATAAAATGTTATTAGACATAAGTGTAAAAAAAATTACACTAACAAATAATTCATACTCCACTAAAAACATTAAATTATATTAAAAGATTTTTTTTCCAAATACATGAATTTCTCCTAAAATATTATGAATAATATTTGTAATTATTCTCATTGTTGAATCTAATTATTTAAATTAAAATTATTCAACTTTTTTTGTTATTAACTATGTTAATGATAGATTGGATGTGTATATGAGAATAAGTATGGTAATATTTTATCTCGCCCCTATTTATGGTCATCCTTTATAACACTAGTATGTTATCATATTCTGATATGTAACGACGGCATCACATTACTTAAACAACTCTCTTATTATTTATTTTTATTTTTTAATTCTCCTCAATTAATGGATTGTCTAATTTTTACTTTTGTTCTTTTATCTTATTTTCAATATTCATTTTACTTCTTTAAAATTCATTTTTGTTCTTTATTTTTAAATTTGGGTTAATTCACTTCTTTTGAAATAATGATCAATTTCAATCTTTGAATATAATTTTGTTTACTTATTCAAATTTTTGAAACTTTTTCATTAGATTCATTTACATAAAAAAAAATATATGTTCAAACTAAAAGTGAATATAAGCTTGACAAGAATAATTTGGAAAAATGAATCTAAAGAGCAACTGAAAAAATGAATTTAACGAGCAACTGAAAAAAATAAAAAAAAATCAAATATCATATTTTTTTGGTTGTTTGCACAATTCATTTTTTACGCAATTTTTAATATTTTATAACCTGCCACCATTTCATTTCATTCTTTCCATAACTGAGTTTAATGAGATAAATTTTATTTATTGAATAACTAAAAAAAGTTTTATTTTTCTATAAAATGAAAAAGCACTATTTTGAAAGGATAAAATTTACTTAAATTTAAAATGAAAAGATTAAAATAAATCTGAAAAGATAAGATAAAAGATTAAAAATTTAATTTAGCCTAATGAATAAGAGTTTGGATTTAAATAAAAAGTAAAAATTCAGAGTTCAAACGAACAAACGGTGTAGTGCACTTGTACACTGGAATTATAATTTTAAATTAAAAAATAGAAAGCGGAAGATAAACAAAATATCCGTCCCACTTTGTTAAAAATTTCACGAAAATTGGAAAAATTCCAATTCCGCTCTCGATTTTCGATTTCGGATTTTGATAGCAACGTTGGAAGGAAAGGTGAGAGCAAAATTGTTGGAAGAATCTGGTTTTTGCGTCGTAGTTGTTGTTTTCGCGATCAAAACGATGTCGTCGCCGGACATTGTCTCGATATTGGACAACTCGAAGGAGCTCGATCGGGTGAGGAAAGAACAAGAGGATATTCTGTTGGAGATCAACAAACTTCACAAGAAGCTTCAAGCAAGTAAGTCTCTCTCTCTCTCTTTCAATTCATTGTTTTTTTATTGGGTTTTTTCAGTGCTGCATCTTCTTCGTTTTTGTGATCCTTATGGTTCATCGTGTTAATGTATGTTTGCAAATCAGGTGTTTCTTCTGTTTTTATCAGTTCTGGATAAGTTGAAGTTAAAAAATTGAGGAAAAAAAAACTGTAGAGCGTGCTGGCTGGGATTTTTTTTTTCGTGTTTAATAATTTTTATTACACTCTAAAGTGGCCCTATTTTTAAGTGATTTTTTTTTTAAGTTTTAGTTTTTGAATTTCACGAACATGGATGCTAAAGTGTTTGTTTGTTTGTTCATATTTCATACATGAAAAAAACTAATTTGATTGCTTGTGCTGATTGCTTATAAGATAGAAAGATTGGAAAGGGAAGTGAATGAGAGAAAATGGTGTGAAAAATATGATAGAAACTTGCTCAAGGTAGTTTCGTTTTGGCAAGTGTGAAGAACATCGATAGAAGTGTTAGTGAGAAATAATGGATCAAATGGAAGTTAGCAGCCTCCTTAAAAGGATAGAAGAAAAACTAAAAAAAATGTTTGTTATGAAAACCTGAATTTCAAGTGGAACACTGCTTTTAAGGTGCTTTTATGCATTTGTGGAATGGAGCTTGATGGTGGCTGAGCAGAGGGATAGGGAAGGGAACTGGAATGCCGCTTCCATGCGTAAGTTAGTTTTGACACAAAGTAAGGGTATTGGAGAAAATATTGCATCCTTGGATTCATGACGGTTCGAGTATTGCAGGATTCGAGGTGTTGAGCATGATTCACTGAAGCTTCTAGAAGTTGTGTCCAGACCTCAGGTTGGTCTGGGATCTGAGATGGCTGAGCAGAATCCAGGCTTCAGTTTCATGGCCTGGATTTGCATGAGGTTGGAGGGGAGCTCTAAAGCTATGTAATGGGCATGTGGACTGTGTTTTGAGTCCAGAAGAGAAAATACTATGAGAAACATTTAAAAAAGACTTTGCTCTGAATGACAGATTGATCATCGATTTAACCTCTAATGAACAACATTTTGTGGGGGTGGAACAAGACTTGGCTATTGTTGTGTGTTGATTACTAATATGCATGTCCAGCTTGGCCAAACTTGAAATGGAATATTTCATGCTCATAAGCCTGTTAAAAGTTGACAGCTTTAGCCGGGTTAGAGTTCGGCAATAAAGTAAAACCTCAGTTTTATAATTACAACGTTTTCCCTCAGTGCATATGCCTATTTCTTGGTTTATTTTGTTAAGCGTTGCAACGATGATGGCGTGAGGGATTAAGCTGCTAACCGTTGTTTTTTTAAAAGTGAGTCACTTTCCATGAATCATAATATTTTTCTATATTCAGAGATCTTTACTTAGCAGGCAAACAATTCTGCTTAAAAGTCATAGCTAATATATTATAACTGGGTTATATACTTATTTGCTATTTTTCCAAATTAAAATCTTTTACATTTGAAAACATTCAGATACCCTTCTTCAAAATAAAATCATGTATAATTAAATCACGCGAGTGTACTCAATGTCAACCACAATAGTGGTCATTCTAAGCGCATTGAAATATGTTTTTGAAGGGTCAATATTAACATAATCCACAAAATTTAGTGATGTATTGTGAAACCCTAATGGTAAGAAGATACTAGAGCATTGGAGATTGATCTTTATTGAGCACTGTGTCATAATCCTAGTTATGTACAAAAGTCATTCTTTCCAATATGCATATTGTTGAAAGGCAGTGGTTTTTGCTGTTTTTGTGGTTAATGAATAAAGTCATAAGTTGTGAAAGGCAAAGAAGTACTAGTGAGAATAATAGATTTCATGGTTTCTAGTCCTGTGAAAAGGGGTGGGGTTAGACCAAGAAAGATAGAGGAAAATTGTTAAAAGGGATCTCATGGTGAATAATATCTGAGAATTTGGTTTTTAACCAAGCCGCCTAATACTGTCATGTGATCCATATTACGACCTCACCTAGTGGGATAAGACTTTTGTTGCTATTGTTGTTTGTATTTTTAGGTCTTCAATAATCAATATTTATTTGATATGCATATTTCTCATGTATTTAGTGTTTTCTTTTGTTTGTGAACTACCTTGGCTTAAAAGTGTAATTTATCAAATACCCAAATTGTAGCAGAAAGTATATGTTGATTTGGTCAACTTTGAAAAAGGGTTATTGAAAAATTATTAAATTAAGGAAACAAACAATTCTTTCAGTTTGAGATGTAGTGTAAAATTAATCATGTGTATTTACCTAACAACTTAAGCTTTTGTATTTGTTGGTTCATGATGTGGTATAAGAGCCTCCCCCATTCCACAACTTGATCCTTCTCTCCCCCATTCTAATAAAAAGTTGATTTTAGCACAAGGTAGGTCGGTTAGTGCTTTATGCACACTTAAAGGCTGAAGGCTCTTGGGTGAGGGAATTTGTATGAGATATGATACAAAACCATTCATGTATCTTTGCCTAACAAACAACTTAAATTTTTGGGATTGTTTGTTCATGACACTTCTGTGATTTTAGTGAAATTAACAAAATGGCGCACTAAACATTATTATTAGTTGAAATTAAATCTCATTTGCTATAGTTTTCATGCTTTTGGATATGAAACTTGAACATTAAAATATTAAGATTTGAGTTAGTCAGTCAATGGGAACCATGGACTAAGCTCTAATTTGACAAAGCCAAAGACTCTTAGTACTTGCTAGACTGGAATGGCTCTACTTGTTTCCATATCTGGGAAACATAATCTGATGTTCAGTTATTCCTTATATTCTCTATTTATGTCTCTGTATTTTGGTGATGATAGCTTTTTTGTCATTTTGTTGCAGCTCCTGAAGTAGTTGAGAAGCCTGGGGATAACTCATTGGCTAGGCTGAAATTTTTGTACACTCAAGCAAAAGATCTTTCAGAAAGTGAAGCAAGGTATGTTTAATCTGTCTGTAGTTATGAAGCATTTTATATGATTGCATTTTATTTTCTAATGTGGTGAAAATCATAGCTATGGATTTTGGCATTAGAGTAACTTGATATACTCTGTCCAGGCTAGGCATTCTATAACATATGATTCTTGATATTGATTTTGGTTGCAGTATTTCCAACTTACTGATAAACCAAATTGATGCCCTACTGCCTACGGGTCCACAAGGGCAAACACGAAGAAGAATAGGTTTGACTCAAATCTGTGGCAAATATATTTTTCTTTCACTTAAACCTTATCGCCTCTTTACTTAAGCTTATACATTTAGTATTCATCCATAAAATGAATACTATCAACAGATCAGAATCTTTTAGTATGTTGCTCTCTTAATATTTCCTTCTTATTTGTGTTATATGTATTAACCAAAGGGACTAGGTATGATTGACCAACAATGTAGAACCAAAGCAAGTATCTAAAGCATTAGAGTTCTGCTTTTTTGGGGGAAGGAATGTAGGAAGCAAATGAAATGTGGGAGAAAATGGGGGAGGAAAAAAATAATATGTCTGACAATCTTTGTGACAACTACATGCCAAATTTCCATTGATTTGTTAGAGGATGTTGCAATTTTTTGTTTGTTTAAGATTTTTTGTCTCCCTCCATTTTTTTTTTCCAGGAAAAGGTAAAGTCTACTGCTTTGGATACTCATCAATATACTTGACATCTCTGCTGCCATGTTGGTCAATCTTGTCTAGTCCAGCTACATGAAGAAGAAAAAGGGGGAGGGAGGGCATTCTAATGTGTAATTTTAAGTAAACTTAAAATTCTGTTTTACTCATTTATATTTACATTCATTCCTTCTCTACCTATATGGTGGAAGGAGAATGGAAATCAGTGTGCTGGGTATATCTACAGAAATCTTGATTTGGAGGTGCTGATTAGCCAAAACTTATAACTCATTAGCAAGAGTACTTTTGCATCCTGTTGTTATTCCCCCAGGTAGTTCATGGTGATGTATTGCATCCCCAACAATGTGGTAATGTTTTTGTACAACTTTCAGTTGATGAGGTTGAGCTATGCAAACATGAGAATCAAAATACATACAATGTGAAATGGCTTATGGAGTATTTTGGTTGAAACAAATAATTTATTATGCTATCTGTTATTATTATGATTTCATTTCCTTTGAGATGTCATTTTTTATATACCTTGTGTGGCTGACAGTACTTGTGTTACAGAAGGTAATGAGCAGAAAAGGAAACGAGTGAAGACTGAGTCAGACATTTCGAGGCTAACTACTAATATGCGAAGTCTTGAGGCTTGTGCCAGTCTTAAAGGTGAACAGGTATGCATTTGCACTCAAGTTTGATCAATACAAATCAGTAAAATTGAATTCTTTATTGCTTTTTATCAATAAGGTTTTTTCTTTCTCTGTCACATTATACTGCACATATGTGCTGTACATTGCCTCTGATAAGCTTGTGCTGGTTAAACTGCTTCTGTTGTTTCATTTAAAGCTACAACTGTTAGAAATTCAGTTATAGTTAGTTAATTGAACTGTTATTCATTTATAATTATGGTTATTCATTTGGTAGTTAATAAAACTGAGATCTAACAGGTTCTATATATAAACAGGAGAACCTCTTACATGGTTATGCATCAATTTAAATAACATTTTCACAGACATAGCTCTCTCTTTTCTCTCGATGTACATTTCATGAAACTATTTTCTAATATTATTACATGAAGCATCTTGAGTTCTATTCCATTAAGTTAATTTCTTGTCACTTCTCAGGTAGCAGCTAGGGTCACTCCACGAAATGCCGATAAGGACGAATGGTTTGTTGTAAAAGTGATTCATTTTGATAAGGAATCAAAGGAGTAAGTATACATTTTGTAATTAAATAGTCATGTATTGAGTTCAAGCAATCAATAGAATGTGTTCTTTCATTTGTATAGTATTATGTAATTAATTAATTAATTAAGTTGGTGCTAATTATTCAACTCCTCTATGGTTATTGCTTGTTACACTAACACCATTCTTGTTTGGGTAATTGCATGTTTTATAATATCTACAAGGTGACTTTGTGTAAGGTTTGTGCAGAATGCAGGGGAGGTATGTAGGGGTGTGAGAACAGCACATAAAGTAAAGGGCAGGAATATTGGGTGTAATAAGCATTAGGAATATTTAGTACAATTATGCCTATTTATTTTTCAAGAACAGGTTATACCACATTCATGCCTTAAAAGACATTAACTATAATGAAGGGTATTATATTGTGAGTCGAGATCTAACAAGTGTATGTTTAGCCTATTCTATCTTAATGACAAGCTTGGCCTGCTTTATGACTTGGAAATACGCTTGCTAGTGATGTAATAAGGTTATTTTTTTACAAAGGAAAAAAGAGTGTTAAGTCAAGTATTGAATATATTATATACTAGGTTACTACCTCTCATATATGATCTGGTGGGTAAATTTGACCCATGCTTGCGTTGCTTAGGTCAACCACAAGCTCCTTGTTTGGATTGAGTCTGCTTGACCATGTCTTTACCTAACTAAATGAGTTTGTCATTTGACCAACTTTTTAAACTGTATGTATAGCTCAGATTTTTTGCTTTACAAGTTATACTGTTGCTTGTGTATGGTTTGTAGTCATTGACAGAAAGAATAGTACCATTATGACGTTAATCTTTTGTAATTGTCCTTTTCATTATTTATTTGTTCTCCTGTAACATGATTTTACAGATTTGAAGTATTAGATGAGGAACCAGGTGATGATGAAGAAGGCAGTGGCCAAAGGTAACCTAACCTATTAGGAAAGTTGTCATGTTTAATTATCTAGAATGCTCATGTCATGTACTTGATTTGCTTGAGGTGCTACGTTAAATTTACATGGGAATTTCTTTCCACATGTCTTGCATTGTTACTGCCTTTGAATGACATGTTTATTTTCATTGGTTTCTCCTGCTGCATTCACAGACAATACAAGCTTCCCATGACAAATATCATTCCTTTCCCCAAGAGTAATGATCCTTCTAGCGCTCCAGATTTCCCTCCTGGAAAACACGTTTTGGCGGTCTATCCAGGAACTACTGCACTTTATAAAGCAACAGTTGTTCAAGGCCATCGCAGAGTAATAATTCTCTCATTTTCCTTAGTAGAGTGAGATTACTTCTTGATTCTCTGACTTCCATTAATTTGTAGTATGTGAATCCTTGCTAATTAGTATAAACTTTTGTGACAATGACTTAATACTGACCAATATTATTTTGCATGTTCTGGGTTATTCTCCAACATTTCACAATTGTGCAGAGGAAGACCGAGGAGTAAGTATACTCTGTTAAGGCTCCATGGGAATGCTTGCTAAGTTCTAAATATTATTAATCACAGCCACAGAAAATCAAATGGCATCATGATTTGTTTTTACTTTCTAAACCTTTGGTTTAATGGAAATAAAGGGGAGGGAAGTTAATTTTGTTTTGTTTTTTTAAATTTTAAATAATTTTTTTGTAACATAGAAAAGTAAATAAATAATAAATCATTTTATGTTAAGAAAAATTACTATAGTAAATTTTAAATTTTAAGTTGGTATAAAATTTTTGTATATAATTTATTTATTTATTTTCACACACCCACTCGTCCAAATAAGCAAAAAGAAATTTCTATAATTCTTTCCTTATTTTCTTATATCCAAACAACACTTTTTTCTATTATATTTTCTTCTATCCTTTTTATTTCTGTGTTTCATTCCTCCCTAATTGACTTCCAATCTAAATAGAATATTTTTTTTTATTCGTAGGAATTGAACACAGTACCAAGGATTTACAATACTCATTCACATTTGTTCAACCAACTTAGTTAAACTCTTTTGGTTAATCTAAATAGAACATTAATGTCAAAGAGGGGGGTCGAATTTTAAAATCTATTAAATGCACAATTTGTTTCCTTTTATTCTTTGATAGAACACTGAAATTTAGGCACACTAAATGAATTGAAAATTACATCAAAAGCTGTCCCAGATTTTTAACGACGGATTCCTATAAAGAATAACTTTGTCCAAAGAACTTCCAAAAACTCTCTTCTTCCCACCACTCCTTTATTTGTAGGAATTGAACACAGTATTAGGAGTTTACAATAGTCACACTCATACACCTGTTCAACAAATTTAATTAAACTCCCTTGGTTAATCTAAATAGAACATTAATGTCAAAAGGGGGGGGGGGGGGGAGTCGAATTTTAAAATCCATTAAATGCACAATTTGTTTCCTTTTATAATTTGATAGAATACTGAAATTTAGGCACACTAAATGAATAGAAAATTACACCAGAAGCTGTTCCAGATTTTTAACGACTGACTCCTATAAAGAATAACTCTGTCCAAAGAACTTCCAAAAACTCTCCTCTTTACACCACTCCTTCCCTAGATATTTTCTTCATAAATTTTACATGATAACTGCCCCTATAAAACTTAATAACTACCTTCCATCAGACCATACATAAAATAACTTATCCTAAAATACATAGCTGAACCTCATAAAACAATAATAACATGTAACTGCTCCTAATTTCTGCCAATAGCTGTCATAATTGTCCCTAATGTCATCATTCTTTCTAAAATTTTAAATGCTATTGAATGCACAAGCCAATTATTTGGTCTTTTTTATCAGTAGCAATTGAACACAGTACCATGGGGTTTATAACACTTAGGCACCTTGCTCAACCAACTGAACTACACCTCTTTGATAGCCAATTATTTGGTTGATATTTAAATAGGATTTAACATTTCTCTTTAAAAATTTATGGAAGTAAAATGGGCTAGGCCTTCCATCAAGTTGTGCTGTCCACACTCCAAATCCAAAGTAGCATAATAAAGACAATTGAAGTAGGGTATAAATAGGATCATGCAAGTTTTTGAGTTCATTGGAAATAATACGATGAGTTTTTGCACATCACTTTATGTTGTGCCACTTTTACTTGGGATGTTAGAATCTTCCAACTATTGCTCTTGTCTGCCAGAATTTAATAGGGTGTTAATAAATGGGTTGAAGCATGTATCAGGATTGGTGTAAAGTAAAACAACAAAAGAGATAACTGTGCTTTTGGAACTGGACCCTTTGTGCTTTTTCTTCTTTCTTTTTCTTCAACTGTTCTGTTCTATGGTTGTTAACTCTGAAAGTGATTGGAACAGTTATGTGTTGGAATTTGATGATGATGAGGAAGATGGATCTTTACCTCAAAGGACAGTGCCCTTCCACAAAGTGGTTCCTCTTCCAGAAGGACATCGCCAATGAGTTTTGAGTATAAGCTATTTATTATAGTTGTGTATAAAGTAGAAACTAGGCTATTGCATATGTGCCACTTATGTAATACGCTCCGTTTGTTGTAGTTTGTAAGAATGACATTGCGATCTAATTTCAATCATGTAAGAATGATACTGCAGTTCAATTTCACGTTACCTAGAAATGATAAATATCCCAGGTTAGTTTCTCAGAACTTTGTCGTACTTGACCCTAGTCTCCATTACTTATGAAAATCAGCATTTAACGTTTTAAAAACTGAAAAATTTCTTATTAATCTTATTGTTGTTATAGGCAAGATATGTAGTAAATTATAAGTAATCACTATGGAATTAAAAATTATAATCATCCGAGGAATTTGGAGTTGATCTAGATGACAATTGGCAAGCTGGGTTGCTTAAACTCAAGCACGGTTTCTTGTACAAGGAACTATTGCTTATGAATAAAAGTATTTATTGCTTTAAAACTAGCATTTAATGGTGATATAAATTTTATCTGTAAATAAAAATATGGCAGATTTACCAAAGAGGGGTACTTTTTTTGCTTAATTACTGATTGGGGGTACTTTTCAAATTATTTACGAGAAAAGGGTAAGTCGTAACAGATTTTACGACTTGTATAACAAAAGTCGTAAACAGATATATGACTTTAATTTTTGTTATTTTATTAAAATGAAGTCGTATATTTATTTACGACTTTTTTAAAATTATATATGATAAAAACATGACTTAGAAGTCGTAAAATGCAATCGTATTACGAGCAACTTTGCCTCAAATCGAGGTTTTCTCAACTCATATCCTATGGCAAAATAAAAAAACAATAAGTATTAATTAGGTGACTACATAATAATGCAAGAATTTGATTTATGAAATGTTTAGAAGCTTACCCATATTTATGACTTATTTTTTTAAGTCAGAATTCCTAAACTATTTGTTAAAATTTCATGCAATACGGCGAATGCAATAAACAGAAGATACATCTAGTGTAGTCCACCCAACTCTGTTTGATTGCAAAGCTGCTAGCAAACTCGTTCCCCTGTCTGAAATAATACACAAATGTTGTTGAGGTGTAATGTATCTCCTTAAATGATGCAAGAACCACATCCAAGCTTCTTTGCTCTCACTCTCAACAATTGCAAAAGCAAGTGGAAAAATGTTTCTACTACCATCTTGTCCAATGGCAGTCAATAAAGTACCACAATATTTTTTAGTTAAAAATGTCCTATCTACTTGCACAATTGGCTTGCAATATTTGAAGCCTTCAATGCATGGCTTAAAAGCCCAAAACACACGATTAAGAATCACCTTAGAAGTGTTATCCTCACCATCTTCCATTGAAATTGATGTTTTGTATTTAACAATTGTACCTGGTAGAAAGTGTTGAACAGCTGTCATCCATACAGGCAAATGCCTATATGATTCTTCCCAACTTCCAAAAGCAATTTCAAGTGCTTTTTGTTTAGCTGTCCATGCTTTTCTATATGTCATATTATAACCAAATCGTTGCATCATGTTTGCAATCAAGGCTTTTATTTGGATGCCAGGATTTGTTTTTACTAAATGCACAATATTATGAGCAATAACAGATGAGTGTAACCTAACATGATCTTGTGATAAACGTGAAGTTGTGCAAGTATGAGTTCCAGTTATTGTTTTAATCACCCACCTCCTACGTAACTTGCTTAACGATGCTTTAGCCCTCCAATGACAACCATTACCATATTCAGTACACTTAACAACATACCTGTCACTCTTGTTTTCTTCAACATGAAAATTAAATGAATGTACAAAATGAAATTCCTTTATGGCATTCACAACTGCTTGTTTTGATTCAAACATCATGCCTTCATAAAGGTCATTCATAGTCTCACCCAGTCTGTTCCTAAATGGATTTGAGTAGTGTTGATCTTTTGAAAGTTGGCTATTAATAGTTTCAAAATGTGAAGATGATTGACTTTCAGTTTGATTGCTTCCTTCTCCAGTTTCGTGAAATGAGTACTCTTCATCTTCTTCACTAAATTTGCTAACATTGTCTCTGACTATGGGTTCTTTGCTATCCATCTGTTAACAAATATTGATTATGATTTGTTTCTCAAAATGTGAAGGCATTAACATGGAAAGGAAAATGTGAAGATAAATTATGAAACATATTTCATAAACATACCTGGAAGATGGTAAGGAAGAGATTAATAGCAGACTTGAATACTATTTTGTGAAATTTTTAGGATGATATTGTAGTATGAGGAAATACCAAGTGTTCGTTGAATCGCTTGAAATGTGCCTTTATAATAAATGTTAACAAATACGAATGAACGTGAATGATAAATCAAATCATAAATAGTCCATGAATAGTGTTTACTGCATTATCATGTACACATTTCACTTCCATGTACAATTAAATGATTTTTTAAAAATGTCTACGATAAACATTAAAAAGGTTATGTTCATGTAATGACTACACTATCATTTTAACCCTAATTTTTAAAACCCTAACTAATATAGTAAATAGTAAAACCATTTGTTACAACCCTAATTTCTAAACCTTTTTTTAACCCCTAATTTTTATACCGAAATAATTCACTAAAATTAAAAACCCTAATGTCTAAAACCCATTACTTTGTTCCACATTTATTCATTTAATTCCTACACTATCATTTTAACCCTAATTTTTATACCTAAATAATTAACTAAAATAAAAAACCCTAATTTCTAAAACCCATTACTTTGATACACATTTCTTCATTTAATTCCTACAC